>JAKXYG010001302.1:0-137712 GCA_025895645.1 Cardicola forsteri | reverse complement strand
AATATAAAAACAAGTAGTAGTACAAATAATGGGATCAAAATGAAATATAATGTCATATGTTAATAAATATAAATATACTCTATATAGTATGCATGTAATTAAAAAAAAAATTTATTATCAGGCACACTTCTACAAAAAAAATATGTTATTATTTTGGTTATTAACAGACTGTAAAAACATTCCTATAAATAGATTGACGTTGCCGTTTATAGTATTAATAAATATACGGTCATTATTTGACAAAATAGATCACTTGAAACTGCTTTTAAACAATAGCTTAAATTAAAATAGTAGTTTTTACTTATTCAATAATAGTAACTTAAAAGATATATTGTTAATAATTTAATATTAATTAATAGATTTACTACATTTTGCATTAACAGAAGCAGCAGAGTTAAAACACGTGATCACTTACATAAAACGTTTTTTTATTTTAACTCCAGTGTATTATTTGAATTTTTAAAATTTGGTATTGAAAGCTTTGGTGTAAATTTTAAGTATCTATTTTTATTTCATTATAAAAATATTAATGTTATTAACACGTATATTCCGCCATCAACCAGTCGCTCCGGGTGTAAATTATTTTTTAAGGTATTTTTAATTACGTAATAACTGTTTATGACAGTAACTTGATGTTGCTTGATTTTAACAATGCTAATACATATAATTTTATATTTATGGGTTTAACCAACATAATGAAATTTAATACTAGAAGCAACTGTTACGTTTTTACTAATAATTCTTAATTTTAAAAAGTCAAATCTCTTATTTTATTGACTTTGTTGGATTGCTCAATTATGTAACAACTTTCTACAATTTATTTTAGAAAGAATTATACGCAATTTACAAAACCCAAATCAAAATTATATATTTTTACTTAAGATTTATTTCAAGTAAACTTAAAAAAGCTAAATGCATTTCTTGAGAAGCACTGTATTATTACAAAAAGTTATTATAAATTTAACACAGCTAAAATAAGTTTTGTTACGCTGATTAAAAGTTATTTTAAAAAGTGTTGTTCCAAATTCAAAATACTTGTAACACCAACTAACATCACATCAAAAAATTTAAAAAACTACGCAGACAATAACTTTTTTGTAAAACATTTAAACCTTAAAATAAAAATAAGATTAGTTTTATTTAAATATGTGTTAATAATTTTTACTTATCTCCTTACAAAAACTCTAAAAACAAATGGAATAATAATAATAAAATGTTTGGGTAAACAAAAAAATTATAGAAAACTCCCAAAATTGTTCTAGTACTAAAAAGAAACAACTAAAAAAGTAAAAAAAAACAACCAACTTTATGCACTTTAGCACTGTTAAAATTAACTGAGAAATTGATTTTAAATAAACTAAGTACTACATTTAAAGCAAATAATAATTTATGTCAATTTGTGTACAAGAAAAATAGTTCTAAAATAAATTGTATAGCCAACTTGGTAATCTATGTTGCAACATTACTTAACAATACAAAAGATTTCGTAAATTGTTTGTTTGTTGATTATAATGCCGCATTCAATAGCATATGTAGAAACAAACTGGTTAAGCATCTTATTAAAATTAATGCTTCCAATCAAATAACTAACCACTTATTTTAAAAACACTCAATTGGGATGTAAACAATTAACTTTAAGTCAAAATAATAAAAAAATTCCTTAAGGTGCATCCTATCTCCTTATTTTCATTATACGTAGACATTATTTGACCACAAAAACCTGCCGTATTTTTTAAATGCGCAGACGACATGGCTTTATGTAAAACTTTCTTTTCATTCAAAGATAATGTAAATTTTTTAATGTCTATTGGTTAGCAAAACATAATTTAAAATTAAATCCTACAAAATAGAAAATAATTAAACTTAGCTTATGCAAACCTTTAACACAAATAACTCAACTTTGTTCAAGGGTTTGTATCAAAAGTGTAGAGATTGATACCTGTAATGCTTTTTAATACTTTGGTGTTTTACTGAATACCAAACGTATTTGGTCTGATCACATCAACCATTTGTTCATAAAAAGTTGAAGTTTGTGTTACTACATAAAACGGCTAAGAAACATAGACAAACATGTTCACGTGTTATTAGTACATATTTTAAAGGTACATCTTATTAATAATATTATATTGCTTCCCGTAATAGTTCCGTGACTAAAAATAAAGAATTTTATAAATTAAAAAAAATATATGTATTGGCCGATTATTGGGCATTCCTTAAAATGACATTTTTAATGAAATAATTTATCGACACTTTAGGGATGTTTTTAATTAATCAATCATATCAACAACAATACAAATAATTAATTTTATTGTAATTTTATTAAATTAATTGCATCGGGAATGGCGAAAAAAACACATATCTACATTTTGTGCAAAACGGATGTGTATTTAAATTTATGCTTACCGTATTTAACAAGGATACTGTCCAATTCTAACAAAGTTTAAAGTAACCTTTACATAAACCTATATAAATTATAAATATGTTTTTTGACTAATTATTGTTGTCTGTAATTTGCCCATTTTAGTTTGTGACCTTTATCTAGGGTATTGTTTTATTAGTCATGCTTACACATAAATTATTTACAGTTGATGTATTAGCATACTACTAACCATATTACGTTTCTTAAGTAATATCATACCTTTTCAAACGTATTATAATGCACATAACTTTTGAATATAAATTAATTTTAAATTCTTTTTTTGTTTATGTAGTTTAAACTTATTTTATTTATTTATTTTTTTGGATTGGTATTACATACCGTTAATGTATTGTATTTTTATAATTGTAAAGATATTTTGAGTGCTGAAAGCTACTTTTACTAAAATATCTAAGAAAATAACTGTAATAATAATAATAGTAATACAAAAATAATTGTAAATTGTATAAAATGTTATTTGTTTATTAGCTTAAAATTACAAAATACAAAAATTAATTAATTATATTTTTTAAATAATGTGCAGTCTTTAGAAGTTTTACGGGTGGTACGTTTAATACTTTTAGCAACTGTAAAACGTTTGTGTTAAGAGTTTAGTAAAGTTTAATTAAAATGTTTTTATAAAATAACAAAACTGTTAAATTTATATAATTAGAAACATTTTTATATTAAGATTGAAATTGTTTAGAAATTAATTATGTTTATACGTTGTTTAAAATAAAAACTATAGTAATTTAATTTTTATGTAATAATAAAATTTTACTAAAAATTTTATTTAATATTTATTACATAAAACAAAATTATTTATTTATTTCTATTAATAATTATTTAAGGCAAGGTAATATTTTAAATAATATTTTGCTACATATATGTAATAAAATGTAACAATTAATATATATTGTATTTTTACCAAACTAAATTTTAATGTTTTTTGTACCTTAAAGCAAGAGCAATCACAAGTAAATAATTATTTTGTTTAAATAAATACTTTAATTATTGTGCAAAATAAAATAATATGTTTATTTAATTAATTGTTTAAATTCAAACTGTGAAAACTAAATTAGCTACAAAATCAAGTGATGCAATTTTATCTGTACATTAAAAACATTGTAATCTATAATTTAACGTATTATTATTATTATTATTATCATTTGGACTATGTTGGTATACTATTTAATTAAACGTTTTAAAACAAGATTAATTTAATAATAATTAAAAAAAAAATTATACTAACTGTTAAAACCTATTTTACGCAGTATATATATATATATATATGGAATTAATAATTTTTATACATTAGGATGGACGAAGCAAATAGTAAAGTAATTATAGTATTATTGTATTCATTTTATATAAAAAACTATTTAATTTAAATTAACAAAAATAAACTATATATATAGTACATAATTACAAATATGTATTTATATTTTATGAATACGATGTATTTTTTTTGTTGCTAAAATATATTATTTACGTTATTTGTATTTTTACTTTAGATTTGATCAATCATTATTTTTTTAAATAAACGTTTTTGTTAATTAATAATTTATTATATTTTATAACAATTTAATTAAAATATGTACTAATGTTAAAGTAATTTTCGTTTTTTTCAATTTAGGACATTGATGATTATATACATTTTTAAAAATAACTATGTTATACTACGGTGTTATTATAAAATATATTTGAAAATAAATACAAAATTATTAATTATTTAAAAATTTAATTCCTAAAAAATTTAAAAAACATAAATTGCTAACATTTGACGTATAGGTATTCTGCTTTCTATAAATAGTAGAAAAAATCAAAGAATAATTGGATCGATATTATACAATAACTAGAAACACGCTATTAAATTAAAAACAATTTTTTGCAACGTAAATTATATAAAATTATGTCGGTATATGCTCAGTATATTTTTTTAATACAAAATTTGCACGTATTTGTTAAAGTAATGCATTAGAAAAAATTGTTTAAACTGAGTAATGCAAAAAACTAATTTTAATAATACTGTTAGAAGCACACAAATGTACTGTTTATAAGTAAATTATCTGATAAATAAAATAAAATCGGATTGTGAGACAAACACCCAATAAAATAAACAATAGACCTATTTTTTATATATGTTATGTGTAATACTAAATTTTAGTCCAAACCTTATGTTGTTTTTTGTTTTGGTTTATGGGACTAGTGGGTTTTAAAGCCTAAGTATTTATATAATAAGTAGCTCACTTGAATTCTAATTCGCCGAACATTTAGGCATAACAAATTGACAGTGGAGAACTTACATATTTTGATTATTAAACGTAACTTTATTTTATCAATTAAATTTAAATAAATGTGTGAGTGCTTTAAATTTAATCAAAAAACCTTTAAAAATTATTATAAAAAAGTTTGTCAAAAATATTGTACTATTTTTATGCATTCATTTGGTTGTTATACAAAAATTAAAACAGATTTGCAATTGTGTTAAAATGTAACGCTTGTATTTAAAAAAGGTATTATATGCAATTACATCAACAAACAACATAAAAGATATTAATGCTTTATAAATATTAATCTCACTAAACACCAGTAAGTATAATAAAACGGTTATTGCATCGATAAAAACGGAATCAAAAATTTATTAATTGTTAAATAATATAATAACAGTTTTTTAAATTGTTTACAAAAAATTACAAAAAAATATAAAAACACTCATTTACTAATCAAATCTGTTTATTATTGATTAACATATAAGCTAAAACGTTTTATTCTGGTTTTTATAAAATTATACGAAAAAATGACTTAATTATTAGCAAAAGATAAATATTTACTATTTAAATACAAATAGTTATTTTTGTTTTTTTGAAATGTTGTTTGTTAAATTAGTTTTATTTAGGTTATCCAGATATCAAGAAAATAAAAGCCCTTGCGCGCAGTTTTGTATATTGGCTATTTATTAATCGTGAAATTAAAAATATGTGTGAAAAATATACTCACTGTTAACAAGCAGTAAAATTGCCAAATAAAATAAAATAAATTTTGTGGTAACTTTTTATCAAATTCTTGGAAACAAGTACATGCCAAAATATTAGTAACAGACAACGGTCCACGAATTACATCTTAATTTGCTGAGTTGTTTTAAAAAAAAGTGTTAAAAAAGCACTGTTTTGTGATTGAAAAGTAACTTATATTTGTGTAACAAACGATCAATTAAGTGGAAAATAAATATATTACTTTATACATATTACGTGTAATTTGTAATATTGGATTTTGATTTAAACTTTGTGTAGTGTTTTTAGTTTGGCCCTTGGATTAATAGGTTTGTAACCTTTAGTATTCTAATAATAAGTAGCTTACTTTAGCGCTAATTTACCTAACACCCAGATGTGACAAACACTTAAAATAAATTCAATAATGTTTAAAAATGTAAGTGAAGTACAAATTACTAAAATAGTTTTGTAGTAATATGTGAGTAATTCTAAATAATACGTAACATTAATTGCTACAATTAATTAAAAATTAGTTAAAAATAAACGTAATTTAATTGTATTAAATGAACTTTTTATAATATTGGAAACGTTTTAAATATGTTTAAAATAATGCAAATTTAAAACAATTTTTAATAAAATTGTTTAATTATTATTGTTTTTTAAAATATAATTATTTTTATATTTTGTATAATAGCAAGTTTCTATATTACATTAAAAAGTATGGAAAGTTAACAAATGGTGTTATTTTGAGCTAATAATAACAAAACAAAAATACATTAATTAAATGTTCAATTAACCAAATTGATTTAAAAACATAAAACTATTCTAAATTTGTCTAAACAGTGTTATTTTTAAGATAACATCAGATTTTAGTTTTTATTTAAAAAAATAATAATTTCAGTTTGGATTTATTCACCTAGTTTGGATTAAACATAACTGCGCCTAGTTTGGATTAGAAATGATTCAATTTAGCCAGCCTCAAGCCTGGATAAAGGAGGAGGGTTTGAGCGGACAAGGTTAGCAACCAGATATTGTTCTTTTAGGTCTGGTTTTAGCATTAATTTTGGTTTTTTTTATTTTAGCATTAAAGCTACTAATTTTAATAAATAAAAAGTTGATTGATTTTGTGCTTAAAAATAAGTTTCTAAACCAATTTAAAAACTAAGATAATTGAGGCCTTTTATTAAATAATAAATTAATTTTGTAGTTTTACTAATATTATTTGCAAAGTTTAATTCTGTTATTCTGCCATAATTCCATATAATGCCATAATAATTGGGAATCTAGTTATAATAAAATTACTTATTAAAATAACAAAAAACAGTAAGAAAATACATACTTGACCTATTGCTGTAATAATTTTAAACATTGCTGTGTAATCACATTTTGTTTAAACACAACAATTAAAATGTTGGTATGAAAAACGTATTATATTTATATATTTTTAACAATATTCCATAAAATTTATCTAAGTTTTAATAAACACTGTTATTTAATGCCATGATATAACATGCTATAAATTAAATTATAATAAAATGCACTTTAAAAAAAAGCCTGTGACAAAAATACATTTGACGTACACTTGTGACAGACGTTTTATAAAAGTTGTTAATAAACATATTCGTAGTTTCTGCAATAAACATGTACATTTTGCTATTACAAATGTGCTTTATCTTGTTTGCTGTATTTTTGTTTAGGAACACTGCGTAAGTTTGTGTATGTTGTAGCAAGCAAGACATTTGTTACCACTAACAATTTTACATTAATTGCTTAACGTCAACAACCATGATTATTTATGTTGTTAACAAACTTATGTAGTTCAACATTTTATAAATATATATTTTTGTTTTGTTTTTTGCATTGAAATTAGTTTTTATTATTCTAATGTTCTTTTAAAAAATAGGCTTTAATTTGGGTTGGTCACAATAGCATATTTTAAAAGCAACATTTATATAAACATGGATAATTAGTCAAAGTTATATAATTTTTATTATAATTTGCCTATTATTGATGTTAAATGCACATTTAACTCTGACCTAATTGTGATATTATAATAAATATCCAAATAAACATTTAATTATTACAATTTATGTAAATTAAACTAACAAAAATATATTTTTTAAAATTTTAAATAAAAATTTAAAAACATTAAATAATTTATTATTTACGTTTAATTTTGAAAATCTACGCATCCGTTTATCTTGCTTTTTGTTTGCGTTGTTTGTGAAATGGACAATAGTGATCCAAAATGTTTTTATTTTTCCAAAAATAAATATTGTGCTATTAAAGAGTTAAAAAAATAAAAAATTCTTACAGAAAATATTAGCAACTTTATGCATCGTTAACTTTTCAACAATTTATCAAATTATTAAGGAATAAAAAAAATTAAAATTATAATAATGTTAACAAAAAATGTGTAACAACTACTACGAATAATTAGAAAATTGTTTATTGATAGTTAATGTTATAAATTTTGTTAATTATTTTATTCCATTTTTCCGCAGTTAATATTTCTTACAATTTATTATTTACAATATATATATATATATATAATTACGTTTTTAAAAAAAATTATTATATATCATTGCATAATTTATAATTAAAGTAAAGTTTTTCTTGTATGTTGTGTAGCGGCTAGAAATGTTTTAATTAAATTAAATTTTTTTGGTAATTATTATAATGGTTGCAAACATTATACTATTTTACCAATTTAAAATAATTTGTATTTTTGCATATTAATTAAACAAATTATTTTTCTATGTATCAAGTCGAATAATTAATTTCGTGAAATGACTTGTGTAAAAATGGTATGTATTTGTTGAAGTTATTTAGAATTGACACATATTTCAAATAAATTTTATGTTGTGTTTGTGCACTAATTAAATCTAAGAATTACACGTGTTTAATTCACACAAATATAAATAATGCACATACGAAGTTGCACAATTCAACAAATATGACAAAAGTGATTATTGTCTTTATTGTACTGGCAATGTTGGGTAATTTATAATTTATATTTATGTTTATTTTATTTAAATAAAAACAAATTGAAAGTTTTAAAATAAATTAAAATTTTATATTTTAATTTTATTATACACAGTATCGCTAGTGCATTCGTGTAAGTCAATTTGATTAACAAAAATAACTTGTAGCTTTACACAAAATTGTTTGCAAAATATGTAATAAGTATGCATATATTGTAAATAAAAATAATCTGTTTAATGATTGCATTAATACAATTTACACTAAAATGCTTTAAAATAATATTTTAAAATAATACTTGTTAATTAGGGATTTTTTATCTTATAAATTTTAAACATTTTAATAAAAAACTACATATTAGAGTTAAATTTAATTTAAATATTGTAATATAAATAAAATATTAATTTTAATTGTTATTTTAATAAATAATTGAACATTTAAAAATGTCTTGTGATAAGCTTGCCAAAACTTTAAAAATATTTTAATATTTACTAACGTGGAAGTTATTGTACTACAACTTGTAAAATAATAAAATGTTTGTTTAATATACTAAAAATAGATTATTAAGAATCACAGAAAAAAGTTAATTTATAAAAATAGTTATGTATTATTTTATGCATATGTGTGTTTTTAAAAAAAATAATTTTGTATAAGTTTAATTTAAAAACATGTGTAATAGAATATAAATAAAACAATTAATGTTTTTACTTTTAAAATAAAGCTTCCTTTTTATCATTCAGTAAGTACATTTCAATAAATATTTTAATTTTTTATATTTTAAGCTTTCTTGTTATATATATATATATATATATATATATATATATATATTATAAATACTGTTTTAAATAAATATTTTACACTAGTGTATTTAGGAGGTTTTTATAAGTGCATATGCATATAGTGTTCATGTCTCCAATGTTTAAAATTAAGTATGCTATTTTGTGTAATATAAAAAATACAAATAATTATAAAAGTAATTTTTATTAATCTACAATCTTTTGTTTTATGATATTTTAATGTTTTATTTTTAATAAACAATTAAATTGAAGTTTGTTTTAAATCAAAAAGTGCATAATAATAGTTTGTTTTAAACATGTTACATGGCACAATTGAACGGCAAACACCAGAAAATATGTAATATTTGAAGATGTTTACAATTTGTTCAATATTGTTTTAATAATAAAAATTATTGCAATTGCATTGTATTAAATTACTTAATGCATTATGTGCAGGTTATAATTTATGTAAAATGTTTTTTTCTATATTTGCTACTCAAAATTACTAGTTGGTACATTATTCCGTATTACTGCAATTGCATTGTATTAAATTACCTAGTGCATTATATGTATTATGTACAGGATATTATTAAAGTAATTTTTTTTCTATATTTGTTACTTAAAATTACTAGTTAAAACAATATTACGTACGAGTATGTTTTATTTGAATAAAATAAACAAATTGTAACTATTTAACAGTTTATTTTTAAATGTACGTGTTTAAAATAATACAATAAAAACCTACATATATTGTTCGATTAATATTACAAGTATATTTATAAAATGTAACGCTAAAATAAAAAATATAAATAATTGTAAAGGTAGCTTATATTAATTTATAACCGTTTGTATTAAAAAACAAAATATTATGTTTCTTTTATGTTTTATTTTTAATAAACAATTAAATTCAAGTTTGTACTAATTTAATATTACAATACAAAAAATTGTTTTAAACAACTTACATTTATTGTAATAAACATAACAAACAGACCAATACAAAAATACTTGTAATATTTAAATACGTTTTTGATAACATATAAACATAAATAAAAAATTACCGCAATTAAATTTTATTATATTAGCAAGTGTGTTAAATGCAATTTACAGGTTATTAATTATACACAATTTCTGTTTTCTATATTTGTTACTTGAAATTACTAGTTACATCAATAATGAGTGCAGTATAATTTAGTAAAAAAAACATAACTAAATTGTAACTATTTATAAGTTTTTTTACTTAATTACGTGTTTAATATAATACAATAAAAAAACTATATATGTATATATATATTGTTTGACTAATATTACAAATATATTTGTAAAATGTAATGTTACATGTGCATATGCATAATTAACGTTAATATTTTGTTATATATGTTTAAATAAATAAATTCCAAACCCTCAAATAGCTGCGGTGTATTTTTAAAAACATTGAAAAATTACAAAATATACGTACAAAAAACTGGCGTTGCTTTTTATACTATTAATAAATGTACGGTCATTATTTGACAAAATGGATCACTTGAAACTGCTTTTAAACAAGTTGTTACATCAAAACAATAGTTTTTCACTTATTCAAAAATGGTGACTTAATAAATACATTTTTAATAATTTAATATTAATTATTAGATTTACCACACTTAGCCTTGACAAAAGCAGCATAGTTTAAACGTTTGATTAATTACATAAACAAATTGTTACTTTAAATCTAGTGTATTATTTGAATTTTTAAATTTTGGTATTGAAAGCTTGGCTGTAAATTTTAAGTGTTTATTTTTATTTTATTATAAAAATATTAATGTTATTAATACGTACATTTTACCATCAACCAGTCGCTCTGGGTGTAAATTATTTTTTTAAATATTTTTAATTACGTAATAACCGTTTGTAATAGTAACTTGATTTTGCCTGATTTTAACAAAACTAATTTAGATAATTTTATATTTATGAGTTTAACCAACATAATGAATTTTAATACTAAAAACAACTCTTGCGTTTTTACTAATAATTCCTAATTTTAAAAAATCAAATTACTTGCTTTATTGGCTTTGTCGGATTACTCAATTATTTAAAAACTTTCTACAATATATTTTAAAAAGAATTATACGCAATTTACAAAACCCAAATTAAAATCATATATGTTTGGTTAAGATTTATTTAAAGTAAACTAAAAGAAACTAAAAGTATCTCTAGAAAAACACTGTATTATAACAAAAAGTTATAATGAATTTAACACTGCTAAAAAAATTTTGTTACGCTGATTAAACGTTATTTTGAAAGTGTTGCCCAAAACTCAAAATACTTGTAGCACCAAGCAACGTTACATTAAGAAATCTAAAAATCTACGCTGACAACCGTTTCTTTGTAAAACATTTAAACCTTAAAAAATAAGATTAGTTTTATTCAAACATTTGTCAATACTTTTTACTAATCTTTATTCAAAAACTCTAAAAACATATGGAATAATATTAATAAAATGTTTGAAAAAACAAAAGTATTATAAAAAACTTCCAAAATTGTTCTAGTACTAAAAACAAAAACACCTTTGAAATGTTAAATATTTTTAATTAATTTTACGCATTTTAGCACTGTTAAAGTTAACTGAGAAATTGATTTTGAATGAATTAAATACTACATTTGAAGCAAGTAATAATTCATGTCAATTTGTGTACAAAAAAAAGTTCTAAAATAAATTGTTTAGCCAACTTGGTAATCTATGTTGCAACATTACTTAACAATTCAAAAAGTTTTGTAAATTGTTTGTTTGTTAATTAATAAAACGCATTTAATAGCAGATTAAAAAACAAACTGTTTAAGCATTTTATTAAACTCAATGCTTCCAATCAAATGGCTAACCAATTATTTTAAAAACATCCAACTTGGGTGTAAACAATTCACTTTAATTTAAGATAACAAAAAATTTTTGCAAGATGCATCTTATTTCCTTTTTTTTATTATACGTAAACCTTTTTTAACAAAAAACTGCCGTATTTTTTAAATGTGCAGACGACATAGCTTTATGTGAAGCTATCTTTTTATTTAAAGTTAATGTGAATTTTCTGATATCTATTGATTAGCAAAACATAATTTAAAATTAATTCCTACAAAATGGACAGTAATTAATTTTAACTTATACAAATCTTTAACAAAATTAACTCAACTTTGTCCAAGGGTTTGTATTAAAAATGTGAATATTATTACCTGTAATGTTTTTTAATATTTTGGTGTTATTCTGAATACCAAACGTACCCGGTCTGATCATAACAATCATTTGATTATAAAAACTTAAAGTTTGTGTTACTACATAAAACGGTCAGGAAACATAAACAAACATGTTTAAATGTTATTAGTACATATTTTAAATGTACAATTTATTAATAATATTATATATTGCTCCCTTGTAGTAGTTCCGCGAGTAAAAGTAAAAATTTTTATAAATTTTAAAATATGTATGTACTAGCCGATTATTGGGCACTCCTTACAATAACATTCTTAATGAAATAATTTATCAACACTTTAAGGATGTTTTCAATTTATCAATCGTATTATTATCAACACAAATCATTAATTTTATTGTAATTTTATTAAATTAATTGCATCAGGAATAACAAAAAAAGCACATATCCACGTTTTGTGCAGAACAAATGTGTATTTAAATTTATGTTTGCCGTATTTAACAAAGTTACTGTCTAATTCCAACAAAGTTAAAAGTAACTTTTACATAAACCTATATAAATTATAAATATGTTTTTTTGACTAATTACTGTTGTCTGTAATCTGCCTATTCTAGTTTGTGACCTTTATCTAGGGTATTGTTTTATTAGTCATGCTTACACATAAATTATTTACAGTTGATGTATACTGTTATATTAGCATACTACTAACCATAGTACGTTTCTTAAGTAATATCATACCACTTTAAACATATTATAATGCACATGCTTTTTAAATATAACTTATTTATTTATATTTTGTACTGATATTACATACCGCTAATTCATTGTATTTTTACAATTGTGAAAATTATTTTGGGTGCTTGAAGCTACTTCTACTAAAATATCTTAGGTAATAAGTGTAATAATAATAATAATAATAATAATAGTAATACAAAAATTATTGTAAATTGTATAAAATTTTATTTTTTTATTAGCTTAAAATTACAACATGTTATTACTAATTAATTATATTTTCTAATTAATGTGCAGTCTTTATGGGTGGTACGTTTAATACTTTTAGCAACTGTAAAATGTTTGTGTTAAAAAATTAGTAAAGTTTAAGTATATTTTTTTATAAAATAGAAAAACTGTTAACTTTATATAATTAGAAACATTTTTATATTAAAATTGATGTTGTTTAAAAATTAATTATTTTTATACGTTGTTTAATAATAAAATCAATAGTAATTAAATTTTTATGCAACAATAACATTTTACTAAAATGTTATTTAATATTTATTACATAATGTAAAATAATTTTGTTTATTTTTATTAATATTTATTTAAGATAAGGTAATATCTTAAATTATATTTTGCTATATTTATGTAATATAATGTAACAGTTAATAAAATATATATTGTATTTTTACCAAACTAGCTTTTAATGTTTTTTGTACATTAAAGCAAGAGCAATCACAAGTAAATAATTGTTTTGTTTAAATAAATACTTAAATTATTGTGCAAAAATAAAATAATATGTTTATTTAATTAATTGTTTAAATACAAACTGTAAAAGTAAATTATCTACAAAATCAAGTGATGCAATTTTATCTGTATATTAAGAACATTGAAATCTATTATTAAAACGTATCATTATTAATATCATTAATATTATTATTATTAAAATTATGCTGGTATTTTATTTAATTAAAGAATTTAAAACAAGATTATTTAATAATTATTTATTAAAATTGTACTGACTGTTAAGAACCTTTTATACACAGTATATATATAGAATTAATTACTTTTATACATTAGGATGGACAACCCAAACAATAAAGTAATTATTGTATTATTTTATTAATTTTATATAAAAAATTATTTAATTTAAATTAACAAAAATAAACTGTATATAGTGCATAATTATAAATAAGTATTAATATTTTATGATGTATTACGTTGTATTTTTCTTGTTGCTAAAATATATTATATACGTTATTTATATTTTTACTTTAGATTTAATTAATCATTATTTTTTAAATGAACGTTTTTGTTAATTAATATTTTAATGTAAATTTATAACAATTTAATTAAAATATGTACTAATGTTTAAATAATTTTTTTTTGATTTGGGACATTGCTGATAATATACATTTTTTAAAAATAACCATGTTATACTACGGTGTTAAAAAAATATTTAAAAATAAATACAAAATTATTAACTATTTAAAAATTTAATTCCTAAATATTAGAAAACATAAAATGCTATTATTTGACGTATAAGTTTTTTGTTATGTATAATTAGTAAAAAAAATCAAACAATAATTGGATCAATATTATAAAATTGTTAAAAACACGCTATTAAATTAAAGGCACTTTTATTTAAAACTATGTTTGAATGTACTTAATATTTATTTTTTAATATAAAATTTGCATATACCGTATTACTTGTGTGTTTAAGTAATGTACAACCAATGATTGTTTAAACTAAAAATGTAGTAATACAAAGTCATTTAATATTTGTCTATTTTAATAATACTTTTAAAATGCACCTATTTACAATCAATAAAATATAATAAAGTCGGATTGTATAACAAACAATTAATTAAAACTTATTTTTTAACATTAAGTAACATGAAGTAACACAATCACGTTTAATTGAAACAATAATATCAACATTTTTTGTGTTTTAAAAATTTAACTTTGCGTAATCAACACTTTGCTATATTTAATTTTAATTAAATAAATAGCTTAACATTTAAAACGTTGTTTAATTTTCTTAATAATATATTTAACAAAAACAATAAATGTTTAATTTAAAGTAGTAACACAACTAATTAAAGAATTCAAACTAGTAACAACATCAAAAATAATTAAATTCAACAAAAATTAACTGTTTGTTAAACCATTTATGGCATATTAGCAATGTTTCTAATAACAATAAGTACAGTTTTGCAAATACATCAAACACAAATGTAATATTTGTAACAAAATTAGGTTGCAAAGAAGGTTATTGCAAACATGGTTCAACTAGCCATAACAGCTAAGTTTAAAAACAGCATTAATGCATTTATACAGTTTACGCAGTTTAATCACTAAAAGTAAATTTAATTTCTAACAAAAGTATTTAAGTATTGAGGTTAATAAATCTTTAATAACAATGTAGTTGAATACTGCATTAACTATTTTATTAATTAAAAAAAACATGAACTAAATTGAAAAGACCACTTCTGTATTAAATGTCTTGTTTTAGCAAATCAAAATATTTAAAAATAAGTAACTTAAATAAACGTTAATATACCCAATATCCAGGCTTAAAACGTACTTAAAATAAATACAATAATTAAAAAATATATAAATAGAGTACTATTGTTAAAAACGTTTTGTATTAACATGTAGGTAATATTGAATAGAACCTAGTAGTATCTACTAAAATGTTGAAATTGATTAAAACTGCATAAAATGTAAATGTTATTTAATTGCAGTAAATAATTTTTTTATAATATTGCAAACTTAAAAAAAAATTATTATTGTTTTTCTATTTTTTTATTACCTACTGTATAAAAGTATGTATCTGTATTATATCAAAATGTAAGAAACGTTAATAAAATGGTATTATTATAAACCAATAATAACAAAACAAAGACATCAAAAAACATTACTAAAATGCTTTGTTAATAAAAGCATAAAAACAATTTTATTTTTAAATTAAAAAGTAACATGTTTTGTAAATTTAACAGATTGGATAAAATTATAGTAAAGCCTATTTAAAATTTTAAGTTTTTGTTTAGAAAAAAATTTTTTTAATTATAATTATTTAACAACCTTTTTATGATAAAACGGTTTTTTTAAGCAAGGAACAACAAAATAATAGTAGCAGTAAAAACTACATAAATGTTTTATAATTCAAAACAAATATAGAGCAACAAAATAATTCCACATGTGTAAATATTTTTTTAAAATGCTTGTTTAATTTTATAAAACATTTATTTAAATTAAATTTTTTTACATAGTTTTGTGCCAAAGATTTTGTAGTTTACTAATTTTTTTTTTGCCATTATCAATTATCTATTCTAAAACAATTCTTGCTAGTGTTTTGGGTGGTAAAGGTATAATTTAATCTGGTAATTATTTTTGTTTAATTTTAATCATGTCAAGTAGTAAACAACTGTAATTTGTTTTTATAAACTCATTGTTTAAAATAAAATTACGTTTGGCAATGCACCGGCAATAAAAAGCAATTACAAATTATTAATATTGTATGTGCGCTTTCATTGTTTGCGTCAATATATTAAATTTAGAAATAATAATTAATTTATACAAACAAAGTTTTATGTTTTCAGAAATAAGAAAACATGACCATATTAATTTAAGTTTATGAAAAACTGATATTGCTTTTCAAGTTTTGGTTTCAACAGTAATTTTTTTTCTAATTTTAACAATTTTAACAAATATATAAAAACATCAACGTATTTAATACTTGATTTACTAATTTTAATAAGTAAATTATTTAATTTTGTACACAACACTTTTGCCTTTATACAGTTAGTTTGCAAACAAATTTGAAAATAAATGTGTTGTCATGTTATGAATTGATTTATTTACAAAATCTAAATCTGCTAATTTTTTGTGGTTTTATTAAATGTCATTATACAAATTATTTATAAATTGAGTTATAATAAAATCAATTAGCAGAAAAACAAAAATGGTAACAAAATACATCCTTGACGTACTCCTGTGACAATTTTAAACATAGCATTTTGACCACTTTTTTTTAAACGCAACAACTTAATTTTTTATATAACAAAACACATTATATTTACATATGTTAACGATATTCTGTAAAACTTATTAATTTTTTACAACTATAAAAAAAACTTATTTAATACAATAAACTACATAAATGACGATTGACGTGCCAAAATAATAGTGCTGTAATACTATGTATTGTTATGCTCTAGTTACTTATTTTAAACATATCTAACTGTTACTAATACACACGTTAAATAATATTTTAGCATTACACATCAAATAACGGTTTTAAAAAAAGTTAATTTTTAATTATAATATATAATAACATTTATCCTTACAATAAAGCATAATGCTACCATTTGCTAATAATTAAATAAAAACCACATAATTCGTTAAAAAATTAATATTATGACTAAAATACATCAATGTATAAAATAAATGTTACAAACTTATTATTTTAGTTTTTCAAACTTAAGCCTCGGTTTTAAATAACTTTTTGTAATTTTTTTGGATACAAGTTGACCAAGGTATAAATATAATCCTTTGTAATACAATTGTGTATAACAAAATAAATATTTTTACTAGCAATATGTTATTATTTAAACGGTTAACCTCGCGTTTCAAAACACTAAACATATTAATAACATTTAAATTTGCATTGCAAGAAGACAACAGAACAAAAGTTAGTTTTTACTTGTTATGCCTTTGCAATCTAAATACACAAATAATATAGTAAATTAAACATAATGCTAAAATACATATTACTTTTTTTAATGTATGAACTGGCGCATTATCCTAAATAATTGTTTTATGCCCTGAGATATTTTGTCACAATTTGTTATTAAAAAATCTTTTAAAACTTTTAATAAATGTTCTGTTATTACAGTTATTGCTTGTACAAATTTATTTTGGTGTTTGATTGTACTTTTAAGCAAAATATCCTTTAATGCAAGATAGATGTGGCACTTTACAAGCAATGCAGGTGTTATCAATAAAAAACTTTTTACCATAAATCATTTTTGAATTTTTTGTTTATAGTTAGTAAATGATACCACACTTGTCTGTGAAGTTTAACAATCTCCAAAAACACAATATTTTATTATTGTACATTTTAGTATACAACTCAAAGAAGGCATCTTAAAATAGGTGATAATACCAAACAAAAAAAAAAGTTGCAAAATAGGAGCCAATAAGAGTCAGATAAGCTTTTGTGTGAGTGTGTGATTACTCGTAATTTAGACACAGGAAAGTATTAAAAAATGTGACCAAATTTGCACGATGATACAATACAAAAACGTATAGTGTTATGTAAATATTGATTTTTTTACTTTATATACATTTTCCAGGTCAAACAATTCCTTTTTGAGAGAAGAAGGCACCAACGTAACTCACACTTACTCACGGAGTTTAACCAATAGGTTTTTTTTTTAATTTTTTTCCCTTGGTTGGTTTTATTATTTACCCATCTTAATTGTATTTTTTAACAATAATTTTGCTGATTTTACGCATTTTCTTATAATCAAATAAAAAGAAATTTTAAATATTGCCTATTTATTTCTCTTATATTTATTGTTTTTTATCTTTTTAATTGATTGATAATAAAACAATTATCTTGCTTACTTGTCGATGTTTTTTTTCCACTCGTATGAGTTTTGGTATTGGTTTTATTGTTTATCACTTTGTAGACAATAGATAAATGTATTCCAAATGCCTTAGCGATTATTTTACGCTTTACATAATTATAATATAGACTTTAAATTTTTTTGTATTAATTAGTTTTTAAAAATAAACGTTGATCCGTTTTAACCATTATAAAACTGAGTTATAAATGATTACGGATTTATTTATTTTAGTTGGTAACGTGCTCACCTTTTTATTATTTCTCATAGTTATACGACATGTAGAACGATCAATTTCGATGACTTGACAAGCGTAGACAAACGTGAAAGAATAACAAAATTTTTTGGCTAATAGACGGCATTCTTGTGACGTTGCCACTGTTTGCAAAGATTGACGAAACCGCCTGATTTTTTGTTAGGAATATCTCCCTCAGTCCAAGGGCTACATATAATATACGTATACATTTAAATACCTTTTAGGTATTTTGGGTGTATGTTCGCACCCATCTGCCGTAGCAAAAGCCCAGTTATACCGTTGTGCACTCGGACTCTGCTGTTATTAATTTAGATGCATAGGGGCACCTAATCCAGGGTGCACCACGTGGAGGACTAACAGTCAGGAATATCACAATTATTAGAAATTTAGACTTTATAAGCATTATTCAAATCCTCAGGATTATTAGCATCCCGATTACGAACGATAAGAGAATTAAAATTAAGAAAAAAAACGTCAAATGACAGACTATTAATTTTGTACATGTAATTGTATATATTATAAAAAATAATCATGCGGAAAAAATTATTTTAAAATTATTTACAGTAAAATTTTAATAAAATGGAGTATTAATTGACTAATTAAATGTTTGATGCAATATTTTTGTTTATATAAAGGCACGTATTTTTAAAATAATAATATTTTTTGTAAAAAACATATTTAATAACATTATTTTTTTATTAATGAATTTTATAAATTTATAAAAAAATAAAACAATAAAACTTTTTTATTTGGAAGGAATTTAAGTTTGAATATTGCGGGCAGAAATTGTTTTCATTATAGCAAAGTAAAAAAATGTTTACAATACAACTTTTTTAAATGTAAAATTTTAAAATTATTTTAAAGATAAAAACATTTTTTAAAATATTAATTCTTAACTGATTAGCTTTCTATTGTATCTTATTAATTATTTTATGTATAAAATTATAATAAAATGTACTTTCAAAAAAAAGGAAAACTATGGTAAAAAACACATTTGACGTAAACTTGTAACAACATTTTATAAAAATTGTTAACAAACATTGTCAAATGTTTTTTAACAATTAATACATTTAACCGTAAGTAACATCTAAAACTTTTGGCATTGTTATAATATTATAATTACAATATAAAATGTGAGTATTAAACGGTTTAAAATTATTTTGCTAAATACCTTACCAAAAACCGACAAAATTAATCTACACTAATTGTTCCAGTTATTTAAGCTTCTTTTTTGGGCAATGTAAAAATTAATTATTATTGCCAATTATTTGGAACGAGTTCATTTTTTTATATAAGATTAAATAAATCAGCAATGCCGCATGTTTCTACATTACCCCAATGTTTGAGAATTTTTGCAGTTATTTTACTAAATCCTAATTTATCGTTTTCTAACGTTTTAATTGCATGTATAATTTTTATAACGCAAAATGTTATTAATAGATTTGTTTATACATTTAGGTTTTTACCAATATCAAAATTTATAAAGGTGTTTGTTGTTTTGAATTTTATATATATATAATTTAACATTTGTAACGTAAAACGTTTAAAGAATATTTTAAAATACTTTACTAATTATTTACGTTTTATCGATTTATCAAAATTTTAATTTTACTTCTTAAACTTGGCACAATTTTGTACATTCACAGTAATTGATTAAAAAAAGTTTAAATAATAAAAAAATTATTTAACTGCTACAAATTAAAACAAATAAATAAAAATTATAATTTTAGTTTAAAAACTAAACAAATTGCAGATTTATTAGAAGTAAATATAAAAATTGTATACAGAGTTTTTAAAAAAAATATACGTATAAAAACAACTATAACTGGTTTTACACTAACAACTAGTAAACAAAATAATTTGTTTATAATCATTAAATTAAAAAACAAACAAAATAAAACTTATTAAACAAATATAAAACAAAAATTTAGATAATTGTTTATATTTACTTACAATTGGGTAAAATCAACCAGATGGTAATTAAAGAAAACATAAAAAAAAGTTTCGTTAACAACACAAAATATAAACAATATGTGAACTTAAGTTTAAACAACTGCCAAAATAAAATCAAACAACTAGTCACTTAAGCAGTTCAAAATTTATAAACATTATTAAGGAATTTCTTAGAACTGAACTAAAAAAGGTGATTCATGGCATTTAGTGATTGTTCAAGATAATGTTATGGTGCATATGTTAAAAACGTTAGTGTTTTTTATTATAACTTAAAAGTAAACGCATTTTTTATTGTTTAAACTAAAGATTCCTTAAATAGCAAAAAACTAAGTTTTACTCAATTGCCTTTATGCAGCTCGGATTACAATGTAATTAAAAATATTTCTAGTTATCTTAAACGAAGAATAAATAAAATAAAAATGAATGCACGTTTAAAAAAATTAATAATTTGTTAAAAATTAAATTTAACAAAATTATATTAATAAATTGGTAATCCCTATACAAAGCGTTTAAAGAAAATTATAAAAAACCATGTTTATCCTTTCAACTACTAACTTTGTAAATTTGGTGATATCTATTATCTCTATATGTATATATTTTATAATATAATTTTTTTTTAAACAAATAATGTAGTATTTTTATCTTGTCAAAATGTGTAAATTTTAAGTATTTAGTCAAAGCGAAAATTTAATAATGTTATCTGTAAAAAATAGTTTTGTTGCTTTAATTATTAGTATTGCTAAAGTAATATTTAAGGGTTATTTTAGTAAAATTTTAATGTGCCTAATGTGCTTAAGTGATGTAAAAATATTAATTAATTTTAATGTAGCAATTTTAACAATGTTTATTTTATCTCCTGTATAAACACATTTAAATTATTATATAAAATATGTGTTTTTTAATTTTTTATTGTTGTATTTGACTAATATAATTTCTATTACATTACGTTAAGGGTTTACATTTTTTTAAACATTGTACAAGGAACAGACAATAGGACTATTTTGCGCTAATTGTTGCAATAGTTTACACTTTTTTTTGGTTAAACTAAAATTTTTTTATTGTTTTTTATTATATAGAACTACTACATTATCTTGATGCTTGCTAATTCCTTTAATTTTATTATTTCTAAAATTTTATATTACAAAGACTACTTTAGTTACAAAAACATTATTAATACATATTTTTATACATATATGTTTTTATTGCTATTAATTTAAAAAAAGAATTAATTGTTGCAGGCAGTTAAACATATTTTTATTAAATTTTTAACTTATTTAGATAATTACTCATTATATGTTAAATGCAGTCAACAATATATTTGCTATAAAAATGTTATAAATTAAGTTATATTAAAATGTACCGTCAAAAAAACAAAAACTATAACAAAAAACATATTTTACGTACACTTGTAACAAACGTTTTATAAAAAATTGTGATTATGTTTATTATCATTATCAACATAACTAAGAAAATTAAACGTAAGTAGCTGCTAAAATGTTTAATAATGTAGACAATAATACGGAAAACAAGCATTTGCTTAATATAATTTTTTCTTTTTCAAAAAGATACTTATTAATTTTAAAAATGTTTATATACCGCATTATTAAAACGGTGTAAAATTTGCATAACCGTTTATTAGAAACAATATATTTATTGTACGCCAATTGTTTTAAATGTTTAATTATTTTTGTGCAAAATAACAATTAATTATTGTCGTCAATTATTTAAAATTGGTTTATTTTTGTATATAGTATTAAATAAATAAGCAAGGTAGTATACTACTATATTATTTCTATGCTTGAGCAGTTTTGCAGTTACTTTCTCAAATTCTTATACTTTACATTTTTTAACATTTAAATTAAATAAATAATTTCTATTAAAAAATGTCATTAATGCATATTTTTTATGCATTTGTGTCTTTACTGCTACTACAATCTATAAAAGTATTTGTTGTAGGCTAATTAAAAATATTAAAACATTGTTGTTATTTCTTTACATTGACAATTGTTTTACAACATTATACAAAGGTTTAGAATAAATAAATAATGTTTTTGCTATAAATACGTACATCCTAAAAATAAACCTTTATTTTGTTTATTGGGTTCCCGTTTAAAAAATTGGGTAACCTTGTGTATATTTTAGTAAGCAAAACATATGTTACTAATAATTATTTTAACAATAACTAACTATAATTATTAATTCTATTAGCATAACCATGCAGTTTAAATTTTAAAAATATATAATTTTGCTTGTGTTTAATTTTGCACCAAATCACCAATTATTATTTTAATGTTTTTTTCAGAAGCGTTGTTTAAAAAAATTGTTGACTTTTCTTTAAGTTTTACTAGAAGCACACTGTTGGCCACTGTGAGTCTTGCAAATTTAATGTTAAATTTAGTTAAAATAATACGATTGTTTACAAGCCTATACTTAATTAAAACACCACTTATTAAAAAACCAAGTACAATAATATAATAGAATTTGTCGAAAATATAAGATTAATGCTTTTTCATTTGTAAAACGCTTTTGATTTATTTACTGCAATGTAATATATTATTATTGTTATTATTATTATTACTAAACCTTTTTGTTTACAAAATAAATATAAAGCAATAAAATGACAATTACAACAAAAAACAACAACTAAAAAAAACATATATTAATAAAAATATTTTGCAATACGTTCTGATTGATCCCGTAAAACATACATTATAATTATATAAATTATACAAATTTTTTTATTTTATTTTTGTTTAAAACTTGTTTTAATTGTTTTAATTTTTAAATTAATACAAAATTATATTAATAAATAAATTAAGTTGTATGTATAAAACTTTTAAAACTAAAATAATTAGTGTATTAAAATTAAAACAACACAATGTTTTTTAATATTACATTTACTTTTAAAAATAAAAATAAACGCAAATAAACAATTTAATTTTTAAAACATTTATTAAAATTTATTACAACATATATTTAAAAATAAATCAATTTAGCTACAATTGTATATTTGAATTTTACAATTTTATTATTTCAAAAGTTAGCAAATTTGCAACGCAGTTATTAATACAATCTTGGTAATTAGTTTTATAAAATATTATCTACACGAACATAGAAATTATTTAATAATGCAGAACGAATTTAAGTTCAAATTAGTTTGTTTGCATATAAACATTTAATTAATTAACATACTAAAAATAGTTTGTATTTTTGCACACAAATTAAACAAATTAACTTTTTAAATATCAAATTGGATAATTAAGTTAATAAAATATAAATGGAGTGTATTTATTAAAATTATCTTTAAATAACACGTAGTTTGTTAAAATTTATTTATAGAATTAAATTTCAAATGTGATTTTGTTTTTGTGCACTAATTGAATCTAAGAATTTCACATGTTTAAATTACACAAATATAAATAGTGCATATATGACAATGCACAATTCAGCAAATATGACAAAAGTGACTATTGCCTTTATTGTACTAACAATGTTGGGTAATTTATAATTTAAAATTATATGTATATTATTAAAATTAAAACGAATTAATGTTTCAAAATAAATTCAAATTTTGTTTTTGTATTTTAATGCGATCAGTATCACTAGTACACTCAGGTAAGTAAATTCAATTATCAAACAAACACTTGTGGTTTTATACATACGCTTTGTATTTTAACATAAGTTTTTACAATTGTTTGCAAAATATTAAATAAATATGCATATATTTTAAATAAAATTAATTTGTTATATAATTGTATTAATATAATATATATATATATATATATAAGTGCTTTAAAACAACAGTTTTAAATACTTTATAGGCCATCACACCAAGGCTACTTACAGTTGTTACAACTTAATTAAATTTTTTAAAAAGGATTTAGGTGTTATGTCTTGTAGGTGCGTTCGTTTAATTTATATGCTTTACATAAAGCTTTATTTAAAATATTATGCTTAGATAATTGCACCCGTTCTTGCATCTAACATTAAAAATTTACGAAAGGTTCAAAGGACTGTTTCCAAACTGACTAGATCTTTCAAGAAAATGCCTTATTAACAAAGAGTACATTTTTAAAAGTTATTTTTACTAATTAATAGACGGTTTCTGGGTAATCTTATCTTGGTGCATTAATTTATCTCTTTAGAAAACCTCACTTAGAGGGCACAATTTAAAACTACTCAAACCCAGTGTTTTTACTAGGGTAAGCTTGCAGCATATATTTAGAAAGTTATTAACCATTAAAATAAGCTTTTTCCTAAAATTGTAAATGCTTAATCAACACAGACTTTTAAGCGTTTCTATAACAAATATACTTTAATTAACTTCTAATAACCCACTTATTTTATATATTTTAGTAATATAATATTTGTTATTATTTTATTTTCAACTTTCAATTTTTTATCATTTTGTTTTTCTTAAATTGATATTACTGACGACCTTAAACCAAGGATCAAAATAAATTCGACTCCTACTCAACTCGTGAAACAATCTGTAGCCTGTAACCTATATTGGATTTTGTATCTCATAAATTAAAAAAATAAAAAAAACTGCATATTTGATTTATATTTAATTTAAATATTATAATATAAATAAATGTTGTTTGTAATTATTGCTTTTAAAAACAAATACATATTTCAAATTGTTTGGTAATAAATTTATTAAAAATTTGTAAATATTTGATATCTACTGACGTAGCAATTATTGTATTACATTTTTTAAAATTAATAAAATGTTTGTTTAGTAAACCGAAAAACAATTATTAAAATGATACAAAACAACTAATTAATAAATATAGTTATTTATTATATCAGGTATATATGTGTTTGTTGATAAATATTTATACACTTGTGCAATAGAATATAATTAAAACTAATAATTTTTTATTTATATTTTTAATTTAAAAAAAAGCTTTTATTTTTCAAGCTTGTAAGTACATTTAAAGAATATTAACATTTAAAACTTTTATATTTTCTTTTTGTATACATTTTAAATTATGTGTTACATAAAACATTTTGCATTAGTGTTATCAAGTGGTTTTTGTAAGTATATATATATATATATATATATAGTGCTTAATTATATTAAGTTATGTTTATGTTTTGCATAACATACAACTATTATATAATTTTTTAAAAACTTTATTTTAGTTTATAGTTATTTTTACTAAAAACGTAAACATTGCGTTATTTTATGTTTTATTTTTAACAAATAATTAAATTCAACTTAGTTAATTCTAACCTTGTATTAAAAACATAAGATTTAATTACTTTAGTTAAAACGTTTTATTTTTGTAAAAATAAACAAACAAACATAAAAATATTTGTAATATTTAAAAACGTTTACATGTTGTCTAACATGTTTTTAACTAAAAAAGGAACTACAGTAAAATTGCATTAAATCGGCAAGTAATTATGTAGATTTTTAAATTATGTTTTTTCAATAATATTATTTATGTAAAATTATTTTTCCAATATTTGTTATTTATTAGTAGGAAAATTCTTTCTTAAACGTATGTTTTAATTTACTAAACATATTTTAATTATTTAAAAATTAATTTATATAATTGTGTATTTAACATGATAAAATTAAGCTACATGTATTGTTTGTTTAAAATTAAAAAACATTTAATCTAGCCAGCTCTGGACAACGGAAAAGGGTTAAAAACCAGGACTATGTAAAAAAATTATACTGTCACAAAAACAATAAAAAAGCCGTTATTTCAACAGAAAAATTGCACATATTTAGATGACAAGTTTACACAAATGACATACTTGGGTAAAAACCAAGAAAAAAAAATCTATGTTTTGTTTAATTTTTAATGTTAATAACGTAACCAATGTTGAAACATAGAATGTTCGCACATGTTTTTGTAATAAACAACTAAAACAAGTTTTTTAAAAAGTAATAAGTACAACTTAAATATTTTGAGTATTAAAAAAATACGAGGAAAAGGTGGAAAACATTTTAAAATTAAAGGTATATTAATTTTTATAATTTGGACATATATTATTATATTTTTAATTAATGTATAGTAATTGTTTGGATTACTGGAAGTACGTTTTGCAGATTATCTATATAAATGTTATATAAAATTATAGTAAATGTAAAATATTTGCATAAAAAATATTAAAAAAAGTATCTAGATTGTTTAGTTATTAATTTGATTTAATGGTTTAGTGGTAAAACGCATAATTTAAACTTAGGTAGTTATGGGTTTGATTTCTACTATCGGCACCAAAAGCGGTATCGCTAACATGTCAATTGCTAAAAAATGCTTTTGTAAAATGCACAAAATAATTTTATGTAAATAACAATAATAAAAATATTATAAAAAATAATATTTAAAATACATAAATTAAAATAGTAAAATAATATAGTTTATAATTATTAATATTTATTTAGAACAAACAAGTACTGTTTTTAATAAAAATTTGTTACATTTATGTAATAAAATTTAATTAGTAATAAAATATAAATAAAAAATTTTAATAAATTAATTAAAAATTTTTTTACATAAAAGCAACAACAACTACAAGTAAGTAACTATTTTGTTTAAAAACTTATCTTAATTATTGTATAAAAATAAATAAAAATATTAATTAAATTAATTGTTTAAACACAAATTGTTAAAACCAAATTAGGTACAAAATCACGTAAATTAATTTTATGTACATGTTTTAAACTAATTCATTAAACATTTATGTGTTAGTTACAAAACTGCATTAATTTGTAGTAAAAAATAATAAAGATTTAGGAACATATTTTAGTACATTTAATTTATAAAAATATTAAATGTAATAACTAACAAAAATAATTTATATTTAAAAAGCTGAAGAACACATTGTCGAGTATGTCTTTTTATAATAAAACTACTTTAAAAATTTAAAAAAAATAAAATTCTTAAAATCTATAATTAAATCTATCATTGCTTGTGATTTAACAGCTTAATGTAAGATATAAAGTATAGATATTATCTAAGTTAAAAATAATAAATTTCTGTTGTAATAAAAACCAAGAGAAGTTTTCACTATAATAATATTTTAATTTGCAAAGTTTATATTGCTTAGTACATAATAATGTTATGTACAATAATATTATTGTAAGTATATATATATATATATATATATAAATATCAGCAGCAGTAAGTTTAAATACAGTTATAATAATAATAATTTAAATTATATATATATATATATATATATATATATATTTATATATTACTTATTTTTTATCTAGGCACGTTGGGTTAAATAAAACGCATAATAAAGTAATTGTGGAATTATTTTATTTATTGTTTATAAAAAAATTAAATGTTAATAATTAAAGATTTAAAACCGTGCATACCAAATTTGTTATTTATTAAAACTGTACAAATTGTACGTACAATGCAATTAATATAAATAATTTCTTAAAATTTTATTAAAGTAATATTATTTTTTAGTTGTTGTTAAACATTATATTATATTATTAAATATATTTATACTTTTATTTTAGATTTAATGAAATGGACAAAATAAACATTTTTTGTTAAAAAATATTTTATAATATTTAATAACATTTTACTTATATATATTTAAATAATTTTTGTTTATTTTAAGAATTAATAATAGAATGTTTTAAAATATGTATACTTTATTTTTAATCGTTAAAATTAAAATTGTATTAATAGCAGTTTGCTAAAAAATAAATAAAAAACTATTTAACTGTTTATAAATATTTACCTAGTAAAAGATTAAAAAATTAGATTATATATATATATATATATATATATATATATATATATATATATACATGTTATACAACTGTTACAAAAAGTACCGCAAAAAGTGATTATTTAACGTAAAACCTTTCTAGAAACTTTTTAGCGTACAATAGAAACGTTACTTCTATTATAAAATATACAATTCTATACAATAATTAAAAAACGATAATTAATAGACAATTGTATAAAATATTAATTGTTGCAAAATTAAAAAAGGAGTAATATAATTCAAATGATTTATAACGTCAACTGTTAATAAAAATATACATTACATTCAAATTTTCAGTTATCAAATGGTTAAGAATATTACAAAGTTTAAAAAAAATTAATAATTTATTTAAACAACTTGATTTAAACGTTTTGGAATGTTGTCAATGATAGTGCTAATATATTTTTGTTTTATTTCATATTGAGCGTTTACATAAATCCGCAATTTCAGTATGCTTATTAACGTTGTGCTCTAGCATACTGAAAACATTTTAAATTGTGCTGCATGTTATAATAAAAACATTCTTTATAACTAAAACAAAATTTTTACTATTTTAAGTACCAAATATAATTTTCTATTTGATAGGTTAATTATATTTAATACCAAACCAACACATTACCTGTGAAGAGTGGATATTCATTTTAACAATCGGGAGTAAATGCTTTTAAAAACTGGATTTACATAACACTTTGTTTTTGTAGCCAAATAGTTTGTCCCAAAATATTGTTTTATTGGCACAGTATACAAATTGCCAATAATACAAATGTTGTTTACTCTATTGTTTACATAAGATTAATCTATTATCCTTTTGTTTTTTGGTAATAAATAACTGAACTTTTAATGATTGAAGCGTTAAACCAGATTTTATTGCTCTGTATTTTATTGTAAAATAAATAAAATTGTTTAAATTATTTTTTTAGTTACTAAGATAGGGTTGCTATATATATTTTTAATTTTATAACAATTTTTTGATTTTCTATATTGCTTCTAACAAGTTTTCTTCCAACATTATTATACTTTTGCAGGTTTGACAATTAATAATTCGATAAATTGTTGAAAGGTTAACTACGTATAAATTCGCTAATTTTTTTGATAAACATCTTTTAGTTTTTAATTTATTGATAACAGAATATTTATTTTAAAAATATATTTTGTTTTAATTACTATTGTTCATTTCACAAACAATGTAATTAAAAAGAAAAATGAACAGATGAGTTGAGCTTTAAGCTTAAACGTAAATAATAAATTATTTGATGTGTTTTTAAATTTTTATTTAAAATTAAAAAAATTTTTTTTGTTATTTTTATTTATATATATTTAAATAATTAAATGTTTATTATGATAAGTATTAAAACATCACTATCGTGGCAGATTTAAATGTGCGTTTAACATTAATTTTAAGAATTCGTTTTTAATTATTTTTAATAAATTTAAGCATACAAAATAATAATAGATTAATTATTAAAAAAATTATGTAACATTAACTTGTTATTCAGATTTATATACAAGTAACTTTTAAAATATGCTCTTTTCGCCTACTCAATTTTTTCAAATAAATAAACTATTAAGTACTATATATTATTTTTAATTTTTAATATTTATTTTTACAAAAAACAGTTGGACATAACAAATTAATTTAGATATGATATTTTTATAATTTTTTTAATTAATTTTTAAAATAGCTGTAGTTAGGAAAAAAATGTTTAATAATTAAGGCGACATTATGTAATAATTTAAACCTCATTTTTAGATTAAAAGCAACATTTTACAACGTACATTAATTGGAACTATGTTGGTACGTGCTCAATATTTATTTTTTAAAACAATATTCGCATATCGTGTATTACGTATTTATTTAAATACTGCACTGTTAAAACAAATAGCAGCATATAGAGTGGAAATGCCCATGAGGCTTTTGAAGATCAAATAATATATTTTTTAATAAGTTATTAAACTCTTTCTATACACATACTAGTTTGCGTCTAAAAAGACGGCGCGGTTAACAAACTGCTAGAGACTCCATTGTTTTAATGTTATAATTTGTTTAAAACAATAGCTTTTTATTAATCACAAATAGTTGGGTTATTTTGGGAAATACTAAAAGTGTCTTGTTTTAAACTTTGTTAAACTTTTAATGTTGTAAAATAAATCTGTTTTCGCTTAAATGGTAAACCCGTAAAAACATCATTTACTTATTTATCTATTAACTGTTTATTAAATCAACCAATAATTTGTAGAATAAAAAAATTAATGTTGATTAAACCATGCGGTTAATCAGCAAAAACAAATTTCTAATTAAAACGCCGATCTTCTAATTGTATTGATTTTGTTTAATAATCAAACGTTTTAATTAATTTTGGTTAGCCGCCGTTAATACTAGACTTTTTAATAATGTTTAATCCTTTTTTACTAGTAAACGGTAATTTTTACTTTTGTATTAATCAACTATTTTGTGTACACTTAGTTGCTCTTTTTTAAAAACTTTATAATACTAACAATATATTTTTAAAAATTACGTTTTGTGTTGCTAAAATTTTACGGTAATTTATTTTTACAATGTAAAAAACACATTGTGCATAGTTTGACAGACCATAATTTTAGACTTATGAGTGCTTAATTTGTGTTTACAAAGAGTTGTGTTTTTGTAACTTGCATTATATTATATTTATTAGTTTATGCAACAAAATATTTTTATTGATCAACGCAGTTTAAACTTTAGTATGTAAATATTTTACCTATATATGTATATTACCTAAATTAAAATCAAATAGTTTTTTATATCTTTTAAAAATTCTTAGGAATATCAATTACCCAATTTTTTATTAATTATAAAAACATATTTTTTGATATGGTTTTGGAATATTTACGCAAACTAATTTAAAAAATTAAAAATAATGTTTATTAATCAATTTTAAAACCAACTTGCCTACTTTTGAATACATATCTAATGGTAACGCCTGCATGATATACAAAAGTTTATTTAATTTGTTACTACTATTGTTTTAAATAAACAATTATTTTGTAAGACCAAATTATATCTCCAAATTATTTGGTAAAAACTTAAATTTGTTTAAATTTTTTAATTTGTTAAATGATTTATGTTTAACTAATTATACTCTTGTTAACGACGACAACGAGTAAAATAGTTGTAAAAATAAATTGTTTAAATTATAAGATTGCAGGCTTCTTTTGTTCTCCTCAGTTAAGGGTATTAATAAATATGGATAACAATTTAACTTATAATTATTGTTTGCATTGGTACCGTTTATATTTTTAAAGATTTTAATTGTTTACCTTAACTAGATAGAAATCAGACAAACAAACAAAAAAGCGTTTAATAACTGTAAGTTACAGTTATGTACACCAGAAAATTAAACTTAAAATTAATAAAAACTTTTACAAAAGTTGATACAATAAAACAAAATGTATAAACAATTGTAACAATAATAAAATAGTTGTTATAATAATAAAAATTAATAAAATTAATTTTAGTTATTTTTATTTATATTAGTTTTTTGCAACATAATGTTGTAAACAATACTTAATGCATACACAGTTTTGTTTTCATTTACTGATCAAAGTTATTTACTATTGATTAACATATGGGCTAAAACGTCTTAACTTGTTTTTTATAAAATTATACAAAAAGAAACTTAATTATTAGCATAAGACAAGTATTTATTATTTAAATACAAATAGTTATTTTTGTTTTAAAAAAATGTTGTTTGTTTAATTGGTTTTATTTAGGTCATCCAGATATCAAGAAAATAAAAGCCCTTGCTCGCAGTTAAGTATATTGACCATTTATTAATAATAAAATTAAAAATATGTGTTAAAAATTTACTCACTATCAACAAACAGTAAAATTGCCAAATAAAATAAAATAAATTTTGTGGTAACATTTTTATTAAATCCTTTGGAACAAGCACATACCGAAATATTGGTAACTGACGACGGTCCACCAATTACATTTTAATTTGCTTAGTTGTTTTTTAAACAGTGTTAAAACGGCACCGTTTTGTAATTAAAAAGTAACTTACATTTGTGTGACAAACAATTTTAATACTGGTAGTAATTGTCGGCTTTAATTTAGATTATCCAAAACTTTTACTTCCTAAAAATTGTAAAGTATTTAGGCTATAATAATATTATTAATAATAATAACAATATTGTTATTACACCCATTTTAACAATTACCGCAAAAAATTACAAAAATATTAAATCTAAATTAATTTGTTATCTCCAATTGTTTTTTCGTAAAAACAATTATCGGGAATTAAAAATAATGTCTAGTGCTTAATAGATCATTTATATATACTTAGAAATATTTATTTAAGAAGGCTGAGTCGGCCAAAATAGCATATTTTAAAGCTACTTCTATATTAACGTGGATAATAAATTAAAATTACATAATTTTTATAATAATTAGCCTATTATTATTTTGTGTGCTTAATTTCATTAAAAATGAACAATAACTAATTCTTAAAATTGATGTTAAACACACATTCAAATCTGCTCTGATTGTGATGTCATAATAATTATCAAAATAAACATTTAATTATTCTAATCTATATAAATAAAAATAATAAAAATTTTTTTTTCTTAATTTTAAATAAAAATTTTAAAATAAATCTAATAATTTATTATTTACGTTTAACCTTGAGATTCCGCTCAGCCGCTAATTCTGCTTTTTGATTGCATTGTTTTTGAAATGGAGAATAGTGATAAAAAATGCTTTCATCTTACTGAAAATAAACACCGTGTTATTAAAGAATTAAAAAATGAAGAATTTTCACCAAAAAGATTAGCAGATTTATATAGAGTTAACCTTTCAACAATTTATTGGATTATCAACTGTCAAAAACCCCGAAATTATGATAATGTTGGAAGAAAACGTGCAACAACAAGTACAAATGATCAAAAAATTATTATAGAGTTAAAAAAAATTATAATAAACCTATTTCAGAAACTAAAAGAAATAAATTAAACAGTTTTACTTATTCCACTATAAGAAACAGAGCAATCGAATCTGGTTTAACTCTACAATCACCAAAGATTAAGCCATTTATTACCAAAAAACAAAAGGATGACCGATTAGCCTTTTGTAAACTATGGAGTGAACGACACTTATGTTATTGGCGTTCCGTATACTGTGCCAATAAAACAATATTTTGGGACAAACTATTTGGCTACAAAAACAAAGTGTTATGTAAATCCAGTTTTTAAAAGCATTTACTCCCGATTGTTAAAATGAATATCCACTCTTCACAGGTAATGTGTTGGTTTGGTATTAAGTATAATTAACCTATCAAATGGAGAATTATATCTGGTACCTTAAATAGTGAAAAATTTGTTTCAGTTATGAAGGATGTTTTTTATTATAAAATGCAGCACACTTACACGGGGGTTACTACTGTTTTTCAGGACAATGCTCTATGTCATACGTCCAAAAAGATAACGTCATATTCATCTAACTTCACTATATTTGCTTTATATTTACATTTAGACAGTAGAGGGGCTAAAATCAAAAAAGCTATCTTTTGCTGAATTGTCACCTAACAGCCCGGATATCAATGTTATTAAAAATTTTTTTAGTATGCTAAAGCGCAATATCAATAAGCATACCGAAATTAAGGATTTATGTAAACGCATTCGGTTTGTTGTTTAATATGAGATGAAACAAGAATATATCAACACTCTCATTGACATCATTCCAAAACGTAATTCAAAGAGAACATGAGACAACAAAACGTTTTCAAGTATTTGAACATTTTGCCAAACGTTTTATTTGGGCCAATAAAATATTTATTTCAATTAGATCTTTTCGAATAAATTTTAGCCAAGTTTTCTTTGGTCTGCTAATCTTTTTTTTACTATTTACAATTGTCGATTTCAAAACTGTTTTTGCTGTTTTTTTGGGCGGTAAACGTAGAATTTGAACAAGTAATTTTCTTCGTCTAATTGTAATGATGTCACGGAGTAAACAAAAGTCAGTTTTTTTAATGATTTTATCATTTAAAATGTAATCGCCGCAGGTAATTCTTAAAATACTTTTAAGACACCGGCGATAAAAAACATCCGCTATTTTATTAATCTTGTCCGTACGTTTCTACATTTTACTCCCATATATTGCTGTAGAAATAATTATTAATGCTTACAAACTAAGTTATGTTTTTAGGCGAATGAAAGAACATGACCATATTGATTTGAGTTTATTAAAAACTGACATTGCCTTTCCAAGTCTGGCTTTAACATCAATTTCGGTTTTTCCGTCTTTACCAATAATGTTTCCCAGATATGTAAAGGAATTAACAGTATCAATATTTTGTTTACTAATTTTGATAGTCAAATTATTGTTTGATTTGATGTGCAACATTTTTGTCTTTAAACAATTAATCCGTATGCCAATACAAGAACTAATATCACTGAGTCGTGTTGTCATATTTTGCATCATTTCCAGAGTTTCAGTGAGTAAACCAATATTATCTGCAAAATCCAAATTTGTTAATTTGCCTTGGTTCTATTTAATACCATAAAACAAATTATTTATAAATTTAGTCATAATATAATCAATTACCAAAAATAAAAAAACAATGACAAAATACATCCTTGACGTACTCCCGTGACAATTTCGAACATAGCAGTACGACCACTTTTTGTTTAAACAGCAACTTGAATTTTGGTATAGCAAACGCATAATATTCACATATTTTAACAATATTCCGTAAAACTTAACAATTTTTTACAAAGATTCTTGATAAACACTGTTAAAAGCTTTCAGAAAATTAATAAAATTGATTGTTGGTAATTGCTGAAATTCTTGATTTTGCTCAAAAATGTTACGAAGGGTGAGTATTTGTTCAATACAACTTTTTCCTTTTTAAAAACCTGCTTGTTGTTCTTAAAGGTGTTTATCTACCGCATTACTTAAACAATTTAAAATTATTTTGCAAAACATTTTACCAGGAACAAACAATAAGGTTATTCCGCTCCAATTATTACAAACATTCAGACTTCTTTTTTTGGAAAGAGTAACAATTACTTCTTGCCGCCAATTATTTGAAACTTGTTTATTATGCCATATAACATTAAATAAGTGGGCAAGCTTACTTGTTACAACATTACCTTCATGTTTGAGCATATTTGCAGTTATCCCGTTTAATCATTATGTCCTATTGTTTTTCAACCTTTGAATTGCATAATTTATTTTAATTACAAAAATTTTATTAATACATATTTCCGGATTTTGAGTCACATTTATATTATTATCATTATCAAAATCTATAAAAATATTTGGCAAAGGCTAATTAAATTTTTTTTTTAAATGTTCTTCCCACCTAGATAATTGCTCATTATTTGTTAGAAATAAACGACCATTTTTTTTTTGATTGGAATATTGTTAATGTTTCTAACTCCCGACAGTTGTTTTACAATTTTATACAAAGTCTTGAAATTATTTTTTGTTGCTGCCTTATCTGCTTTTTTGCATTTGCTTTTTAGCCAATTATTGTTATCTTTACAACAGCTTTTTTAACTTGTTTATCTAAAGTTCTATATTTCTCATCAAATATTTTTTAAATAACAGGATTGTTAAATTGATTTCTTTCTAATTTTGTTTTCTTTCTAATTTTGTTTTCTTTTTAATTTTGTTTTTTTTTCTAATTTTGTTTTTTTTCTAAGACTAATTAAATTTTAGAAAACTAAAGAAATCCATTGTTTTTTTGTAGAACGACATCTTCTACCTAGCACATTTGCTGCACAGTCTGTAATTGTTTTATAAAACAATTTTTATTAATCATCAGACTTTTTTACCCTTTTCAGATTTTAAAAATGTGTTTTTTAATAAATTGTAAAATTGATTTAAGATATTTGACTGTTTAAGCCTTTTACACAAAAATGGATGTAATTTTTTTGTGTTTTCTATTGTTTTTAATTTTAAACAAAATTTTCCAACAATAAAATTGTAATTAGAACCAACATCTGCACCGCCATATGTACGTACATCTCGCAATAAAAATTGCCATTTTTGTGCTGATACAAATGTAATCAATCTTGTTTGTTGTTTTTTCGTTTGGAAAAACCCACGTTGTCTTGTGTATATTTTTGTGAGCAAAAAAAGTGTTACCAACACTTAGTTCACAGTAACTATTTAGCGTCAACAACTTATAACCATTATTATTTATGCTATCAGCATAGCCATGTTGTTCAACATTTGAGAAGTACCCAGATCTGTCTTTGTTTAATTTTGCATTAAAATAATTGATCAAAATTTTGATGTCTTTTCTTGGCACATCACTTAACGAACATTGTAATTAATTATAAAAATATCTTTTTGGTTCTCCTAAGTATCCTCAGTAAAGGCATAAACTTGCACAATTGTTATTTTTGCAAATCTGGTGTTGAATCTAGCTGAAGTGATACCGTGGCTCACAGGTTTTTATCCAATTATAGTTTTAGCAACATTTTTATTCAACATAATACCAACTCCATTAATGTGATATTCTTTATGTCCAAAATATAAAATTAATGTATTTCTACTCTTAAAATGACCTTGGTCTTTTTATTGCATATCGCTAATACCTAAAGTTGTACATTTTCATTTCTCAAAGGACTTGTTCTAACTGTCCAGTACAAAAAAATGTGCGCACATTACATGTTTCAACACTGGTTAAGGTTTTGGCATTAAAAATTTTGCAAATCAAAATTGAGTTTTTTTTCGGCTTTTACTCAACCCTGTCATTTGTGTAACTCTGTCATCTAGATACGTGCAATCACTTCTTTGCCGCTGTTTGCCGGAATGGGGTCCTCTTATTGTTTTCGTAGCTAAATTGAATTATTTTTTATCCAAACTGGATAATAAATTTATTACTCTATACATATTACGTGTAATTTAGAATATCAAATTTTAATTTAAACTTTGTGTTGTGTTCTTAATTTGGCCCTTAGATTAGTAGGTTAGTAAACTATATTATTTAAATAATAAGTAGCTTACTTTAACGCTAATCTACCTAACACCCAGATATGACAAACATTTAAAATAAATTCAAAAATTGCTAAAATAGTTTTCTACTAATATGTGAGTTATTCTGAGTAATATGTAACGGTATGTGCTTAAATTGATTAAAACTTAGTTATGTAATTGGATTAAATGTACTTTTTATAATATTACAAACGTTTAAATATGTTAAAAATAATAGAAATTTTAAACAATTTTATTAAAAATTGTTTAATTATAATTGTTTATTAAAATATAATTATTTTTCTATTTTAATTATAATTTTTTGCACAATAGAAAGTTTCTATATTACATCAAAAAATGTGGAAAATTAATAAATGGTCTTATTTTAAGCCAATAATAACAAAACAAAAAACCATTAATAAAATGTATAATTAATCAAATTGATTTAAAAGCATATAACTATTCTAAGTTTGTCTAAACTTTGTTATTTTTAAGATAACATCAGATTTTAGTTTTTAGTTAAAAAATAATTTATTTAAAAAAATATAATTTTTTACTATTTTTTATTATATACTCTTTTTATTAAAAAAAACAAAAATGAACAAAATAACATTAACAGCAAAAATAACAAAAATGCTTTATAATTTAAAAGAAAACATGGGATAACAAAATAGTTTTACGTGTTTAAATATTTTGCAAAAGTGATTGTTTAATTCCATAAAAATTAAAATTTTCTACATGGTATCTTGCAAAGATTTCTGTAGATTACCAATGGTTTTTTGCCATCATCAATTATTTATTCCAAAATAATTCTTGCTAAGGTTTTAGATGGTAAACTTATAATTTAACCTAGTAATCAGTTTTGTTTAATTGTAATAATGTCAAATAGTAAAAAACAATAAATTATTTTTGTAAGTTTATTGCTTGAAATATAATTACGTTAGGTAATTATTTATATACCTTTAATACGCTGATAATAAAAACATTTACAAATAATTAATTTTGTATGTACGTTTAGGCGTTTACTCTTAATATATTAAACATAGGAATAATGGTTAATGCGTACAAACAAATTTTTACATTTAGATAAATAAAAAAAGATAACTACATGAATTTGAGTCTATAAAAAATTAATATTGCTCTTTCAGGTTTGGTTTCAGCATTAATCTTGGTTTCTGTTATTTTAGAATTAATGCTACTAATTTTAATAAATAAACAATTATTTGGTTTTGGGTTTAACATTTTTGTCTATAAACAATTAATTTGTAAACCACCTTAAAAACTAAGATAATCAAAGCGTTTTATTAAATTATGAATTAATTTTGTTATTTTACTAATATTATCTGCAAAGTCTAATTCTGTTATTATGCCATAATTTTATATAATGCCATAATAATTAGGAATCAAGTTATAATAAAATTATTTATTAGAAAAACAAAAAATGGTGACAAAATACATCCTTGACCTACTCCAATAACAATTGTAAACAAGCCGTGTGATTACATTTTTTTAAACACAACAACTTTAATTTTAGTATAAAGAACGTAATATATTCATATATTTTAACAATATTCCATAAAACTCATTAAATTTTTAATAAATACTGTTATTTAATGCCATGCTATAGCATGTTATAAATTAAATTATAATAAAATGTACTAAAAAAAACTGTAGCAAAAATACATTTAACGTACATTTTTGACAAACGTTCTATAAAAGTTAATAAACATAGTCGTAGTACATCTTTTTATTACAAATGTGGTTTATCTTATTTGTTGTATTTTTGCTTAGAAACACTGCGTAAGTTTGTGTATGTTGTAGCAAGCAAAACATATGTTACCACTAATAATTTTACACTATTTGCTTAACATTAAAAACCATGATTATTTATGTTATTAACGCACATATGTAGTTTAACATTTTATAAATATATAGTTTTGTTTTGTTTTTGCACTAAAATTACCTATTATTATTTAAATGTTTCTTTAAAAAAATGCTTTAGTTTGAATTGGTCTATATAACATATTTTAAAAATAACATTTATATAACCGTAGATAATAAGTCAAAGTTACATAACTTTTATAATAATTAGCCCATTATTAATTTCATTAACAATAAGCAGCAAGTAATTGCATAAATTGATGTTAAATGCACATTCAACTCTGACCTAATTGTGATATTATAATAATTATCCAAATAAACATTTAATTATTTCAATTTATGTAAATTAAAATAACAAAAATTAATTTTAAAAATTAAAAAAAATTTAAAATCACATTGAACAATTTATTGTTTCGTTTAACTTTGTAAATTTACGCATTTGCTTATTTTGCTTTCTGTTTGCGTGAATGTACAATAGTGATTACAAATATTTTAATTTTAATAAAAATGAATATTGCGTCATTAAAAAGTTAAAAAATAAAAAAATTCTTACAAAAAAGTTAGCAAATTTATACATAGTTAACCTTTTTTATATAATATTTTATATAATATTTTTATAATTTATCAGATTATTAATAGATAAAAATCTTGAAATTATGATAATGTTAACAGAAAACGTGTAACAACTACTACGGATAATTAGAAAATTGTTATAAAATAAAAAAATAATAACAAACCTATTTTAAAAACTAAAAAAAATAATTAAATTTTTTTTACTTATTTTACGATTAGAATCAGGGCGACATAATTTGGTTTAACATTTCAATCACAAGAAATTAAACTATTTATTACTAAAAAGGATAATAAATAAACCTTTTGTAAACTATGAAGTAAACAACACATTTGTTAACATTTTTTTTAATAGTTGATGTTATAAATCATATTAATTATTCTATTCTACTTTTGCTCTAGTTAATATTTTTTACAATTTTTTACTTACATTATATATGTATATATAATTACGGTTTTTATTTGCAATTATTATATAGCATTGCATAATTTATAATTAAAGTAAAGTTTTTTTTGTACGTTGTGTAGCTGCTAGATATGTTTTAGCTAAATAATTACATTTTTTGCGGTAATTGTTGTGATGATCGTAAACATTTTGATACTTTACTAATTCAAAATAATTTGTATTTTTGCATATTAATTAAACAAATTATCTTTTTTGTACTATCTTAGATAATTAATTTTGTAAAATGTCTAGTGTAAAAATGGTATGTATTTGTTAAAGTTAATTAGAATTGACACATTTTAAATAAATTTTATGTTGTGTTTATGCACTAATCAAATCTAAGAATTACAGATGTTTGAATCACACAAATATAAATGATGCACACAAAAAGTTGCACAATTTAGCAAATATGACAAAAGTGACTATTGTTTTTATTATACTGACAATGTTAGGTAATTTATACTTTATACTTATATTTATTTTATTTAAATATAAACAAATTAAAAGTTTTAAAATAAATTAAAATTTTGGAGAGCTTGTGTTTGTCATAATTTATCTTAAATGACCCTAAGGAATTAGATTTAACTACATGACTTGGAAGCTTAATCCATTCTGTAATGGATCTGTGTGTAGCTTTACACAAAATTGTCTGCAAAATATGTAATAAGTATGCATATATTGTAAATAAAAATAATCTGTTTAATAGTTATAAAAATATAATTTATACTAAGGTGCTTAAAAACAACTTTTTTAAATAATACATGTTAATTGGGAATTTTCAATATTATAAATTTTAAACATTTTAATAAAAAACAATTTATTAGAATTAAATTTAATTTAAATATTGTAATATAAATAAAATTTTGTTTTTAATTAATATTTAAATAAATAAACAAACAAAGATTAAAAAATATTTTAATAAGTTTGTTAAAACTTGGTAAATATTTAATATCTCTTAATTTAGCAATTATTGTATTACACGTTTTTAAAATAATTAAAAGTTTGTTTAATAAACCGGAAATGTACATGTGTTTATTAAAAAAAGCATTTTTATTAGCTTAATTTACATACTTGTGTAATAGAATATAAATAAAACTATTAATGTTTTTATTTATATTTTTACTTTTAAAATAAAGCTTTTATTTTTTCATACTGTAAGTACATTTTAATAAGTATTTCAGTATTTTATACTTTACGCTTTCCTGTTTTACATATGTTATAAAATGTGTTTTAAATAAAAATTTCAGATTAGTATTTTCAAGAGGTTTTGTAAGTGCATGTGTATATATATTTTATGTGTATAATCTTTTAAATTAAATATGTTGTATAAAATAACAAATACTAATAATTATGAAAGTAGTTAGTATTAACTTATAATTTTTGTATTATGTTATTTCTGTTTTATTTTTAATAAACAATTAAAAAATACATAACAATAATTTGTTTTAAACAGGTTACATTTGTTAAAAAGACAGAATTGAAAGGCAAGCACCAGAAAATATGTACTATTTAAAGACGTATACATGTTGTCTAATATTATTTTAATAACAAAAAGTACTAAAATTACATTCTGTTACATTAGCAAGTGTATTAAATACATTTTGTAAGTACATTTTCTGTAGGTAGTTTAGCAATATAGCGCTTGATTTAGATTTAGGTGGTTATGAGTTTAAATCCCACTACAGTTTGACTACATGCGAGCACTGTGTTTATAAGTTTTTATTAAAAATATTTAAAAAATTATTTTTATTATTTTTATTTATGTATATTAAAATAATAATATGTTTATTTTAATAATTATTATTACAGCACTATCGGTGGAAACGTTTGATTAGATTATTTGCAGCTAGATAGTTAATCGTAGTACAAAAACATTTTATTTCCAACAAAAAACATTAAAGGTTTGAAAAATTTGAATTTAAGTAGGTGCATATATTCTGCACATTTGGAAATAAAACGGCAATAAAAAATTAACAGTTCTAAATAAAAACGTAATGTTAAACATTTAACCTGAAATAACTATTAGTATCTGTAAGTTATAGTAACGTACACTTCTAGAGAAGTTGATGCAGTGAAACAAAATAAATAAACAATAATAACAATAATAAAAACAATTATTATAATTATAAAACTTGGTAAAAATTATTTTAATTTATATTAGTTGGCTGTAACACAATGCCTTAAACAATATTTAATGCACACAAACAAAGTTTTGTTTTTAGGCAAATTGATGTACCATGTTGATATGAGTATAAAAAAGAGTGATGTATTTTTTTAAGTTTTATTTTTAGCACTTATGGTAATTATTACAATTTTATTAATAATGTTTATAAGATATGTAAAACAATCAACAAATAAATATATTTTATAAAATAATTTTAATAAATAAATAATTAATTGTAGACAATACTTTAATCTTTCACAATTACTCGTAATGAAACTTAAGAACTATTGTCACTAATGTGTGTTGTCGCATTTGACTAAGTAGACGGATATAATTAACAAAATGTAAATTTGTTAATTTACCATGGTTTAATTTTATGTTAAAAATTAGTAAATTATAGTAAAATGTATTATTGAAAAAAGTAATAACAAAAACATATTTGACATAAACTTGTGACAACATTGAATATGACAATGTGAACAATTTTTGTTTAAATACAAGAATTTAAAGTTTGGTGTTACAAACGCATAACATTTAAACATTTAACGGTATTCCGCAAAAAAAACATTGCTGGTAAACATTTTTAAAATTATTACAATTTTAATAAAAATTACTGTAAGTAAATGATTAAATGTTTAAAATTATTTAATAACGCTACGTTAAGTGAATATTTATTATTTACAATTCTTTTTTAAAAAGCAATTTATTATTTAAAATTAGTTTGATTGCCGTCTTAATTATAAGACTTTAAATTACTTTGCAAAAAATATTACTGGAAATGAATAATAAGGATATTTTGTGCAAATTGTTGCAATTAATGGAATTTTATTTTATATACAAACTAATGATTATGTTTTGCATTTAATCATTTAAAACTTGTTTAACATACTATATAATAATAAATAAATAAATAAATTTGTATGATACCGCGTTATCTCTATGTTTAAGTTTAGTTGCAATTACTTTGTCAATTCTTCTTGCTTTATTATCTTTAAACTTTTAAATTGCAAGTGAAATACACTTACAGAAATGTCATTAATACATATTTTTATGCATTTATGTCTTCACCTATGCTATTAAAATCTGTAAAAGTATTTGTTATAGACTGATTAAATTGTTTTTTAAATATTTTAATTATTTAAATAATTTACATTATTTATTAAAAATTAACGACAACTTTTTTCCTTTATTAAAATATTGTTATTTTGTATAACTCCTGAAAGTTGATTTACAATTTTATAAAATATCTTTTTGCTGCTGTTGCAATATTTACTTACATTTTTTAATTAACACACTACATTTTGTGCTAATTAATTTTTTGTGTTTTGTTTAAAAAACCGCGTAATCTTGTGTACATTTTAGTAAACAAAAAATTTACTGCTAACAATTATTTTATAGTAACAGTTTCAACGTTAACAACTTGTAATTATTATTGTTTATGCTTAAATACACTTGATTTACGACAAATAAAACTAACGCGCCTGAACAGCTGAATGCACGACTTTTTCATCGATAAGAACAAGCCCTAAAAATAAAAGATAATTGATTTTTTGGTAATATAAAATAAGACGAAAAATGTCACATAGAACAATCTATTAATAATTTATTTGATACATGTTGAGTAAAATAAAGTTTTAGAATTTATCGAAACTGCACATCGCATATTTAACACAATGCAAAAGTAAAATTGCGCAGAAGGGCGCCTTTACTACGACACGAAAATCCAAAAAAAGATATTTTTTATGACACCACAAAATTTGTTAGATAATGTACATCAGGCTTGATCGGTGATAGAAATTGAATTGTTATATTTAAGTATTTTTTCAGTCGTTACCACATGGTTATATGATAACATAAATAATATTGTTATATTGCGGTACAGTCGATAAACAAGTCATATTGTGGAATATTAAGGCAATATTTTGGCTCACAAAAATAACGTGTTTTCTGATCAGACTCACAAACGAGATTGATTACATTTATAGCTACACAAAATGGCGTTTTAGCCGCTAAAGATGCGCGGTAAATGGAGTTCTGTCCCAATTTTTATAACAAAAATTTGTCGAAAATGTTTAATAAACATTACATTCATTTTTTTTAAATAAAATAGTTAAAATCAACATTTTAAAATATAATTTAAAAATACATTTTAAAATCAGAAAAAGTTTAATAATCAATGGAAAACAGTTTCATAAAACAATTACAGACTGTAGCAAGCAAGCAACTTATGCAAAAATGGATTTTATCAGTTTTTTGAATTTAATTGATCCAGAAAGAAAAATTAGAGAGAGATCAATTTTGCTATTTAAAATATTGATAATAAATATAAAACTTTTAGATAAACAGGTTAAAGCCGCAAAGATAACGATTACAGAGATGCAGAGAAAGAGTAAGGCCATTTCAAAACTCTAGATACAATTGTAAAACAACCAATGGGGTAGTTAGAAACAATCTACTGGCTAATTCACACATCAAAAAAAAATGGTCGTTTATTTGTCGATGAGTACCGAGTAGAACATTTAAAAAATTTTTAACAGTTTTACAACAGAGATAATGATAGATATAAATGTGCATTAACGACATTTCTCTAACAAAAAGTAATTTTTTAAAGCTAAAATATTTGCAGTGTATATAACAGATGAGATAAATTAAGAAAAGATGAACCTAAACATATAAAGCTGCAGATAGCAGTGGAGCTTGCTTTTATTTTTTATTTAATACAAACAAAATACTAGCGGCAAGGGAGTACCGTTATTTTCCAAAAAAGTGAGTTCAATGATTCGCGGACACTTATAGCGAAATAACCTATTGTTCCGTTTTCTGCAAAGTATTTAAATCGTTTAAGTAATGCAAATTTTGCAGAATCAATTAGGAAGAAGCTGGCTGGAACAAACACCACTTTTCGTAAATTATTATTGAGAAAGTCAGCATACAACAATCAATTTTATTGATTTATAAAGTTTTGACAGTTTAACAAAATATTTTTGTAGAAAATCGTTAAATTTTTATGGAATATCGTTAAAATATGTAAGACATATTTTTATATTTTAGTTATACAAAAAAGCTGTTGTTTAAACAAAATTAGTACATGTGGGAAGTGTTGTCATATGATGTGTTTTATTGTTTTTATTTTTGTAATTGATTAGGTTATGACTCAAATCCATAAATAATTTGTTTTATGGCATAGAACTCAAGGCAAAATTAATAAAATTTGGATTTATCTATTTCAAGTGACAACATTTTAATTTAGTAATTAATTGCATATAATTGGAATTAGTTTAAAAGAGAAAAAGGTTAATGATTTGTTCATCGCGACAAAATATTGATAGTTGCTGAATCTATTTCGTATATCATTGGTATAGACGGAGTCGAAAAATTGATGATAAAGTTGCATTATGTCAGTTTTCACAAATTCAAACTCAATATGGTTATGTTCTTTAATTTGTTTAAAAACAACATTTATTTGTACGTTATTATTCAATCATTTTTACGGCACGCGAAATCGGAATGTACCGATTGCCTGATAAGATGGAAGGACGTATTCGCAAACGAAGTATTTAAAGATTATTCTGGCACAATCACATTTCAAATGATGAGATTATAAAGACCCGACTTGTTTAATTTATGATATTATTACAATAGACGAAAAAACATTATCAAATTTACGTTTTACCACGAAAGAATCAGTAAACGGTTTAACAAACAATTATTTCAAGAAATATGAGAATCTGGTTAAGAATTATTTTGAAAATCTATTAAACGGGCTTTTCAGTAATAACAATGAGAAAATGAGTCAATTGTTTCTTGATCATTGGATTTTGTTTTCCTATCATGCTTTTAAAGTTGTAATTATATTTAATACCTATGTTTGTATTTTTGGGCAAAAAAGGTTTTTGTAACGACAATAATAATTGTAAAATTAGTATTTGGTTTAATAGTAGGTTTATATACACACTATACTTGCGTGTTGCAAACCTAGTGTTGCTAAATATAGATAAAGTTAGTATAGTTAACAACTTTATGTACCAAAACTTTATTTAACATTAAACAACTCTATTATAACAAACGCTGTAAAATATGTACTGATAAATGCTTGCCAGTAAAAGTTTAAACACTTCTATTTTCTTTTAAACTTGTTTTAAATATTTCATTTATCGAAAAGAAATATTTGTTTATTAGTTATCACATTATTTTTCTTTTGGCTTAGTACGCAAATAAAACATTTTTTAATATAATACAAATGTAATAAATCAATTTAACGAATTATTAACAAAATTTGAACTAACTTTTAGTTAATTCAAATAAATTTTAAATAAAATTTATTTAATAATATTAATAAAAATTCAATTTAAAACATTTTAAAATAAAATTATTAAAAAGCTAAATATTTTAATTTTTAAAAATTTTAATAAAGTTTTTACTACAAAAATTCTAAAAGTCAATTGCTTAATAAATCGTTTTAATTTATTATTAACGTCGTTTAGATAGACAATATTTAAAATGCAAAAGTTAAATTAAGTTAAAATTTATTTTTGTCTAAAGTAATTTATTTGATTGTTAAATTAGCACGTTTTGTGATTATTTATATATTATTAAATTATATTTTTATTTAAATAAAAAGTAATTTAAATGTTTTAAAATTTAGTAACATTTTATATTTCTATTTTATTATGCTTATTATCGCTAATGCACTCATTTAGGTAACTTTGGTTAAAAAATTAGCTACTTCTGGTTTTTAAAAGATTTTGTATTTTTACATTAATTTTTATGACTGTTTGTAAAATGTTAAATTTGAATACTTATTATTTTAAATATAAATAATATCTGTAATAACTCCATTAATATAATTTACACTAAAGTGTTTTAAAACAATCTTTTTTTAAATAATATTTGTTTATATATATATATATATATACTTACATAAACCTAATGTAAAAACCTGCATATAATTATCAAAAAATTTTGTATTGGTTTTATTTTTATTTTGTTAGAAAAGTAAATATTATGTTACTTTTATGTTTTATTTAAATAAAATTTAATTTGGTTTAATCTAACGTTGTATAGTTTTAGTTAAAATGTCTTGTCTCTGTTGTATTAAACACACCATAAAATCTGTAAAAAACATTCACTTGTTATTATGTTTTAGAATAAACAAATATTATAATTAAATTGCCCTAAATTTGCAAATAATTATGTACATTTTAAGCAATAAAAAAACATTATATATGTTAAATTGTTGTTTTATATATATGTTATTTAAATTATTAAATAAACATTATTTTTAAACGTGAGTTTTAATGTACTAAAACATTTGTTTTGCGTTTTTGCTAAAAAATAATTGTTAAAACATGCTTCTTGTAGAACTCTTAAAGTAGTAAAAATGAAAAAAGTTTTATATAAATAACAAAAATAAATATACAACCATTTTAAAAATTAAACCAAATTTACAAAAATATTAAATTTAAATTAATTTGTGATGTCCAATTGTTTTTTTTTCTAAAAATAAATATTGAGAATTAAAAATAATGTCAAGTATTTAATAGTTTGTTTATATGTACCTAGAAATATTTATATAAAAAGGCTGAGTTGAACAAAATAGCATGTTTTAAAATCTACTCCAATATTAACGTGAATAAAAAATCTAAGTTACATAATTTTTATAATAATTAGCGTATTATTATTTTGTGTGCTAAGTTTTATTAAAAATAAACAGTAACTATTCCTTAAAATTGATGTTAAACGTAATGTTACAGTAATTATTAAAATAACTATTTAATTATTTTAATCTATATAAGTAAAAATAACAAAAAAATATTTTTAAAAATTTTAAATAAAAATTTAAAAAACGAATTAAATAATTTATTATTAACGTTTAACCTTAAAATTACGCTCACATGCTATTTTCTTTTTTGTTTCCATTGTTTGTGAAATAGACAGTAGTAATGAAAAATGTTTTTATCTTACTAAAAATAAATATTGTGTTATTTAAAAATAAAAAATAAAAATTGTTTACCCAAAAAACTGGTAGATTTAGACAGAGTTAAACGTTTAACAATTTATCGAATTATGTACGGTCAAAAACCACAAAATTATGATAATGTTGAAAGAAAACGTGTATCGACTATTACAAGAAATTGTTATAAAATTAAAAAAGTATAATAAACATATTTTAAAAATTAAAAAATAGTTTAAACAATTTTATTTATTCCACAATGAGAACATTTAAATCTATTTGTAATTATAACCACCAAAAGGCCAAACCATTTACACCAAAAAACAACGGATAATAGATGGACAAAAAACTCACGTGCTGGTTTGCCAAGTATAATAAACTTATTAAAAATAAAAATTGTATATGGTACCTAAATAGTAAAAAATAGTTAGCAAAAATGTTTTTATTATGAGTCGTAACACTCAATATATGCCATGTCATACCTAAGAATGATAACGTGATATTTACCTAAGTTTAATATATTTACTTTTATATTTATTATTTAGATAGTAGATTAATTGTTCACCTAACCTGATAGTAATAATATAAACATTTTTTAGTAGTTGCTAAAAGCGTAACATAAGCTACCGATATAAATCGTATTCGGTTTGTTGTTTAATATAGAGAAAAATCAAGAAGAGAATCACACACAGTAAACTCCTAAATCAAAGTTTGTTTAAAAAACGACTACATAGATTATTATAAACTTTTGAATATCTTAATATATTTGGCAACCGAAAATTGCATGGTAATTTGTATTAATTGTTCTTTTGTAAATCATGTTAATCATTATTACATTTTCGATTTTAGTACTTCTTCTCAGTTGATATTTTAGACAATTTTATTTATAATATATATTTATTTACGAAAATTTTTGTCAATTATTATAGTATTGTATATTTTATTATAAAGTGACGTTTCTTTCTTTTATGAGTTACTGTATATGTTGGAACGTTTTTCAAATAATTAATTTGCAGTAACATTAAAATCAGTTGTATTGTAAAATAATATTTAAAACACATTAATTTAAAAATGTAAAATAATGTAATTTATAATTCTTAATATTTATTTAGCACAACTACGTACTGTTTTTAATAATACTTAGCTACATTTATGTAATAAAATTTAACAATTGTATTTTTCTATTAGACTACATTTATTTTTTATACATGAAAGCAACAACAACTACAAATAATTAATTATAAAAATTACAAATACTAGTTAACACATTTTACTAAGCATTATATAAATAAAGTGTTTTTATTAAAATGCTTTAATTTAATATTTTATTTTATTATTTTAAATAAAAAACTGTTTAATTTAAATTAACAAGTGTTAGCTAAAAATAAATAAATGGAAATGTTAAAATGTGTACACTGAACCTCTTCTTATTACTTTACTGAAAAAAAACAAATTGCACATATATCAGACTTAATAATACATGGGTATTACTGTATTAGTTGTTATTAAAAAATATATTATTTACATTATTTATATTTATATTTAAAATTTAATTAAAGAAATTGGTTTAAAACGTTTTAAATAATGCATAAACTTTAAAAAGAAAGGTTTTTGTTAAATTATAGTTTTATATAATTTATAACAATTTAATTAAAATAATTATAAATATTTAAATAATTTTTTAAATTTTAATTTAACAAATTATATTATTTTATAATAAAATAAGCATACCGTATTTTTAAACAACGCTAAAATTATGTTAATAACAATTATACTGACTGATGTTATTGTAACAAATATGTTTACAAAAAAACACTAAACAACTTAAATGTTTTATAAATGTTAAATAGTTATATTTAAAATGTTGAATTTTAACAAACAGCTTATGTGTCATTTGTAATTAACACAAATAAAACAAAAAAAATATTATACAATTACTTTTAAATTATAAAAAATATGTTGCAATGTCTATTGTTTAAAATTATGTTAGTAAGTGCTCAATATTTATTTTTTTAATAGAAAATTTGCACATTGTTTATCACGTGTTTGTTAAAATAATACATTACAAAAATATGTTTAAACTAAACATGTAACATGTGATTAACAAAAATATGCAAAATGAATTTATTTCACAGTTTACGTCTTCTTATATTTTTATTTTGAATTATAAAGAGAACTCAATGTTTTAAATACAAAAAAGTTTATTTAACAATTATTAATTTTAATAATATTTAAAATATATACACCAATTTTGTTATAATAAATGTAGGGTTAATTGTATTAATATGTGGTTAGTAATAAATATTATATGTTATATATTAAAATAACTATCGGTTTTTAAATTGTAACTGGTTTTTTACAAATTCAATTTCCGATTTAAATAAATACATATTGTATAACAGTTAATCAAGTTAATGTATAATAAAATAAATTAAAAAGAATGTATAGTACTTGGTATTTCTTTTATATTAACTTAAAAATATTTATTTAAATAGACTTAGTTGGCCAACATTTAAACATTTTAAAAGCTATTTTTATATAAACGTTTAAAATAAGCTAATTTTACATAATCATTGTAATAATTAGTTTATTATTATTTTGTGTGTTCAATTTTAGTAAAAATAAACAACAACTAATTTTTAAAATAAATTTTAAATGCACAGTCAACTTTGACTCAATTAAAATGTCATAATCAATCTATCAGATAAAAAACTATATTTAACACCTTAAATAGTGAATAATTTCTTTTAATTATAAAATGCAAAACACTTATACCGGCGTTACTACTGGTTTGCAAAATAATGTCATACGTCCAAGAAGGTAACTTTATATTAATCTAGTTTTACTTTAATTATTTTATGTTTACATTTGGACAGTTGATAAGCTAAAAGTAAAAACACTTACTTTTATTTAATTACTTATTAATAACCCGGAGATAAATGTTAACAAAATTGTTTTAAGTATGCTAAACGTAACAACAATAAACATACTAAAATTAAGGATTTATTTAAACGCATTTGGTTTGTTGTTTAATATGTATATAACAAAATAGTAGTAACGCTTTCATTAATAACATTTTAAAACGTCTGGATCAAAATGTTTATAATAATGGCGATTACATAAATTATTAAATTTTATAATTATTTTAAAGCATACAATTATTTGGTAACCAGAAAAATTGCATGTGTTTTATTTTTTTATGAATGTTTGATGTTATAAATAATGTTAATTATTTTATTCTAATTTTGATTTTTCAGCAGTTAATATTTCATATTAATTTTTATTATTTGCAATACATTTGGATATATAATTGTAGTTTTTTAATTATTATTTATCATTGTATCAGGTTTTTTGTACGATATGAGGTTACGAGAAATGCTTTAGTTAAATAATTATTTTTGCGTTAATTATTGTATTGGCTGTAATGCTAATCTATTTAATTTAAGTTTTTAGTAAAAAAATAATTAAAAATTATAATTGTTTATATTATTTATAATTTTTTATTACAAAAATACTTCAAAAAACATTAAAATAACAATTACTTTGTAACTCAAACAAAATATAAAACAACAAAATAATTTAATGTGTTTAAATATTTTGCTACGGGTATTTTTTAATCTCGTATAACATTTATTTTTGTAAAACTTTTTCAAATAGTTTTTAGCTAATTTTTTTTGTGTTTTTTTGTTATTTCTGGTTTTAAGCAATAAAAGTATAATTTGTTGCAGCAATTAAAATTAATTTTTATTATAAGTTTATTGTTTAAAATACGATCACGCCTTATAATTTTTCAAGTATGTTAAAAACAATTACTAACTTTTTTTCCCGCACATTTAAACGTTTTACTCTAACATATTGCCGTAAAAATATTAATTAATGTGTACAAACATTTTTATTTTTAGGCAAATTTTAGATAATACCATATCAATTTAAATAAATATTAAAATAAATTTGTATAAAATGTACATATTTTTACGGTATTTGGTAAAACTAAACATTCAAATGAATCTGACAATACTAATATAACATTTATAAAGACATATAATCCCTTAAAACCCCATTGTTAAAAATTAAACATTGTTTTTTTAAATATTGTTTAAATTTTTAAAAAATTAATAAAATTGACAATAATTGCCAATTTTTTTAAATTGTTTAATTTTGTTATAAAGAGTAAATACTTTTTTATTACAATTTCTTCCTTTATAGAAACCCACTTTTTGTTTTCAAAAACGTTGGTTTACTACATTTATGTTTTTATCGTTTTAAAATCTGTAAAAATAATTAATGTATGCTATTTTCAGTAAAAAACATAATTTATTTAAATAATTACTCATTATTTGTTAAAAATAATTTGGTGTATTTTTCTTTAATTAAGATATTGATTTTAATTCAAACTAAAAACAATTGTTTTACATTTTTATACAATGATTTAAATTGATTAACTATTGATTCTACATTACGCACATACATTGTGCTAATACAAATGTAGTTTATTTTGTTTACTGTATTTCCGTTTAAAAGCTACGTTATATTTATATTATACAAAACCCTTTTGCTTTAAGAATAAGCATGGGGCAATAAGACAACAATTACAGCAAAACAACAACAACAATAACAAAGTCTCGAAGATTGCGCTTTCTTTCGGCTTTCACTCAACCTTGTTATTTGGTAACTTTGCCATTTAGAAATGTTGCTGTTTACGGAATGACGTCATCTTTTATTGTTTCCGCAGTATAAATTTTTACAGAGGTAAGTTGCCAACCTTGCGCTCAAACCCTCCTCCTTTATCCAGGCTTGGGACTAGCTAGATTAAATCATTTCTAATCCAAACTAGGCGGAGTTAAACTACGTAATCTTGTCTATATTTTGTAAAAAACGTTTTGGTAACACTCATTTTATACTGACTGCATAGCCTCAACAGCTTATAACCATGATTATTTATGCTATTAGCATAATTATACAATTTAACATTTTACAAAAAATACAGCTTTGTCTTTGTGTAATTTTTGAACAAAATCTGCAATTAATTTTTAAAGTAATTGTTTAGGAAAATTTTTTATTAAGTGTAAAAACCAATTTTTAACTTTTTGGTAATCTTACTAAAAACATGGATTTTTAAATGTAATGTTAAATAAGTCAAAATAATACATACGTTTATTATATTGAATTTTTAACAATGTTTTATCTAATATAAAATCAACTCCATTATAATAAATTTGTGTTCAAATATAAAATTAATAATTCTTTACTTGTATAAGGTTTTCCATTTTTTTGCTACAAATGTAAATTGTATTGTGTTTATTAATACATTTGATTTAACTGTCCATTAAAAAAATGTATGCAAATTTTATACTTTAGTATTAACAATCCTGTAAATCAAACATTTTTTTTCCTCTTCCAATTTTTACTTAATTTTGTCAAAAAAAGTCGTGTTATTATTATGTCGTTGTTTGTCTATATAGTGTCCAATTATTATTTTTAAATTAATGTAACATTATTTTAATAAATAGATCAAAATGTACGTAAAACATTTAAAACATAAAATTGTTAATAAATTTTAATTACAAATTAAACTTAATTAAATGTTTTTATTATTATCATATTTTAAAATTATAACGTTAATTTGTGGTAATTACCTTTAAAATTAATATAAAATTAATTTTATAATTAAATCCAGTTAATGTAAATAATTTTAAACTTACACTATTAAAAACAAATAAAATAATTTAATTTTTAAAATATTTTGTAAAATTTACTAAAAAAATGATTTTAGGAATAAAATAACAAAACTACAATTATATATTTTAGTTTGACGTTTTTATTATTACAAATTTTAGTAGAGTTCCTGATTATGTTTACAAAACGTTAACAAACGTACATAAAAATTATTTTTTAATGTAAATTCAATTTAATTTAAACTTATTTTTGTTAAAACATTTATGTTTGTTTAAAAATAATACATAAGGCATTAAAATACATTGTATTTCTTGCACACAAATCAAACTAATTAACTATTTTAGTACAATTTAAATTAATTAATTAATTAAATGTAAATTAAGAATATAATGTGTATTAACTAAAGTTTTTAGTAGCAACATGTATTTTAATCAAAATGTTTAATATAATTTTGTTTTAATGCACTAATTGCGTTTAGAGTTAGACATGTTTTTGAAGTACTCAAATATAAATATTGCTGATTGAAAATTGCACAATTGAGCAAATATGAGAAACGTGACAATTGTGTGCCTTGTGCTAGCCATGTTAGGTAATTTAAAATGTAGAATTACGTTTAGTTTTTTAAAATAACAATAAATTAAAAGTTTTAAAATAAATAAATTGTTATAATTGTACTTTATTACGCTTAGTATCTATAGCATACTCATGTAAGTAACTGTGGTTAGTAAAATACATAATTGTGTTTTTTAAAAAGGTTTGTATTTTAACATTATTTTTATAATTATTTGTAAAATATTAGATTAGTGTACACATTAGTTTAAACAAAATTAATTTGTAAAATAATTATATTAATAAAATTTATTTAAAAGTGTTTTAAAATAATGTTGCAATAAAATTAGTTAATGTTGTATTTTCCATGTTACAATTTTTAAAAAAATAAAAAAAGTTTGTATAAAGATTCAATTAAATTTAAATATTGTAATATAAATGAAAAGTTGTTATTAATGACTATTTTAATAAATAAACAAGTAAACTTTAAATGTCTTCTGACGTAGCAAACTACTCAATTATTTTATTAATACTGCGAAAAAACATTGGGAACTGTAGAAATAATTTTATTTATAAAAATTGTTATATATGTGTTTATCACAAAATACTTTTTTATAAATTTAATTTATGTTTTTGTGTAATAAAACATAAATAAAATTTTTACTATAATTATGTACGTTTTATTTTTAAATAAAAATGTTGTTATAAAATTTTGTAAATACATTTTAATCAGAATTTTAATATCTTATGCTTTAAGTATTCTTGTTTTATATATGATAAAATAAATTTTAAATAATTATTTTACAGTAGTCTTATCAGAAGGTATATATAGGTATATATAAGTATATATATATATATATATATATATATATAAAGTATATTATTTTATGTAAAATATAATTTACGTATAATCATATAAAACTTTGTGTCAATTTATGACAGTCTATCTTAAAAAAAATTATGTGTTACTTTATATTTTATTTTTAATAAACAATTTAATTAATTTTAATTAAATTAATGTTTGCATTAAATAGTGGAATTTAATTGTTGTAAATAATACAACAAACAAACTAACATAAGAAAATGTGTATTATTTAAAGATTTTAAATTATGTCAAAAGTTTTTAAATTTTATTATTTTAAAAATGTATCATATACATTTTACAAATTATTATTTATGTAAAATTGTTTTTTTTTATATTTACAACTTAAAATTACACGTATGTTTTGATTTAATAAAATAAACAAATCCTAAATATTTAAAATTTAATTTCTCAATATACGTGTTTAAACAATTACATAAAAAATAATATCAAATAATATTAGAAATATAATTATAAACTGTATTGTAACATGTATATATAAATAATAAACGTTAATGTTTTGTTTTATAAACTAAAGTTGTAAAACAAAACTAATTATAAATTGTACAAAACGTTGTTATTTACAAATAATTAAAAATGTGTAATTGGTTATTTTTCCAATTATTATATAGTCTTTAGTGGTACGTTGAATTCATTATCATAAAATAAAAATTGACGTTTAGTAACTGCAAAACGCTTGTATTCAAATGTGATTTAATATTTATTATATTATAATTAATTAATTTATTTTAATTAATATTTAATTAATACAACAAAGTATAGTTTTAATTAATATTTTGCTGCCTTAATGTAATAAAAAATATATAATATTGCTTTTTATAGGTTAAATATTAATACTTTTTATACATTAAAGCAACAACTACTACAAGTAAGCGGTTATTACAATTAAACATATTCTCCAATCTCTATATAAAAATTAAAAAAATTATTTATTTAATTAATTGTTTAAATACAAAATCTTAAAACAAATTTAGCTACAAAATTACGTAAATTTTATGCATTTATTTAAAACATTAAATTTTATTATAATATTATAATGTTGTGTTTTAATAGTTAAAACGTATTATTAATGTTATTATTATTATTATTATTATTATTATTATTGTTATTGTCTTATAACTTTAGTTATATGCATTTATTCAAACAAACTTATTATATTTAATAAAAAGTTGATTTTATTATTTTAATAAAATGTTTGGTTATTAAAATTTTTTATATTTAGGATAAACATCATTTTACTTTCTTGTGTTATAAAATATTATTAAAAACAACAAATATTGACAAATTTTAATTAACTTAAACATAAAATATTAAGTTTTAAAATATTATTTTAATAATTATTATTTGGTTAATATATGACTAATATATTAAAAATAAAAAAAGATGTAATTAAAAGATGTAGATAAAATGTTTTTTTGTTTAAATTTAATAAACAATTATTACTTAAGTTAGTTATACATTTAAAATATGTTAATTGCATTTTTATAGTGTATGTATTACATTAAACGTTCATAAAGCGAGTGCAACTTTTTTATTTACCAACAAAATGCATAAAACGTTTAATTTAAAATAAATAATGCAGTTAAATATATTAGTTAAAAAAATGCGATTAATTGTATTAAAAATTAATTAAAATTTGTCAACATATTTTTACACTATTTAAGAAGTTAGATGTAATAACTAACCAAAAATTTTTATTTAAAAAGCTTGAAAATTTTTTTGAAGTAGGTTTTGTTATAATAAATTATTAATAAAAATTTTTGCCATAAAAGAATGCCTAAATTTAGCAAAAAAATTAAAATTAATTTGTAAATGAGTAGTATTTTGTAAGTGGTAAAATGTATTTACTAAAATATAGGGAAGCAATATAATAATAATAATAATAATAATATAGAGGTCTAGTTGAATTTGTAAGTATAATTTTTTATAAAATATTAAAAATAATATACATATATATATATATATATATATATTATATTTAACATGTTTAAATCTTTTAAAATATTTTGCTAATATTGTAACTACAATAATTTTAAAAAATAATATTAATTTCTTAATGTTTAAGATTTTGTCAGTACAAATTTATTTTATAACTGTAACAAATTTCTAGCGCATTATTTATGTAAATAACACACGGAAAAGTTTTTAAATTGTGCATTTAGTAACATTGACACTACATGATTTTGGAATATTGAGTGTAAAATCCCTAAATAATAGCAGACACATTTTTAATTCCATTTCAAATTATTCCAAATAAATATCATACTTTTAATAAAGTTTATTAATCTAAATTTTTGTGTACGACTAAATAGAATATAAATTGTCATAAATTAAATTTTTTTGGCAATTTTACGGGGATAAAATTAAATTTTGAGGTAAAACTGTTCGCCGCCTTTTGAATAAAAAAATATTATGTATTGTTTACTATTAAAAATATGTAATTTAAATACAGTATTTCAACTAAAGTCTAATAAAAATTTAGTAAAAAAATATAAAAACAACTGAAAGTTAAGGAAATAAATATAATCAATAAAGTAAATTAAAAGATAGAGTGCCTAACACTAAATTTTCATGCAATTTCAAATAGCATATTTTAAGCCTTGTGAAGGGTTTTATTAATTTTAGCAAAGGATCTACCTATTAAAATATCTGCAACTAGTAGAGTTAAAAATCCAATTCTAGCTAATGTATTTATTAGTATTGATCAAGACACGCTGTTAAATGCTTTAACAAATTAAAAAATGTTACCGTTGTATTAGACTCTAAAAGTGTTGTTATTAAATCTGTAAAAACAAAAAAAATTGTTGACTAGATTTATTAAAAAGAAAACCGTATTGTATTTCAGATAACAGGTTTCCTTTTTAAAAATTGTGTAAATAAGTGAGGTTTACTACTATTGTGTCTAATACCTTACCGTTAAAAAACAAACTAATAGGTTTATAGGAAGTTGTTAAGTACATTAAAAAACATTTTTTTTACAAAACAAATTGTATAAAATGTAATTTTTAAATGCTAATTTTTTTATTTTAGAAACATATATGTTCTAATTGTAAATTGCTTCAAAGCAGTTATATTAATGTTATTATAAAAATATATTTTAAAAAAACAACAAAACATTTTAGTTATTTTAAAAATTTTATTTAGTAAAAAATAAAAAAAACATAAAATGTTGAATTTTAATTTATATATTTTAATATTATCGATAATTGGTAAATAATTGAATAGTATTTATCACCACATTATAAACTAATTAGAAATTTACTTTAAAAAACATTTTTAACGTTTATTGTTTAATATTATTATTGTACGTGTTTAATATTTATTTTTTAAAAACAAAATTTGCACAGTACCCATTAATAATAATAATAATGATATTAATAATAACAATAATAATAATAATAATAGTCTTTAATATGTCACTAGAGATACATTCAGCGTAAAATACATTTTTACCATTAACATAAAAAATATTAACAAAAATTAAAAAACGTAGTAGTACAAATAACTAGAACAAAATGAAATAAAATGTCATCTGTTAGTAAATATAAATATAGTCAATACAATAAACAAATAATTTAAAATAAATCAAAATTACTATACTTTAAATGAGTCATTATTAATCACAAAAAAACACTAGAAAAATTGTTTATAAAAAAAATATTAATTTATTCTGATAATACTTAAAATAATTACAATATTTTTGTAAAATATTAGTGTAGTGCATACGTTAAAAACTTCTGTATTGATATACTATTAAGTGCATACTATTTATTATTTTTACTGTGTAATAGTAAATACTAAAAAAACTTAAAATTATTAAAAGTATATTAATAAATAAAAGTTGTTTAATTGTATTAAAACACATTTTATTATATAACAAAATTTCTAAATATGTTAAAAAATAATACAAAATTAAAAAACATTTTAATAAAATTGTTTAGTAATTATTGGCTTTTAAATATTAACTGTTTTTCAAAAAATTTAATTTTGGATTTTATTTAATGCATATTGCATAATAATCTAACAAATTTCTGTATGACTTTAAAATGTGCGTAACGTTAAAAATAATTTTATTTTAAACCAATAATAAAAAAACAAAGACATTAAAAAACTTATTGGTAAATTGTGTACTTAATTAAACTGATTTAAAAGTATAAAACTCATGATTAAATAAACTAATATTTTTTATTTTTTATTTAAATTTAATTGATGTAAAATGTTTCGTTTTAAAATAACATCTAATTTTAGTTATTATTATTATTATTTTATTACATAACGCTTTTTATTTTAAAACAAGAAACAACAAGGTAAAAATAACAACAAAATCAACAAACACGTCACAGTTAAAAAATAACACCGAAAATATTTTGTCTTAAGTTTTTTTTAATTTTATAAAACATTTATTTTAATTAAATTTTTTTAAATGCTTTTAACCTTGGTTTTTGTGGTCTAGCAAAATTACTAATCTATCTTTTATTGTTTATTAGAAACTTGTTCTTGCTGAGGTTTTAAGTAGAAAACATATAATTTTACTTGGTATTTTTTTGTTTTATTGCAATAATATTATGTCATGTACAAGGGTCAATTTTTTTTTATTAAGTTTATTGTTTAAACTGTAATCACGTTAAGAAAACTTTAAAATTATCCTAAAATACCGACAATAAAAACAGTTATTTACGTCATGTATGCACTTCCACATTTTATTTTAATATATTACAATAACAATTATTAATGTCTACAAACAACGTTTTGTTTTTAAGCAATTTGACGTACATAAACATACTAACATACAAATAAAAATGACGTAATCTTTCTGGGTTTGGTTTTAGCAATAATTAAAAAAAATTGTTTGTTAATAATGATGCCATATTATGTAAAACATTAACAAATATAAATGGTTGTTTGTTAATTTTTATCAGTTTGTTTTTATACACAATATTTTTATTTTTGTGCAATTATTTGTAGTGCACTCGAAAACTTATGTTACAAAGGTGTGTTGTTATGTTTGGAATTAATTTTGGGGTTTCACTAAGTAGATGGATATTATCAGCAAAATTCTAGCCTGATATTTAAACTAGATAGGATTTTATGCCATGAGTCAATAAATTATAATACAATGTATTATTAAAAAAACTAAATTAGTAACAAAAAACATATTTAAAATATATTTAAAATATATTTGTATAACCTTGAATAGGGCAGTATAACCTTTTTATCCCGAATCATAAAGGCTACTCCCGAAGGTCGTCCAAAAGTTATATGTTTGCACTTTTCTAAATTTAAAGGAAGTCTATTTTCAACCGACCACAGATAGATATTATCATTAAAATAAACATTAAAATAAATAACTAAAAAAATAATTAATATATTTAAAATTGTTTAACAATTTTAAAGAGAGTAAGTATTTAGTTATTACAATTTATTCCCTTTTAAGGACCAATGTATTACTTTTTAAAAACGTAGTTTTATATATTTATGTTTTTTATTGCTATTTGAATATATTAAACTGTTTGTTATAAGCGGGTTAAATATTTTTAAATAGTTTATTTATATAAATAATTAAAAGTATATAACAGTTTTTAAAAAAAATTAAAATATTGTTGTTTTGTATATCTCCGGACAATTAATTCACGATTTTATACAAAGAATTAACATAATTTTTTAGTGTTGTTACAAGATCGGTGTATACGTTTTTAATTAAAAACACCATTTGTGTTAATAAAAATGTAGGCAAAATTGTTTTTAGTGTTTTTGTTAAAATATTCATGTAACCTTGTGTACATTTAAATAAAAAACATTTATTTTACAGTAACTGTTAAGCGTGAAAAAACACGGAAACATTATTATTTATGTTATTTGCTGTTGTAGACAAAAATGTTATTTAATTTTGTAATAAACAAAGACATTAATCAGTATAATTCAAATCTATGCATGTTTGTTTAATATATTAAAGTAAAAATTATTTTACCTATGTATTTATTTAAACTAATTTGGACATCCTACAAGATAATGTCTTATAATAATTTATTAAAAATATGATAACTTTGATTTAAAATTTTTTATATATTTACTGTATTTACTATATTTATATTTATTAACATATTACATTTTATTTTATTTTGTTTCTATTATTTGTAGCACTAATTTTTTAATTTTGTTGTTAATTTTTTTATATATTAATGGTAAAAGTATATTTTACGCTGAATGTATTAAAGCTTAATAATAATAATAATAATGTTGATAATAAATTTCAAAACAATATTTTAAATTACACAAACGCTTTTTTAATAAAAATTAACTGGCGGTGTTAATAAAAATATGTATTCAGTTAAAGTAAAATAAATTAAGGCTGATATCTTTGTGCAATTTTTACACTATTGGTACAACAATGTATTTCAAGATTTTAAAAATACACAATTTTTACTTTCTTTAATTTTACATTAAAATAATCAATTAATATTTTAATGTTTATTTAAAAAATATTGTTTTATAAATTGTTGTTAATAATTAAAAGCATTTTTTGATTTACCTTAATAGTTTTATTTTAAAAAATACAGTTTTATAATTACTAATTTTGCAAATCTGGTGTTAAATTTAGATACAAAAATACTGTTGTTAACAAACTCTTATTTGACATAAAATTAATTTTATTAATGTAATTTTGCTTAAGATATAAAATTAATGCATTTTGCTTGTAAAATATTTTTAATTTTTTCGTTGCAATTTAATTATATTCAAATTGTCTAAATTACTTTTGTGTTTAAAAAAAATATTTTTCAATTGTTCATGACAAAAAATATGCGCTCATTTTATGTTTTAACACTAGTTTAATATTTGGCGTCAATAATTCTGGAAATCAAAAATTTTTTTAAAATAAATACAAAGTTGATTATTGTTATCATATTTACAGTTAAAAATAACAATAAACACAAATACATAATAAAGCAACTTACATATAATTGCTTATTTTAAATTAACGTTTTTACTGTTAACACATTTTAACAAATATTTACGTTAATTTACAGTAATTAATTTTTAAATTAATATAAAATCTATTTAATAATACAATTAAGTTGAATTTAAAACATTAAAAAAATAATAATAATAATTTAATTTTTAAAATATGTTAAAAATATTTAGCCTATGTAATTTAATCTTATTTTACTTATTTATTTATTTTTGGACTAATATTACATACTGCTAATTGTATTGTATTTTTGCAATTGTACATATTTTTTGTGTGCTGAAAGCTAATTCTATTAAAGTATCTAAGGCAATAACTATAATAATAATAATAATAAATGAACCAACTTAGCTTTTGTGACGTTTTCATTATTACAAATTTTAGCAGATTTGTGGCTCATTTATTTAATTAACTATTAATTACGTTGTCCAAACGTACATAGAAAATGCTCAGTAATGCAAATTTAATTTGAGTTAAAATCTTTGTTTTAAAACATAAAATTATTTTATTTTATTAAAATATTTTATATTTTATTATTATTTAATCAAAATAACTTTTTTTATATCAATGTAATTATTTATTTTAATAAAATGTAAATAATAAATATAGTATGTATTTATTCAGGCTATTAAAAAATGACACATGTAGTTAAAATTTGTTTATAGAATAAAATGTTTAATGTGATTTTTTTTGTTGCATTAATTGCATTTGAGAGTTAAACATATTGTTTAAATTACACAAATATAAATAATGCAAAGCCGAAGGTGCACATTTCAGCAAATATGGCAAAAATGATTATTGTATGCCTTGTGCTAGCTTTGCTAGGTAATTTATAAATTTTTTTAATTAAATAAAAATAAATTAAATTATTTTAAATAACTTATATTTTTACATATGTATTTTATTACCCCTAAGTATCACTAGTACACTCGTGTAAGTAACTTTGATTAATAAAGTAAATACTTGTAATTTTAGAAATGGTTTTGCATATTAACACAGATTTTTACAATTGTTTAAAAAATACTAACTATGTACGTATTTATTTTTAATTAAATTAATTTATTTAATAATTGTATTGTACCGGAGTAGTTTAGCTGTACAGCGCTTAATTATGATTTAGGTAGACATAGTTTTGAGTCTTGCCACTAGCACGAAAATGCAGCCTACGTTTGGCTTTGCTAAAATATCCATTAGTGAAAAATGTTTTTTGCGAAACATTTCAAATAGTAAGCATTAACAAGCCACAACAATTAATATACTTTATACTAAAGTATTTTAAAACCATAGTTTTTAAGTAATACTTATTAATTTGTTATTTTTGATTTTATAAAATTAAAAACAATTAAAAAACTACATCCTATATTAAAAATTAGTTAAATAATTGTTATATTAATAACATGTTCTTTTTAATTACTATTTTTATAAATGTACAAATATTTTAAAATGGCTTTTATTAAAGTTATTAAAACTTTGTAGATATGTTATATCTACTAACAAGAATTATTGTATTACATCTTTTTAAAATAATAAATAGTTTGTTTAATAAACTGTTAATAATTTTATTTATAATATTAATTTTAAAATAAAGCTTATATTTATGATTACTGTAAGTACATTTTAATAATTATTTAAAACTCTTGTACTTTACATTTGTTGTAAAAAACAGAAAACAAATTAACACCGGAAAATCTGTAATATTTAAAGACGTTTGTATATTGTTTAAATTTAAAAATATAAATTACTGCAATTACATTGTATTAAATTAGAAAATGTATTATTTGTATTTTCTAAGTTATTGTTTATACAAAATTTTTATTTTTTATATTTGTTATTTAAAATTACAAGTTTAAACATTAATTCGTACACGTATATTTTGAGTTAATAAAATAAGAAAAGTGTATTTATTTAAAAATGTATTTCTAAATTTACGCATTTAATATAATATTTAAACAAAATTATATATATATATATATATATATATATTGCTTTATATTACAAATATGTTTTTAAAAAGTTATTGAATACGTATATGTGTACAATTAAAGTTAATATTTTGTAATGTAAACTAAAATACTAAAATAAAATTTGTTATAAATTGTACTAAATGTAATTTATCTATTCATTTAAAATAAAATAACTTAATTATATATATTTTAATTAATGTACAGTTATTAATTTGTTTAAGGGTGGTATGTTTAATATATTATTTATATAAACATCAAAATAAACGTTTAATAACTGTAAAACGTTGTGTTAGTAATGTAGTAAAATGTAACTAATTTATTTCTAAAAATAGTAAATTTATTAAATTTGTTTAGTTAGAAATATATTAATAATAATAGTAACAATATTGATTTTATTTTAATAACAATAAAATATTGCAAAAAAGGTATTTAATAATTCTTATAAATTTTAAAATTATTTTGTTTAATTTTAATAATATATATTTAGCACAATAAATTGTTGTTTTAAATAATATTTTCTCACATTTTATAAGAGTATTTAACAACTAATAAAAAATATATTGTACGGTTTTAATAAATTACACATTAATATTTATGTACATTTAAGCAACAACTACTACAAGTATGAACAATACATTATTTATGTTTTACATATTACTTAATTTATTTTTAAAGCAAAAATTATTGCAAATACATATGTATTTAATAATTTTTATAAATTTTAAAATTATTTTGTTTAATTTTAATAATATATATTTATCACAATAAATTATTGTTTAAAATAATATTTTGCTACATTTTGTTATGACACTTAACAATTAATAAAAAAGATATTGTACTGTTTTAATAAATTAAACATTAAAATTTATGTACATTAAAGCAACAACTACTACAAGTATGAACAATACATAATTTATATTTATAGGTACTATGTTTAATACAACAAAAATAATAATAATAATAATAATAATAATAATAATAAAATATTTTACATAAAGTTATTTAATATTTATAATAAAATGTAAAATTATTTATTTATTTATATTAATATTTATTTAGCACAATAAAACTTTGTTTTAGATAATATTTTACTGTATTTATCTAATATAATTTAACAATTATTAAAAAATATATTATATTTTTTAATAAATGTAACATTATTATTTTGTACATTATAGCAACACCTGTTAGTAGTAAGTAACAATATTATTTTTAAAAAACACATTAATTAAGTTTATGGGTGCTACGTTTAATATATTAATTATATATATAAGTTAAAACAAACTATTAGTAATTGTGAAACGCTTAAATTAGAAATATATTAATATTTAACTAAAATTTATTTTACAAAATAACAAAACTGTTAAATCCATTTAAGCAAAAAAAATTATAGTATTAAAATTATTTTTGCTTAGCAATTAGTAATGATTATACGTTGTCTAATAAATAACAAAATATTACAAAAAACAGTTATTTAATATTTATTCTAAAATAAAAATTATTTAATTATTTTTATTAATATTTATTTATCACAACAAAGATTTGTCTTAAAAAATATTTTGCTGTATTGATGTAATATAATTTAAAAATTATAAAATAAATATATTATGTTTTTTAATAAATTTAATATTATTATTATGTATATTAAAGCAACAACTCCTACAAGTAAACAATTATTTTATTTTTTAAAAATTTATTAATTGTTGTATAAAAAAATATTATTTTTTTAATCAATGTTTAAATGCTTTTTATTAAAACCAAATTAGCCTCAAAATTAGGTAAATTAATTTTATTTATTTATGTAAAATATTGTATTTTTTGCTAATGTAAAAATATTTTTGTGTTTTAGTATTTAAAGCTTATAATAATAATAATTGTTATTAATACTAATTTTATTATTATTTTTTTAATTTAAGATAAATTATTTAAAGTAGTATGAATATATTGCATAAAATGGGTTTAAATGTTCTTTCTCAGTATTAAAAATAAAACACTTCAGCAAATAAAGGAAATTAAAAATTTAATGTAAAGCAAAGGTAATAGGTATTAAAATAAAAAATAAAAAAAATCTATTTAATTTAAAAAATAAATTAGAAACTAGCAAAAAACAAACAATTTAAGTTAAAACATTTTAAAAATTTAATTAACCAACTAAAATTAAACTGTTAATCACATATGTTCATTTGCTTAAGTTTAAAAAAATTTTATTTACTTTTGTAGTTTAATTAATAATATATTAATTTTGTTTTAATAGTTTGAGGAAATAAATTTATATTTAAGTAAAATCTGTGCTACATTTATTTATTAACCAAATGTAATTTGAAATAAATTATAAATTCACAACTAGTCTACTAGTTAAAATAATGCAATTAATAATTGTGAAAACAAATTATAATTTATAATTATATATTTAAAAGTAAATTATTTATTAAAATAATTAAGTGCTATAACTAACATAAATTATATTATTTTAAAAGTTGTAGACGGATTTATAAAGTATGCATTTTTGTTATAATAAAGCATTTAAAAAAATTACTTTGTAACAAACAAATGTTTTTATTTGTAAAATAATAATTTACATTTTTTAATATAATAGTTCTCTGTAAGTTATAAAATTTTATTTTTATTTACTTTTAAAATGACAAAGTTTATTAAATAAATATATGCATTAAAAACTATATATGTATATATATACAAATATTGTAAACTTAACAGTAGTATAAAATCTAAATTAATTTATGTATAATTGATTTTTGTAAAAATATATGTTAACAATTACAAATAACGTAAGGTGCTTAATAGGTGCTTTATATTTATTTTAAAATGTTTGATTAGTAAAAACGCATATTTTAAATACATTGTTAAATAATTAATATATATGTTTATGTGTATATTGAACTTTGATCTAATTGCAAAGTCATAATTTTAACAAAACTAAACTATAATTATTTAAATATGTGTTTAAAAATTAATTTATTAGATACAAAATATTTATTTTTGTTATAAAAATAAAATACATTTTAAAATTAACAGTTATATTTAAACGCAAAAATCTTTTTAAATGCCTTGTCTATGTTTTCAGGATTCAGGATTTTTTACGAGTTGAGTAGGCCAAAACGCCTTTTAGTCTCGGTTCTCAAATTGTCTCAAATTTTCAGGGGGAAAAAATGAAATGATGATGAGGTAAAGGGGGATTAGTGACAGAAAAAATATTTGAAATCAAGATAAAATCAAGGTAGATAGTGGAAGTTAACAATTTTAGAAAACGAGCAAAAATTATAAATATGCAAAAATAATAATAAAACAAGTTACGTATTACAATGCAAAAACACTGCAATAATCATCAAAAAAGAAAAAAAGAGAAAAGGATGAATAACGCTCTAATGGACGTGTAGCGTGACGCGCGCCTCACCTCGCGAGTGTTGGCTCTATAAAATAAATATTATCGGTAAGAAAGATTATTATATAAATTAAAATAAACATTTTTTTTTTACCAAAATTAAAAATTAATTAATATTTATCTAAACAACTAAAAGGATTATATAAAGTTAATTTTACAAAACTGTATCATGTTTTAAATAAAACAAAACCACAAAACCATGATATTGTTAAAAACATTTTTTATTATTTTATCAAACATACTAAAATTAATGTTTTGTGTAATCGCATTCTGTTTTATTGTTTACAATTTATAACTATTAACGTGCAAAATAAAAGTACTGTGATACTTGTAGTATTCTACTCTAGTTATTTATCTTAAATATATTTAATTTTTACTAATACATACCTAAGATAATACTTTGACAATACACATCAAATAACATTATTCGCAAAAATAATTTCTAATTATAATATACAACAACATTTATTCTTCCAATAAAACATAATACCACCATTTACTAAAACTTAAATAAAAAGCACTTAAGTCGTTAAATAAATAAATTTATTAACTAAAATACATGAACATGCAAAAAAAAGTTATAAACTGTATAAAGTTATTAATTTAGGGAATATTTACTGTATTTTATAACTTCTTGTATCCATTTCTAATCTCAGTCCATCTAGGTACTAATAAAATCCTTTAAAACTGGATTTTTTTATAACACATACAGCATTCTCTATAAGTAATACAATTTGTTAACCTACCCTTTAAAAAAATTAAACATAAAAGTAATAACACTTAATTCCGGAATCTTCTGATGTATAAAAGTCCGTGTTTTGTTTAACAAGGTTTTTGTAGTTTAAATAGCTCAAACAGATAGTAAACTGTAAATTATAATAAAAAACAAATCACCATTTTGTTAACGTACACCGGAGCATTATTTTGAACATGTTATAAATTCTTTGAGACATTTTGCTAAAATTATGACTGCAATAATTATAAAGAAAAATTTATTAATTTCTTACAGTTTTAGATTTGGTTTGTACGGAACTCTTTTTAAAACTCCAAACACTTAATAGCACATTATCTATGTAGATAATAAACAAAAGCAATTAAAAAAAAACACACTACACTTAATTTTAGAATGCTTATTGCAAAATCCGTTAATAACAGAACACACATTTTTAATTCCATTTTTTTCTAAAATCATTAAAGATAAATTTCATACTTTTTGGTCAACTTCATTAATCTGAATCTTTGTATACAGCTAAATAAAACATAAAATATACCAAATACAATTTTTTTCGCAATTTTATACAGTTTTTGAATATCCAGTATAATTTTATTTCTAATTTTCTTTTGTTTATTTGTTTTAATTTTACTTATTTAATTTTATTTATTTCTATTTAATTTTATAATAATAAAATAAACATACTTTTCACTTGTAGATACATTTAGTCCATTTATGTATAATTGATTAAAAGGTTTATTCACAAAAATTTTCTACACATTAAACACATTTATTTAACGAATTTTCAAGATTTGCTAAACATCACTCCGTTTTTAGCATAAAATTTAACTTAATCTAATTTTATTGACCAAGAAAAATTTAGCGTAATCCTATGTAAATTGATAGAATAAACAGGACAAAATTACCACCAAATTTACCAAAATTTTCAAACTGGTTACATTGACCTTATTCATTAAACTATATAATTTTTTATTGTACTAATAATTATCAAACAAAGGATTTTTAAAATTATTTATATTAAATTGTTATTAAATTGTTATCATTTAACTAATCAAAAGTTTGGTGCAAAATTCTTTGTTTATATAAAGCATGTATTTTTAGAAAAAATAATATATATAATTTAAAAATTATAAATTTTTATTAATTAATTTAATAAATATATTAAAAATTAAAATAATTTAAAATTTTTATTGCAAAATAATTTCAGTTTGAATATTGCGATCAGTCATTGTTTTTCTTGTAGTAAATTAAAAATAACTTTTATTTACTAAACAAGTTTTATAAAATGCAAAATTTTTTATTTATTTTTAAAATGCAAAATAATGTATTCTAAAAACAAAAATAAAACTTTTTATATGAATAAGCAAATGTATCGCTGCCTATTGTAATAAACGGCAACACATGCACATATCGACATTAATGTTTTAAACCGTTTAAATAAAATAGTTAGAAAGAAAAACAATCACATTGTTAATTAAACATTTTGTAACTTATAATAAAGTAAAATATTTGGTAACTTAAAAAATTGGGTCTAATTTGTATTTTTACTAATTTTTGACATAATATTTTATGTTAATAGTTGTACTCTAATTTCGGTTATTTTTTAATTACTATATATATATATATATATATATATAAATAAAATTTTATTGTTTTTTTAATCATTATATGGTATTAAGTATATAGTAATTAAAGTAACCTTTTTTAAATATTATGTAGTTTTAGATATGTTATGGTTAACTACCAGAATGGTCTAACGATACAAAGCTTGACTAAAACATGGGTAAATATGGGTTTAAATTTAAACACAGAAATTAAATAAGGGTTTACGTTCTGTTTTGTTAAAATGTCAAAAAAATGTTTTTTGCAAAACATTTAAAATAGTAAAAATAACTAAATAAATAAATTTTAAAAATAATATTTTTTTATAAGTATTTTAAGTAAAGTTGTTTGCACACATATATACATTTATAAATAGTGGTTGTAAGTAAAAAATTGTGACATATTTATTTTTTAAGATTTTTTTATTTATCTTGTAATAAAATTTAAATTAACAAATATTAACAAAAAATTAATAATTAAAAAAAAATTAATAATGCATATTAAAACTTTTATTATTATTTTTTACTCTATATAAACGAAATGTACATACATTTTACTTGATAATAAATGTGAATTTGTATTTTATTAATGCAGTGTTATTTTTTAGTTGATGCAATTTATTATTAATAATATTTTTATTTTATATTTAATCAATTAAGCAAAAGTTATTTCAAATAAACCAATTGTGAAATAATGGATAATTGTATTTTACAATAATTATTAACAATGTAAATAATTACAGTTAACACATTTTATTATGCACTATATGTATTAATTTTTTTATTTAGTTTTTTTAGACATAATAAGAGAAAAGGTAAAGTAATGTTTAATTAATTTTATAAAAAATTCTGCATAAATTAAATTAACCAAAAAAATTAAAATACTCAACATTTTAATATTTATTGCATTAAATAAACAGATTGGACATATATTATACTTAATAATATATATGTTTATTAATATATTTTTAATAAAAAGTTATTTTCTAGTTTTTATTTAAATGTAATATATATATTTTACGTTATTTATATTTATATTTTAGATTTGATTAGTGATAAAATTACACCACAATTTTTTAGCAAAATGCAAAACAGTTTTAAAATAAACGTTTTTATTAAAACATAATTTATTATATTTGATTAAAAAATGTAATAATATTTAAATAATTTTCTCTTTTTTTAATTTAGGAAACTAAATAATATTGTAATTTTTATATCACACTGTCGTATATTTAAACAAAACTAACATTGCATTACTAACAATTATACTAACGTCATTATAAAAAATATGTTTATAAACAAGTGCAAATTATTTTAAATATTTAAAAAAATTAAATTGCTAAAAAATTAAAAAGTACAAAATGCTGATATTTGTAATTGTTATTTATAATTAATAGAAAAAACTAAATAATAATTAGTACAAAATTACAAATTATTTAAAAACAATTTTACATTAAAATCTAGTTTTGCAATGCACATTGTTTAAAATTATGTTGATTCGTGCTCAATATTTATTTCTTAATAAAACATGTGCACATTGAGTATTACGTATTTGTTTAATTAATGCATTACGGATAATTGTTTAAGCTGAGAATACAGTTATCAAAAAATAACTATTTAATATTATTTATTTTAACAATATTTAAAATATGTACACTAGGTTTGTATAATATTAGTAGAGCGCAAATTGTTAAAACTATTTCTGTGCTAATATGTGGACTTTACTAAATTGTAGGTAACAGTATATAGTAAAAAGTTCAAAATAGTTAAAATCAATTTAAAAAATAAACGTTATTTAATTGTATTAAATATTTTTTTAATGTAAAATAATTTTATATAAAAGTGTTTGTTAATTATTAACAAATTTAATTTAACTAATAATAACCAAATTATGCTATAATAATTAATGATAAAATGTTTAGTAAATTAAATTAATATAAAAGTGCAAAAATAAGTATAAAGGTGACTACATATTTTTATTTTTATTTTGAATAACTATATATTTTGAATATTAGATATATATATATATATGTATATATATATATATATATATATATATATATATAATTGGAATCAAATTAAGTATCTTGGGGTAAACATAAATAGCAAACTTACCAGTTGCGAATATAAAGAACATATATTTATAAAAACTAAATCTTTATGCTACTTTATAAAATTTTTTTTTAATGTTATAATGTTTTATTAAATTGTTTGTTACATTTTGTTTTTATATTTTAATATTATTTTACTTACCTGTATTTTTTTCTAGTTTACTTAATTAAATTGATGTTGTTTAAAAAAATGCATATTTTTTGTTAACAAAATTTGTAGGAATTAAATATTCTTATTAAATTATATTGTTAATAAATATTGTATTTCCAGTAAACAATTAACATCAATGTTTAAAAATAATAATATTTATCTATTACATACAGTTCTAAACAAATTAATTTTTTATAAAAACAAGGAGAATTTAGCTACATATAAAGGCCAAAGCCAATTAATACAAAAGCTCGTATCTGCCATAATTATCTAAAATATAACAAAATTGAACGTCTAAAAAACCCATTAACATAAAAATTATTATACTTACGCAGTTATTTAAACTTATTTAAATGTCACTGAGCTTTATAATACTTTATTTAAAATATAGGAATTTTTACTATTTATTACAAATCAGATGTTTACCGTTTGACTATATTTGTGTTTATTATCATATAACATTTTATTTCATTTTGTTTATATTATTTCTACTATGATTTATGTATTGTTTTTGTTGTTTATTTATTTTGTTCTTTTTATTAATGGTAAAAAAGTAATTTACGTTAAATGTATTTTTAGTGAAATATTAACATTTAACGTAATAATAAAAATAATAATTAACGGACTAGATAGAATAATACTGAAAAACATTGTTTATTTTAAGACAGCATCTGATTTCAGTTATATTTTAAAGCTAATATTTATTTAAAAATACTTTCCCTTAAAAAACAACAAAAAATCCTATAATTTTTAATAAACAAAAAGCAAAAAAATAATATTTTGTTAAAGTGATTGTTTATTTTAATTAAATCTTTTTACATAGTCTCATAGTAAATTAAAAGTTATGCTAAAAAAACACATTACCTCTTTTAATGTATAAACTGGCGCGTTATCCTGAATAATTGTTAAATGCCCTGAAGCATTTTGTTGCAATTTGCTATTAAAAATTTCCTTAAAACTTTTAATAAATTCTCTGTTATTAAAGTTATTACTTGTACAAATCCATTTTGATGTTTAATTGTACTTTAAAGCAAAATATTCTTTAACGCAGGATGAATGTGCCACTTTACGAGTAATGCAGGTATTATTAATGGAATAATTTTTACCATAAATCATTCTTGAATTTTCCGTTTATAGTTCGTAAGTAATAGCACACTTGTTTGTAAAGTACAACAATCTTTAAAAACACAATGGTTTACCATTGTACTTCTTAACAAATTCTACTTGTTTTGATTTATGTACACAATTCAAAAGAGGTTTCTGAATTGCTTTTTTTAACAATAATTTTAATAATTTTATGCGTTTTCTTATAATCGAATAAGAAAAATTTTCTAAATATTGTCTATTTATTTTCCTTTTGTTTATTGTTCTGTGTCTTTTCAGTTAAATAATAATAAAATTATTATCTTGCTTACTTGTAAATAATTTCTTTCTACTTGTATGAATTTTGGGACAGGTTTTACTGCATATTACTATATAAACAGTAGATAAGTGTATTCCAAATACTTAAGCAATTACTTTAGATTTTACATTATCTTGATATATACTTTGAATTTCTTTGTATTAATCAACCCTTAAAAATAAACTTTGATCTGTTTTAGACATTATAAAACTGAGTTATAATTAATAACGGATAATAAAAAAAATAATTTTTTAAAAAACCGGCAGGTGGCAACCTATTAACTTCATACATGTAACTATACATTTTATTCAAAAATAATCATGCGAAAAAAAATTGTTTTAAAATTATTTACACTAAAATTTTAATAAAATGGAGTAATAATTGGCCAATCAAATGTTTGGTGCAAATTTCTTTGTAAAAAAACATGTATTTAATAAAAACTTTTTTTATTAATTAATTTTATAAGTTTATTAAAAATTAAAACAATTTAATTTTTTTACTTCAAAGTCATTTAAGTTTGAATATTGCAGGCAGTTATTGTTTTTATTATGGTAAATTTAAAAAAAAAACATTTTTTTACAAAACAACTTTTTTTAAATGTAAAATTTTTTAATTATTTTAAAAATACTAAATAATGTATTTAAAAGATATAAGTAAAATTTTTATATAAATTCTTGACTGATTAGCTACCTATTGTATGTAATCGCCTTTTTTTTAAACAACCTGATCTAGGCGTTTTAGAATGCTGTCGGTGAGAGTAATGATATATTCTTGTTTTATCTCATATTAAACAACAAACCGAATACGTTCACATAAATTCTCAATTTTTTATGTTTATTGATGATGCGTTTAACATAAAGAAAAAGTTTCGATAACATTAATATCCGGACTCTTTGGTAGTAATTGTGTAAAAAATAGTTTTTTTAATTTTAGGCCCTTTACTGTCTAAGTGTAAATATAAAGCAAATAAAGTAAATTTTGATAAATATAACGTTACTTTTTTAGACGTATAACATGGAACATTGTCCTGAAAAACAGTAGTAACCCCCGTGTAAGTTTGCTGCATTTCATAATGAAAAACATTTTTTATAATTTAAGTCAATTTATTACTATTTAAGGTACCAGATATAATTCTTTATTTGATAGGTTGATTATACTTAATACCAAACTAACACATTACTTGTAGAAAGTGGTTTTTTTTCTAACAACCGGGAATAAATATTTTTAAAAACTCGTTCCACACATCATTTTGTTTTTATAGCCAAATGGTTTATCCCCAATTATTGTTTTATCAGCAAAGCATACGGAATACCAATAACATAAGTGTCGTTCAGTCTATAGTTTACAAAAGGCTAACCTGTCATTCTGTTGTTTTTTGGTAATAAATGGTATGATCTTTGATGATTGTAGAGTTAAACCAAATTTAATTGCTTTATTTCTTATTGTAGAATAAATAAAATTGTTTAAACTATTTCTTTTGGTTTCTGAAATAGGTTTATTACAATTTTTTTAACTATATAATAATTTTTGGATTATCTGTACTTGTTGTTACACGTTTTCTTCCAACATTATTATAATTTTGTGATTGTTAACCGTTGATAATCCAATAAATTGTAAAAAAGTTAATTCTATATAAATCTGCCAATTTTTTCGGTAAAATCCTTCATTTTTTAATTCTTTAATAATAAGGTATTTACTTTCGGTGAGATAAAAACATTTTTATCACTATTCTCCATTTCAAAAACAATGCAATCAGAAAGAAGAATTAGCGGATGAGCGGAATCGCAAGGTTAAACGTAAATAATAATTTATTAGATCTGTTTTAAAATTTTTATTTAAAATTAAAAAAAAAAACTTTTTATTATTTTTATTTATATTGATTAGAATAATTAAATATTTATTTTGATAATTATTATGACATTACAATCAAAGCAGATTTAAATGTACGTTCAACATCAATTTTAAGAATTAGTTATTGTTTATTTTTAATGAAATTAAGCATACAAAATAACAATAATTTAATTATAATAAAAATTGTGTAATTTCAACTTATTATCCACGTTAATGTAAAAGTAGCTTTTAAAATATGCTATTTTGGCTGACTCAGACTTTTTAAATAAATATTTCCAAGTTTATATAAAAGATCTATTAAGCACTAGACAATTTTTAAAATTCCCATTATTTGTTTTTACAAAACAACAATTGGACATAATAATTTAATTTAAATTTAATACTTTTAAAATTGTTTGGGCTACGTTTGTATGTTTATTCCAAAACTGTTACAAACATATTTTTATGTTAAAAACACTTTTGCAGATAACATTAGTAAATGCTATATATTTAGTAATAATAATAGAAAAAATCTATTTAATATTCATTTATTTTAATAATATTTACAATAAATACACAAATGTTATAAAATATAAATAAGGTACAAATTGTTAAAAACATTTCTATGTTAATATGTGGGTAATAATAAGTAGTGTGTAGTAGTATGTACTAAAAAGTCTAAATTGATTAAATCGAAAATTGTTTAATTATATTAAATGGACTTTTTATAATAATTCAAAAATTTTAAATATACTAAAAATAATGCAAATTTAAAACATTTTATAATTAAATTGTTTAGTAATTATTGCTTTTTTTTAAATATTACGTTTGTCTACCAATTTAATCTCCGATTTAGATTAACGTATATAGTGTTTCTATATAACATCAAATTGTGCAAACGTTAATAAAGTATTTTTACTTTAAATTAAGATTAAAAGAACAAAATTTAAAAAAATTGTATAATTAATTTAATTAATTTAAATCTATAAAAAACTATTTTGAAATTAACTAAACATTTTTATTTTTAAATTAGAAAGCAACACGTTTTTTTATATTTTAGGGATTGTATAAAATTATTACGGTATTTTGTTTTTGCTTTACTTTTATTGAAAAAGAGTTTTTAGCAATGTACTGCTTATAAAATGTGTGTTATTAAAATTTTAAATTGTAATGTATAAACTGCTTCCTAATATGTTTATGCAAATTTTAAATCATTTTTAATAAAATGGTTAATTATTAATTTGTGTTATTAAAATACAACTATTTAAAAAAAATACAATTTTAGATTTTATTTTATTGTTATTATTAATTTAAGAATAAGCATGGCAAAATAAGGGAATGTAAATTACAAAACAACAACAAAGTCTTATAATTTATAACAAAAGAAAATTTGTTTATCTATTTAAACACTTTGTTAAACGTTTTGCTTAATCTCATAAAACACTTATTTAATTAAAATTTTTTAAACAGTTTTTAGTAAACATTTCTGTAGTTTAAAAACTTTTTTTTACTATTTTTAATAGTGTTTTTACAAAACAGTTTTTTGCTGGTCTTTTAGACAGTAAACTTAAAATTAAACACATAATTTTTTTAAATTGTAACTTTATCATGTAGTAATTTAGCATTAGTTTTTATCATAATTTTATTAAAAAAAATTTAATTGCACCACATAATTTGTAAAACACCAGCAATAAAAGAATCTACTATTTAATCAATCTTGCCTGTTTGCTTTTATTTTTTATTCTCTTATATTGCTTAAAAAATAATTGTTGATGCGTACAAGCAAAGTTTTATTTATAAAATATATATATGTTTATAAAAGCATTAAAATTAATTGTAGGTAATTGCTAAAATTCTTGACTTTACTTAATAATGTTAAAAAGGGTCAGTATTTGTTTAATACAGCTTTTTCTTTTTCAAAAACCTGCTTGTTGTTTTTAAAGATGTTTATCTACCGCATTACTTAAACAATTTAAAATTACTTTGCAAAACACCTTACTAGGACAATAAGGTTATTCCGCGCCAATTATTGCAATTATTTAGACTTCTTTTTTTGGAAAAAGTAACAATTACTCTTTGCCACTAATCATTTGGAACTTGCTTATTATGCCATATAACATTAAATAAATAAGCAAGCTTACTTGTTACAACATTACATCTATGTTTGAGCATTTCTGCAGTTATTTTGTCAAGTCCTCTTGCTTTATTTTTTTTAACTTTTAAATTGCATAAATTACTTTTGTTACAAAAATGTTATCATTGCATATTTCCGAATTTTGAGTCACATTTGTAATATTATTATTATCAAAATCTATAAAAGTATTTAGCATAGACTGATTAAGTACTTTTTTAAAATGTTCTACTCATCTAGATAATTGCTCATTATTTGTTAGAAATAAACAACTATCTTTTCCTTTGATTAAAATATTGGTGTTCTTTTTAACTCCCAACAGTTGTTTTACAATTTTATACAAAGTCTTAAAATTATTTTTTGCTGCTGCCTTATTTGCTTCTCTGCACTTGCTTTTTAACCAATTATTTTTATCTTTTCGGTATTTAAAAAAAATCTGTTTATCTAAAGTTCTATATTTATTATTAAGTATTTTTTCAAATAACAGGATTGTTAGATTGATCTTTCTCCAATTTTGTTTTTTTTCTGTAATTAATTAAATTTTAGGTAATTGATAAAAAAAGTGTTGCCAACACTTATTTTACAATGACTGTTTAACGTCAACAACCTATAACCATTATTATTTATGCTATTAGCATAGCTATGTGGTCCAAACATTTAAGAAGTACCCAGATCTGTGTTTGTTTAATTTTGCATTAAAATTGCCGATCAAAATTTTGATGTCTCTTCTTGGCACATCATTAAACAAATTTTGTAATTAATCGTAAAAAATATTTTTTTGGTTTTTTTCAGTAGCCTTAGTAGGAGCATAAACTTGCACAATAGTTACTTTTGCAAATCTGGTGTTGAATAATACGGTCGTTCACAGGTTTTCATCCAATTATAGTTTTAGCAGCATTTTTAATCAACATAATACCAATTCCATTAATATAATATTTTTTATGTCTAGAATATAAAATTGATGTATCTCTACTCTTAAAATGACCTTGACTTTTCTATCGCATTTTGCTAATGGACTTGTTCTAACTGTCCAGTACAAAAAGTGTGCGCACATTCCATGTCCCAACACAGGTTAAGGTTTTGGCATTAAAAATTCTGCAAATCGAAAATTGAGTTTTTTTTCGGCGTTTACTCAACCCTGTCATCAAGATACGTGCGATCACTTTTTTGCCGTTGTTTACCGGAATCGCGTCCTCTTATTGTTTTTGTAACAGTATGAATTTTTTAGAGGCCAGATTGCTAACCTTGCGCTTAAACCCTTCTTCTTTATTCAGATTTGGGACTGGCTAGATTGAATCATTTATAATCCAAACTAGGCGAAATAAATATGTGTTTTAAATTTATTAAAAATATTATTATTATTAGCCTTACACATAAAAATTATTAAATTGTATTATCGTTGTTATCTAAAAATGTTATATAACATTATTTTTTTTAAAAAGTATTAGTTTTAAAAATAAAAATAATAAAATATAATTAAAAAATTACAATAGTTACAATTGCAATTAAACAAGTATAAAGTTATATAAAAATATTTTTTTTTCGAATAAATAATAAAATAATGTAACATTTTATAAAATTTGTTGTTTGTAATTTACTGTATTAAAAATAATAACTGCCAGTAATATTCAAACTTCAATTATTTACAATAAACATTTTTAGTTGTTTTAATGTTTAATATATTTAATAAATTAATTAATAAAAAATACATTAAATTAAATTAATATTTTTTGAAGAAAAAAGTTATTATTTTACAAATACGTGGTTACATATAAACAAAGAATATAGCACCAAATATTTTATTGGTTCAATAAAAATAATTTATTAATAATCAAATATAAACAATTTTCAAAATGCTTTGTTTTGTAAAAATTAATACAACAAAAATACATATTTTAATAAAAGAGGCAGTGACTGGTTTAAAAATTTTGGTACATTTTGGGGGTAATTTTGTCTAGTTCATTCTATGAATTTACATAGGATTAGGCTAAATTTTTATAAGCCAATAACATTAAATTTTGTCAAATTTTATATTACAATTGGATTAACATTTAGTGTATTTCAAAAATAAGTAAATAAAAAACCTTTTTTAATAAAATATTTTTCCAATTATGCATAAATAAACTAAATGAATTTACAAGCAAAAAGTATGTTAATTTTATGTATTATTAAAAAATTATTAAAAAATAAAAAAATAACTTAATAAAAATTTATATTAAATTTTCAAAACAAATGCATAAAATTGTTTAAAAAAATTTTATTTGCTACGGTTGAAGTTTTACTATATGTACACAAAGATTCAGATTAATAGAGTTTACCAAAATAGACAAAATTTATTTTTAACAATATTAAAAAAAAAAAAATTACAAATGTGTGTACTGTTATTCACGGATTTTGCACTCAACATTTAAAATTAAGTGTAGTGTGGATTATGCTAAATGTCACAATAATTTTGCAACATAAGTTGTTTACGTCTGTTATCTACATAAATAATATAGCTAAAGCGTCTAAATTATAAACAAAGATCCGTACTAACAAAATTTTAAAGAGTAATAAATTTTAATAAATTTATTGTAGTTATAGTTAAAACAAGATATCTCAAATATTTTTAATTATGCTTTAAATAATGCTCCGGTGTAGATTTACTAATTTGTAATTTGGTTTTTGGTACAACTTGGGAGTTGCTACAAGTTTGATCAATTTAGACTACAAAAACCTTGTTAAGCAAAAAACAAATTGTTGTACACTTGAATATTAATGCTTTGTAAATTTTAAAGAATAGATTAACAAATTGTTAAATAATTCATTACTTGTAGAAAATATTTTTTATGATATAAAAAATTGAGTTTTAAAAAATATTATTAGTACTTTGATAAACTGACATTAAAAACAGTTGGTAGAGATTATAAAAACATTAAATGTTACTTAAATTATTAACATTATAAAATTTGTACAAAATTTTTTACAAATTTATGTATTTTATTTAATAATTTTTATAACAAATTACATGTTTTTGTTTTAAAATTTTGTAAATAGTGGTATTATGCTTTATTGCAAGAAACGGTGTTATTTTTATATTGCAATAGGAACTTATTTTTGCAAATAATTTTACTTAATGTGTATTGCTAGATGATTATTTTAGTTATTGATTTGTAAGAGTTAAATATTTTTAAGATAAGTAATTAAAGCAGGATACTACACAGTGCTTTTATTTTTTATGCCAGCATATCACTATTTGTAAGTTATATTTACGTAGATTATATAATAGAAATACAGTTAGTAATAAACACTTTTTTTATAAACGTAATATTAAAAATAGAGTAATTACATGTTAGTAAGATATTTAAAATAACATTAGTATAAATAAGAAGTGTTTTTAATAAAACAAATAAATAAATTAAAAGTTAACAATATTCCGTTTTTAAATAAACATTGGTAAAATAAAATGTTTTATTAATTATTAGCATATATTTTTAAAAGTTTATTTATTTATTGTTAAAATATTTAAATATTTTTCTATTATTTTGCTTTATAAAGGGAATCCAATGCTTTAAAATATTTTACTTTAATTTATAACATTTTTAAAAATAAATTTAAAATATTATTATTATTGCACGTACAAAAAATAGAAAAATGTAAATGATAATGTTAACACACATTTGAATAACATTATATATCTGTCAATGTTGTTTGTAAATATTGCAATATTTGTTTACAAATCCAGTATATTATTGTAATAACATCTTTTATATTTTTGTGTAAAACGTATGCATCATATTAATTTAGGTTTAATTTATTTGTTTTATATGTACAATTAAACATTAAATAGGCTAAAAAAAGATTTTGTTTAATTATCACTTAACAGTTTAAACATTAATAGTAGTAAAATAAGTTTTAATTTGTTAAAGTACAGTACCATACAAAAATGTACTAAAATTAAATATTTATGTAATTACATTTAAATTGTTGTTTAAAGTCAAATAAAACAAAACTATATTAACCTTTTTATTAACAACGTTTTAAACTAATATAAGCAGGTGGTTAAAAATGGCAATCATATTAATAATTAAATATTTAGTATTATAAAAATTACTTAAATACTTGTTAACTAAAAAAAATCATTTAATCTATATTTTTTCTTAAATTTTGTTATTATATTTATTGCTAATAATTTTATTCTATTTTTGATTTTAAACCATTTAATTTATATATATAGGTTTTATTTGTTATCATATATAAATATATAATTATATTTGTATTTTAATTACTATATATTATTGTATATTTTCTAATTAAACTAAAACTTTTAGTACGCTATGTACTTGCAAAAAATGCTTTATTTAAATTATTATGCTTTTTCAAGTACTTTTAACAAAGTTGAATATATGTATATATATAAAAATTAAAGTACCACAAGTGTTATAAATATGTGTTTTGTTTTTTGTAAATATCACTTTATGTAATGTTTTATAATATATATCCAATTTAAATAAAATGTAAAATTACCGTTAAAATGTTAGTAGATTATTAAACTATATAACTACAATAAGAACCAATATTTATCGGTACAGCGCTTAAATTTGGACCTCGGTGGGCATGGGTTCAAATCCCACTACTGGCACTAAAATGCGGGCTTACGTTTGGTTTTGCTAAAATGTCTACTGCTGAAAAATGTTTCTTGTAAAAACATTTAAAGTAGCAAACATAAAAAAAGTATTGTTGTTGTTAATTAAAATTAGATTGTAAAACAGGCAGTCAATAAACTAAACAATAAACCTATTTTTATATATATGTTATGTGTAATACTGGATTTTAATTTAAACCTTGTATTGTTTTGTTTTTTTGGCTTGTGGGACTAGTGGGTTTAAAAGCCTAAGAATTTATATAATAAGCAGTTCACTTAAACTCTAATTTGCCCAACATTCAGGCAGAACAAATTGACAATGAAGAACTTACATATTCTGATCATTAAACGTAACTTTATTTTATTAACTAAATTCAAATAAATGTGAGTGCTTTAAATTCAATTAAAAAAAATTATTAAAAAAAATTTTGTCAAAAATATTGTACTATTTTTAAGCATATGTTTGGTTGTTGTACAAAAATTAAAACATACTTGCAGCTGTGTTTAAATGTAACGCTCCTATTTAAAAAAAAAGTATTATTTGTAGTTACATCAACAAACAAAATAAAATAATTTATTGTTTTATCAAGGTTAATTTTACTAAACTCCAGTAAACATAATAAAAAGCATCGATGAAAACAATATTTAAATCTGTAGTTAATTTGATAACAGTTTTTTTAACTACGTGTAAGAAAAATTACAAAAATATAAAAAACAATCATTTACTAATCAAAATAATTTACTATTGATTAACATACAGGCTAAAACGACTTAATCTGTTTTTTATAAAATTATACAAAAAGGGACTTAATTATTAGCAAAACACAAGTATTTACTGTTTAAATACAAATAGTTATCTTTGTTTCCTTAAAACGTTGTTTGTTAAATCAGTATTATGTAGGTTATCCAGATATTAAGAACATTAAAACCCTGGCACGCAGTTATATATATTGGCCATATATAAATTGTAAAATCAAAAATATGTGTCAAAAATATACTCACTATTAACAAGCAATAAAATTGCCAAATAAAATAAAATAAATTTTATGGTAATTTTTATCAACTCTTTGGAAACAAGTACAAACCATAATATTGGTAACTGACAACGGTCCGCTAATTAAATCTTATTAATTTGCTCAGTTGTTTTTAAAAAAAAGTGTTAAAACGACATTGTTTTCACGTTTTGGGTTTCAGGTTTCTACAAAAGTTAAATAAGAAGAAAACTCCGTTTAATATTCTGTTCAGAGTATCAGGTATTAATGAAAATAATAAATAGTTAACAAAAAGGAAATAAAACATTAGGTAAACTTAAGAAGGTAATATTTATTGTACGCCAATTTAAACGGCTAGAAGAATAATGCTAACGCAACATGTAGTAACAAACTATTTTATGCAGTAATAACCTTAAAGAAAAAATAATAAAAACCTAGTCGGAAGTAAACTTGCAGCTTGGAGCTCAAGTGGGTGTCCTCTACGGGAATCATAAAAGAGGGCAAATATATGCTTAAACTGAGTAGAGTTTATAAGTTTAAAAACTAAAATTAGGTCGCTCTCTAGTATTTTATTTTTTAATGAAAAGAAACAAAAAAATTTCAGTCGTTTAGAAAAAGGAGGACTTTTGAAAAAACGCGTGAGTTTAGTAAAGCTTTTTTTAAACTTTGTCAAGTTTAACTATGTCAACCCTTAGAATAGACGACGTTACTTGAACACAATATTTGAGGTGCAACCTAATGTATAATTAATAAAAAAGTCGGGTACAGCTGGCTGGAATATCTTCTAAATTACGCCTAAAAAATTTCATAAGACAATAGAAGGTTAAAATTGCTCTATTATGGTGTAACAAGAAGCTAAGGAAGGGGTTGAAAATCACACCAAGATATTTTACCGTGTCAATCTTGGTAATAATTTGAGTACTAAAGACAATGTACCGCTTTCTCAAATAAAAAATAATTACATTTAAAAATATTTAGGGGGAGTGCATTGTCCATAGACCACTGGTAAATATTAATAACATCCTGTTGTAGTTGTTCGGGGTTAAAGCCCCAGATTTTGAAAACATTGGCGTAAAGCAGGATGTCAGACTGAACAACTGTAGGCAAATTATTAATATAAATATTAAAAAAAAAGGAAACCCAAAACTGATCCCTGAGGTACCCTTGCGGAGATTAAAAAAAAGAGGAGGCTGCGCTATTTAATTTGACACAAAACTTACAATTAGTGAGAAAGTCACGTACTCATTTTAGGAGAAGAAGATTTATTACAAAAGCTTTTAGCTTACTTAACAAATCTGAATGCAGAACTTTATCAAAAGCTTTGCAAAAGTCAAAGTAGATTACATTCACTGATGCCGGTTGTGCTCTTAGTAAACGTCAATAAATTAAAAAAACAGGATCTCTCAGGCATAAACCCATGTTGAGCTGGATTATTGGGTTATTCATAGAGATAAAATTAACAAAGTGGAATTTAGTAATTTTTTCTAAAATGTTGCTAAAAGCGGATAAAATACTAATCGGCCTAAAACTTTCCGGTTTAAACTTAGATCCGGACTTATAAATAAACCAAATAAAAGCGAATTTTCAAATAGCAAGTAATTCACCGGATTGGATAGAGCAATTAAAGATATAAATAAGGGGATGGGCTAGTTTAAAGACACATTTTTTAAAAACTCTTTAGAATAGTTTATTTGCACCTCGGGATGTAGATTTAAAATGAGATAGATGTTTAAAGACTAGAGATGGCATAATAATGGGACAACCTGAATCTAGGGTAGGCTCAGGAAGAGAATTGATTAAAAAATCCGGATTAAAAACGGACTTATAATACTCACTAAAGATGGTGCACATTTCTGGTAACAATAAAAAAAACCAAAATCACTTTTAAGTTTAGAAAGAGAGAGATTATAACTTTACTTGTTCTTGATAAATTTAAAGATAAAACTATTATTAGATTTGACATTGTTCAGAAATGAGTAGAGTCTATGGCTTTTGAGCCGCCTGAGATATGCTACTGATTTACTACAGAGATCTAAATAGCGGTAGAGAAAAATAGGGAGACTTGTTAAGTTCCACTTATTAAAAGCAGTATTGCACAACTTAATGATGCGGATAGTAAAACGGGGAATTTTGGGTTTAGAATAGATAGAGTAAGAGAATTTGTTGTAAAAACTATCTATGTCGTTAGTGGAGAGGTCCCAGTTAACATTCCTTAGGTAGTTCCTAAAACCTACAAAATTGGAACAACGGAAGTTAGGAGCAGGCAAAGACCGATGTTTAAGGCTTACTGCGGGTGAGGGGAAGTAAATTGTAAAAGAAAAAAAAGCGTAATTATTTTTTCCTAGGGGAGGTAAGTAATTCATTTCATCAATTAAAGAGGCTTGTTGGTAAAAACTAGATCAAGGCAAGATGAGGAACAACCAATCCTAAAACTAGTGGGGGAGCGAACATGTTGGGTAAGTGCATGTTCGATACTAAAATAAAGAAAAGTAGAATAAAAAAACTTAGGAGAGCAGTTGAGCAAGTTCCAGTTAATAAAGGAGGCATTAAAGTCCCCCATTAAAAAAAATAATTATGTTTGGATGCTAAAATAGAATAAAATTCTTAAAATAAAGAACGGTTAAAGGCTTTAGAAGGCGACGGGAAACGGTAAAGGATTGAGAAGAGAACGCTCTCGTCAGAGGAAAAAATGATAACAACAGAAAAAAGGTTGTACCTTTGATTATTAAATTCTGAAGAAAACTGGGGAGAGAAACTAATATCATTATTAATGAAAAAGAAAAATTATGTATGTTTAAAATAAAAGTAAAGGTATCCTTGAGTTTAAGAGAGATAAGTCTAACAATTGGAATGGTTGAAAGCTTTGGGCAGCTATTGTGGGCTAATGCAGGAGACTTAATTATTTTATCAGACATAGAATGGTCTTTATGTAAACGGATCCCGGAAAAGTTTATACGAACGGAAGGCCAGATATTTAAGATTTTGGTTACAACACTAGGGGCACTACTAACAATAATTGGGGAGAAGGTATAAAGACGTTTGCACGTCATACGAAAAATCTTAACCTCAGGGGTCGATAAGAGATAAGATTTACAAATCTTTGAGACAATACCCTTGTAATCGGTTGCCATCTCAGGAATTCCTCTAATTATTAAATTATGTTTTCTACGTCTGTCAGCTGCAAATTGTTTAACAACAGAAAAAAATTTGTCCTGCGAGAGTCGGGGGACAGCTTTAGTTGTCAAAAATGGGGGATTCTTGACCAACAGAAAAAGACTCGCTACAGAGTTTTTGAGCAATCTGATTTTTTCTGTCTGTTATAAAATCAAAGTCGAATAAGAATCGTGCAAAACCGCGACAAAGTTTTTTAGGTTTAAATTACTGGTCTTGATCTCATTAACTAGTTTAATTAGTTTGGATAAAAAATCATCTTTGTGACTAGCATACATGTGGTCCTTAGACCAAAGACAGTTTATACAATAAAAGTTATTATTGGTATTGAATAACTCTAAATAAAAAAATTTTGAAAGACTTGTACAAATTTCGCAAAACCAGGTATTACACCCAAAACAAAAAATTACCGGTCTTTACAGACTTACTACACCTACGTCTTTTACATACTGTTGGTTAGGAAAATTTTTCAGTGGTAAAACGTGACTGAATACTATTAAAAAATATAATAAAGTAAATATCAAAATGCAAATGCAAAATGATATTCAAAAAAGGGATTTAAAAAATTTAATTTAAGTTCGAATAATACAGATCGTACACAAACAAGCAAATGTACAACACAAGTTATACAAATGACACCAAGCCACAAAAATAACATATATATATATATATATATATATATATATATATATATATATATATATATATATATATATATATATACAATTATATGCAATTTATGCAAATTTACTAATTTAAACAATTAAACAACAGCAGGTTGCACAATTTACACAAAAGCAAAAACACTAAAAAACGACACAAAAACAAGCAACAATAACACGTATAACAACGAGCGAGCGCAAAACAACAAGCTACTTTTAATCAACACGTCACGCAAGCGTACCGCAGTAATTCAAAAGTTTGTACCGCAGTGATTCAAAAGTTTGTGATTGATAAATAACTTAAATTTGCGTGACAAACAATCAATAAACTAGATAATAAATATATTACTTTATACATATTACGTGTAATTTAAAATATCGGATTTTGATTTAAACTTTGTGTTGTGTTTTTAATTTGGACTTTGGATTAGTAGGTTAGTAAACTATAGTATTTAAATAATAAGTAGCTTAATTCAACGCTAGGTATAACACCCAAATATAACAAACATTTTAAATAAATTTAATGATTTAAAAATGTAAGTAGAGCACAAATTGCTAAAATAGTTTTGTACTAATATGTGAGTAATTCTGAATAATGTGTAACAGCATGTGCTTAAATTAATTAAAACTTCATAAAAAATAAATGCTATGTAATTGTAATAAATGAACTTTTTATAATATTGCAAACGTTTTAAATATGTTAAAAATAATGCAACTTTAAAACATTTTTTAATAAAATTGTTTAATTATTATTACTATAATAATAATAATAATAATAATTATTATTATTATTAAGCTTTACTATCTCACTAGAGATACATTCAGCGTAAAATACATTTGTATCATTAATATAAAAAAGTAGTAGTACAAATAATGGGATCAAAATAAAATAGAATGTCATATGTTAATGAATATAAATATAGTCAATATAGTATGCATGTAATTTTAAAATAATATTGAGAATTACTGTACTTTAAGTGAGTCATTATAAAGCAAACTTGTTACACTGTACTCTGAGATGTCCAAATTAGTTTAAATAAATGCGTGGGTGAAACAATTCATACTTTGATAGGTTTCTTAATAGTTCAGTTTTGTTTAATTTTGGATTGGTTAATATTTTGATTAAGTAAGGTAGACATAAATTTTTGTATTGATTAGTTTTTGGCTTTAATGTGCAGGTAAGTTTTTTTGTTTTTCCAGAAGCTTTAGAATTGTTAAAAACTGCATGTAGTGAGTAAATGTTATTACTTTTAATCCTTGATACTAACTGTATACATAATATAAAATGTTTATCAACAATATCGTTTAATAAGATAAAACATTTAAATTCTGCAAAATTTGATACCAATGATATGCATCTTTTAAAACAACGTAATCCTGTTTTAATAAACCAAAAAATTATAGGTGAGCTATATAATATCAAAGGATAAAAACATAATGTAATAAACAATTTAGTAAAATAATTGTTAACACTTAGTTTTTTTAATCTTCTTATATAGTAGCATAAGGATTTGGTTTTTAAAAATATTAGCTTTACTTGATTACACCGAGGAAGTATGCTATTTATGTTTAAACCAAGATATTTAATTTTGTTACAAGTGCATATGTTTGTTTAATTTAATTTAAATGTTTTGTTTATTCCATTGTTTCTTTTGGACGTCTTGTTGTAAATTTAACAAACTTGCATTTTAATGGACCATTGTTTAATTTTATTAATAAAATTTTTAAATTTGTTTAGATTATTGTTTGAAAAAAAGTATGTGCACAATAATATATAATTTGCAAATTTAAACAAAATTAATGGCTTCGGCACTAGCAATGAATCTACGTATAGTGAAAATAAAAACGGAGAAAGTATTTCACCTTGTAGAACTCCATTATTATTTTTTGTTAATTCTGATTTATTATTATTATTATTATTATTATTACTATTATTATTACACCAAGTATCAGTTACATAACAATTTATAATAAACTTGTTTATTATTGTAGATAATAATGGAGCAATTGCTAGCATGAAAAGCTTTAATAAATTGCAATTTATTCCATTAGGTCCATTTTAATTATAACCTATTGCATAATAGGAAGTTTCTATATTACATCAAAAAATGTGAAAAGTTAATAAATGGTTTTATTTTAAGCCAATAATAACAAAACAAAGAAAACATTACAAAAATGTTTTCTTATTCAAATTGTTTTAAAAGTATAAAACTATTTTAAATTTGTCTAAACAGTGTTATTTTTAAAATTATACTTTTAATACGTTGGTAATAAAAACATTTACAAATGATTAATCCTGTATGTACGCTTAGGCGTTAACCTTTAATATATTAAACATAAGAATAATAATTAATGCATACAAACAAATTTTTATATTTTGATAAATGAAAAAAAATGACTATATGGATTTGAGTCTATAAAAAACTGATATTGCTCTTTCAGGTCTGGTTTTAGCATTAATTTTGGTTTTTTTATTTTAGCATTAATGCTACTAATTTTAATAAATAAACAATTATTTGGTTTCAGGCTTAACATTTTTGTCTTTAAACAATTAATTTGTAAATTAACTTAAAAACTAAGATAATTAAAGCGTTTTATTAAATTATTAATTAGTTTTGGGGGTTTTACTAATATTATCTGCAAAGTCTAATTTTGTTATTTTGCCATAATTCCATATAATGCTATAATATTTAGGAATCAACTTATAATAAAATCACTTATCAGAAATACAAAAAACGCTAACAAAATATATTTTTGACCTATTTTTATAACAATTTTAAACATAGCCGTGTGATCACTTTTTGTTTAAACACAACAACTTAAATGTTGGTATAAAGAACGTATTATATTTATATATTTTAACAATATTCCATAAAACTTATTAAAGTTTTAATAAACACTGTTATTTAATGCTATGTTATAACATGATATACATTAAGTTATAATAAAATGTACTTAAAAAAATAACAAAAACTGTGGTAAAAATACATTTGACGTATATTTGTGACAGACGTTTTATAAAAGTTGTTAATAAACATAGTCATAGTTTTTGTAATAAACATGTACATCTTGCTATTACAAATGTGGTGTATCCTGTTTGCTCTATTTTTGCGTATAAATATTGCGCAAGTTTGTGTGTGTTTAAGCAAACAAAACAGATATTGCCACTAATAATTTTACATTAACTGCTTAACTGCAACAACTATAATTATTTATGTTATTAACACACTTATGTAGTTTAACATTTTAGAAATATATAGTTTAGTTTTGTTTTCTTGCACTGAAATTACTTATTATTATTTAAATGTTTCTTTAAAAAACATATTTTAGTTTAAATTGGTTAAATAGCACATTTTAAGCGCAACATTTATATAAACGTGGATAATAAATCAAAGTTTCAAAATTTTAATAATAATTAGCCCATTATTATTTTATGTGCATAATTTTATTAAAAATGAATAGTGAGTAATTGTATGAATTAATGTTAAATGCGCATTTAACTCTGACCTAATTGTAATATTATAATAATTATGCAAATAAACATCTAATTACTTTAATTTATATAAATTAAAATAACAACAGTAAGTTTTAAAAATTTTAAATAAAAAATTAAAAACATCGAATAATTTATTATTTACCTTTAACCTTGAAAATCTACGCATTCACTTATTTTGCTTTTTATTTACGTTGTTCGTAAAATAGACAATAATAATTAAAAATATTTTTTATTTTACCAAAAATAAATATTGCATTATTTAAGAGTTAAAAAATGAAAGATTCTTACAGAAAAAATTAGCGAATTAATGCATAGTCAACCTTTCAACAATTTATCAGATTATTAATGGATAAAAACTTAAAATTATGATAATGTTAACAGAAAATGTGCAACAACTACTACGGATAATTAAAAAAAATTACTGTAAAATTAAAAAATGATAATAAACCTATTTTAAAAATTAAAAAACTAATTAATTTTTTTTTCTTATTTCTTGATTAGAAACAGGGCAACATACTTTGGTTTAACACTTCAATCAGAAAAAGTTAAACTATTTATTACTAAAAAAGATAATCAATTTATTTTTGTTAACTATAAAGTAAACGACACATTTGTTATTGGCGTTTTGTATACGTTATTGATAAAACCATAATTTGGAACAAATTATTTGACTATAAAAACAAAGTGTTTTGCGGATCGAGTTTTAAAAACATTTACTCCTGGTTTTTAGACAAAAAGCTTATTATTGACAAATAATATATTAGTTTATTATTAAGTATAATTAACTTATCAAATGGAGAATTATATTTAGTAACTTAAATAACAAAAAAATGTTTTATTTATAAAAATTGTTTTTTATTATAAAATGCAGCACACTTACATCAAAATTACTACTATTTTTAAGGACAATGGTCTGTCATAAATTCAAAAAGGTAATGTCATTTTTATTTATATTTACTTTATTTGTATTGTATTTACACTTAAACAATAGATGGGTTAAAAAAAGTTATTTTTTACTTAATTATCAGTTAACAGCCCAAACATTAATGTTTTAAAAAATATTTTTAGTATGCTAAAATGTAATATTAAAATTTGTAAAATTTGTAATATCTATATTTATTTGGTAATTGCAAAAAATGCATGTAATCCGTTTTTTTATTAATAGTTGATGTTATATATTATGTTAAGTATTTTATTCTACTTTTGTCCCAGTTAATATTTTTTACAATTTATTACTTACAATATATATGTATATATAATTACGGTTTAAAAAAAATTATTATATAGCATTGCATAATTTATAATTAAAGTAAAGTTTTTCTTGAATGTTGTGTAACTGCTAGAGATATTTTGATTAAATAATTACATTTTTTGCGGTAATTGTAGTAATTGGTTGTAAACATTTGAATATTTTACTAATTTAAAATAATTTGTATTTTTGCATATTAATTAAACAAATTATCTTTTTATGTACCAAGTTAGATAATTAATTTCGTGAAATGTCTAGTGTAAAAATGGTATGTATTTATTAAAGTTACTAAAAATTAACACATTTTAAATAAATTTTATGTTGTGTTTGTGCACTAATTAAATTTAAGAATTACACATGTTTAAATCACATAAATATAAATGATGAACGTAGAAAGTTGCACAATTTATCAAATATGACAAAAGTGACTATTGCTTTTATTGTACTCACAATGTTGGGTACTTTATAATTTTTTATTTATGTTTATTTTATTTAAATAAAAACAAATTAAAAATTGTAAAACAAATTAAAATTTTATATTTGTATTTTATTACACTCAGTATTGCTAGTGCATTTGTGTAAGTTAATTTGATTAACAAAAATAACTTGTAGCTTTACCTGGAATTGTTTGCAAAATATGTAATAAATATGCCTATATTGTAAATAAAAATAATTTGTTTAGTAGTTGTATTAATATATTTACACTAAAGTGCTTATAAACAACCTTCTTAAATAATGCTTTAAATAATATCTTTTAATTTAGCAAATATTGTATTACACCTTTTTAAAATAATTAAAAGTTATTTTAATTTACCGGAAATGTATATGTGTTTATTAAAAAAACATTTTTATTAATAAAATATAAATAAACTGTTAATGTTTTTATTTATATTTTTACTTTTAAAATAAAGCTTTTATTTTTTTATATTGTAAGTACATTTTAATAAATATTTTAGTACTTTATACTTCACGCTTCCCTGTTTTACATATATTATAAAATATGTTTTAAATAAACATTTACATTAGTATTTCCAAGAGGTTTTTGTAAGTGCATATGTATATAGCTTTTATGTGTATAATGTTTAAAATTAAGTGTGTTGTTTTGTATAAAATAAAAAATACTAATAATTATAAACGTAGTTTGTATCAATTTATAATTTTTGTATTATGTTATTTCTGTTTTATTTTTAATAAACAATTAAAAAATGCAAAACAATAATTTGTTTTAAACATGCTACATTTGTTATAAAAGACGCAATTAAAAAACAAACACCAGAAAATATGTACTATTTAAAAGCGTATACATGTTGTCCAATATTACTTTAAAAACAAAAGGTACTGCAATTACATTTTATTACATTAACAAGTGTATTAAGTACATTTTGTTTAAATAGTTTAGTGATATAGCGCTTGATTAAAATCTAGGTGATCATAGGTTTAAATTCTACCACAGTTTGACTATAAACGGGCCCACGTTCGGTTTTGCTAAAAGACGGTTTCCGTAAAACATTTACACCCATTTAACAATTAACGCAAAAAATTACAAAGGTATTAAATATAAATTAATTTGTTACGTCTAATTGTTTTTTTGTTAAAAAAAATATTGGGAATTAAAAATAATGTCTAGTGCTTTACAGATCCTTAATATATACTTAGAAAAATATGTATTTAAGAAGGCTTAGTCGGCCAAAATAGCATATTTTAAAAGCTACTTCTATATTAACGTAGATAATAAGTTAAAATTACACCATTTTTATAATAATTAAATTATTATTATTTTGTATGCCTAATTTTATTAAAAATGAACAATAACTAATTTTTAAAATTGAGGTTAAACGTACATTCAAATCTGCTCAGGTTGTGATGTTATAATAATTATCAAAATAAACATTTAATTATTTTAATCTATATAAATAAAAATAATTAAAAAAATTTTTATTTGTTTTAAATAAGAATTTTAAAATAAATCTAATAATTTATTATTTACGTTTAACCTTGAGATTCCGCTTACCCGCTAATTGTGCTTTGTATTGTTTTTGAAATTGAGAATAGTGATAAAAAATGTTTTTATCTTACCGAAAGTAAATACCTTATTATTAAAGAATTAAAAAATAAAGGATTTTACCGGAAAAATTGGCAGATATATATAGAGTTAACCTTTCAACAAATTATCGGATTATTAACGGTCAAAAACCACGAAATTATAATATTGTTGGAAAAAAACGTGTAACAACAAGTACAGATGACCAAAAAATTATTATAAAGTTAAAAAAATTATAATAAACTTATTTTACAAACCAAAAAAAAATAGTTTAAACAATTTTACTTATTTCACAATAAAAAACAGAGCAATTGAATCCGGTTTAACTTTACAATTACCGAAGATTAAGTTATTTGTTACCAAAAAACAAAAGGATGATAGATTAGCCTTTTGTAAACTATGAAGTAAACGACACTTATGTCATTAGCGTTCCGTATACTTTGTTAATAAACCAATAATTCAAAATAAACCATTTGGCTTTAAAAACAACGTGTTGTGTGGGACAAGCTTTTAAAAATATTCACTCCCGGTTGTTAGAAAAAAAGCCCACCTTCGACAAGTAATGTGTTGGTTTGGTATTAAGTATAATCAACCTATCAAATAAATAATTATATCTAGTGCCTTAAATAGCACAAAATTTATTTTAGTTATAAAGGATGTTTTTATTATAAAATGCAGCACATTTACGGGGTTACTACTGTTTTCAAGACAATGCTCCATGTCATACACGTCTAAAGGTAACGTTATATTTATCTAAGTTCTATATTTTGCTTTATATTTACATTTAGACAGTAAAAGGGCTAAAATTAAAAAAAACTATGTTTTGCTCAATTGCTACCTGTAGCGAATATTAATGTTATTAAAAATTTTGTTCAGTATGCTAAAGCGCAATATCAATAAGCATACCGAAATTAAGGGTTTATATGAACGCATTCGGTTTGTTGTTCAATATGAGATGAAACAAGAATATATCAACATTTTTATCGACAGCATTTTAAAAGGCCTACATCAGGTTGTTTAAAAAAGGCAATCACATAGATTATTAAAATTTTAAACTGTGTAATGTCATAATCATTTGATAACTTCGACAAATTGCGTGTAATCTGTATTTTTATCAATAGTTGACGTTATAAATCATGTTAATCATTTTACTCCATTTCCGATTTTGCACCCGTTAATATTTTATATAATTTTTTTACTTACAATATATATGTATATATAATTATAGTTTTTAAAAATTATTATATAGTAATGTATATTTTATAAATAAAATGACGTTTCTCTTGTATACTTTGTAGTTGGTAGAGGTTTTAGTTTAATAATATTTTTTTTACAGTAATTGTTGTAGGGTTGTACAGTAACAAACACAAACATTATCTATGTAAAATTAGTAATTTTATATTTGTTACTTGAAATTACTAGTTAAAACATTATTCAGTATTGCTATGTTTTATTTAATAAAATATGCTAGTACCCATTATTTAAAGTTGATTTAAAATAATTTGAATAAAAACTACACTTATTGTTCGACTAATATTACAAATACAATTATAAAATGCATTACTAAAATTAAAAAATGTTTTCTACTGATTTTTTTGTATTAAAATAGTCAATATTATGTTACTTTTGTGTTTCATTTTTAATAAACAATTAAATTCACGTTTTAATATTATTTTTAAACTACAATACAATAGTTTGTTTTAAACAATTTACGTTTATTGTCACAGACATAACATACAAACAAATACAAAAAAAATTATAAGATTTAAATGCGCTTATATGTTGTATAATATTTTTATAAATAAAGGATGCTAATGCAATTAGAAGGTGTATTAATTAAATTAGAAAGTGTGTTAAATACACTTTACAATTTAATATTTATTTTGTTTTTTATATTTGTTATTTGAAATTACTAGGTGTGATACTATTTCGTGCATGTATGTTTTAGTTTAATAAAATAAACAAATTGTAGGTATTTAAAAGTTGATTTTTTCTTTTATGTGTTTAATATAATACAATAGAAAACTATATATACATCGTTTTATTTTAATAATGCAAATATATCTGTAATGTGTAATGTTACATGTACATATGTATAATTAACAATGTATGTTATGTTTTATACGTTAAATAACAAAACAAAAATTATAAACATTGTATAAAATACTATTTATCTAATTACTTAAAATTAAAAAAAAACAAATTAATAATAGGTAATTATATTTTTTTGTTTAGTATGCAGTAATGAAATTGTTTATTAGTGATACGTTGAATACATTAATTATATAAAAAATAAAAAAATCTGTTATTAATTGTATAACGTTTGTACTAGAAATGCAATAAAATTTAATTACATTTATTTATATAAGATAACAAAGCTGTTAAATCTATATATAATAAAAATTGTTGCTTAGAAATTAGCTATGTTTGTACTAATATGTTTATATCAATAAGAATAATTAAATATTACAAAAACGTTATTTAATGCTTGTTGTAAAATATAAAATTATTTATTTATTTTTATTAATATTTTTTACAAGAAGGTATTGTTTTAAATAATATTTTGCAACATTTATGTAATAAAATGTAATAAAAACGTATCTTTTTAAGAAACTAAATTTTAATATATTTTTTTGTAAATTAAAGCTGTAACTTCCTGATTAAAATAATTATTTTTATTTAACTAAATACTCTAATTATTGTATAAAAATAAAAGAATATATTTAACTAACTGTTTATATACAAACTATTTCAAAATATAATAGCTACACAATCAAGTAATTTAATTTTATGTATATATTTAAAACATTAAAATTTGCAATTGTGTAAACATTTTTTGTGTTTTAGTAATTAAAATGTGCTATTATTGTTATTATTATTATTATTCTTGTGTTATAATTTTATCTAAATAAACATTTTAAAACAATTTGTTATTTTTAATAAAATGTTGGTTTTATTATTTTAAAAAAATATTTGGTTAATAAAAATTAATCATATTTATAAGAAGCGTCTTTTATTTTTGGTTTTGTTAAAAATATTAAAAGCAGCAAATATTTACAAATTATAATTAATTTAATTATAAAATATGAAATGTTAGCATAATTTTTTTAATCATAATTACTTACGCAACTTGTTAATGTTAAATTTTTATTAACGAAATAACAAGATAAAATTAATAAATTGAGTTAGAAATGTTTGTTTGCTTAAATTTAAAAAATAAGTATTATTTTGAATTTTACCCAATTAAAAAATATGTTTATCGTATTTTAATAACTTTATGTATTATATTTAAATGTACACAAAACATTATTGAAAAATTTATTTACAAACAATATACAGTAAAAATTTTAATTTGTGTTCACTATTGCATTTATTATATATATATTGGCTACAAAAATGCAAATAATTATAGGAATAATCAACTCAAGTTTGCATACATATTTGTATTCTATTAATTTATTAAAAATGCTAAACACAATAAATAACAAATTATTTTTGTATTTAAAAAGCTGTTGATCGTGATGTAGAGTATATGTTTTGTTATAATATAACTATTTAAAAAATAATATAAAATAAAAAAGAATGCATACATTTTATAAAACAATCAATGTGTTGTTATAATTTAATAGTATTTTGTAAGTTATAAAATATAAATATTGTTTAATTTTAAAATAATGAAATTTAATAAACGTAATATATTTGACGCTAAAATTTAAACAATGTTTTTACTATACAGCACTGAATAAATTAGTGTTAAAAATTCAGAAAAAAAATTAATTTAAATTAATTTGTTATATCCAATTATTTTTTAGTAAAAATAAATATTAAAAAATTTAAAATAATGTAAAATATGTAATAGGTGCTTTATATTTATTTAGAAATATTTATTTAAAAACGCTAAGTCGGTCAAAATAGCATATTTTAAAAACAACGCTCATATAAACGTAGATAATAAGTTGAATCTATATAATTTTTATAATAATTGGTCGATTATTAATTTATGTGCTTTATCTTATTAAAAATAAACAACGTTTAATAAGTAGAAATTTATACATTTAACTTTGATCCAGTTGTACCGTCATAATACTAATAAAAATAAAAATTTATTTATTTATTTAAAAATATATTTAAAAAATTATTATTATTTTTTTAAATAATTTTTTTCGGTAATCTAAAAGATTTTTTTAATTTTAAAAATTATAATTGACCTTGAGAATCAGATTAATTACTTTATTTGTTTTCGTTCTGTAAAATGAATACCAACGATAGAAAAGATTACCATCTTAATGACAATAAACACCATGTTATAAAAAAATTAAAAAACTGTGACATTTAGCCTAAACAATTAGCAAAATTGTATAAAGTAAATCTTACAATAATTTATTGTGTTTTCAATGGACAAAAACCAAGAACTATGATTATGTTGGAAGAAAAAGAAAAACAAGTAAAACCGATGATCGAAAAATTTTAATGAAATTAAAAAAAATTACAACAAGCCTATTTCAAATATTGTAAAAAATAATTTACATAAATTTAGTTATTTGATGATGAGAAGCCGTGCAAGAAATTTTGGTTTAACACGTGAATTGCCAATGGTTAAATTATTTATTAATAAAAAACAAATAGAACGTAGATTTATGTTTTATAACAAGTGGATTGAACGAAGATTGTCTTATTGGCGTCTTGTATATTTTGCTGATCAAACAATAGTTTGGGATAAATTATTTAGATACAAGATTAAATTACTACGCAAATCTAATTTTTAAAAACATTTATTTCTGGTAGTTAGAAACAAAGCCCACTCTTGACAAGTGATGTGTTGGTTTGGTATTAAGTATAATAAACCTATTTAATAAAAAATTATATCCGGTACCTTAGATAGTGAAAATTTTGTTTTATTAATAAAAAAAGTTTTCTATAATAAAATAAAACACAGTTACAGGTGTTTTACTTTAATAACTACATTTTTAACACTAATTAGCTTAGGAGTTGTAGACTTAAAATTACTTAAATAGCAAAAAACTGAGTTTTATTTAATTTCCTTTATGCAGTCCAAATTACAATGTAATTAAAAAATTTTAAAATTATTTTAAACAAAAAATAAATTAAATTAAATATTAAAGCACCTTTAAAAAAATTAATAATGTGTTAAAAATTAAATTTGACAATATTGCATTAATAAATTAGTTAATCCCTATACAAAGCGTTTAAAGAAAGTTATAAAAATCATGTTTATTTTTTCAACTATTATTTTTGTAAATTTGGTGATATCTATTATCTATATATGTATATATTTTATAATATAATTTTTTTTAAACAAATGATATAGTAGTATTTGTATCTTGACGAAATGTGTAAATTTTAACTATTTAGTCAAAGCAAAAATTTGGCAATGTTATTTGTAAAAAAATAATTTTATTGCTTTAATTATTAGTATTGCTAAAATGATATTTAAGGATTATTTTAGTAAAAATGTATTGTGCCTAATGTGTTGAAGTAATGTAAAGAAAATCAATTAATTTTAATGTGGTAATTTTGACTATGCCTAATATATCTATTGTATATATACATTTAAGTTATTATATAAAATATATGTTTTTTTAATTTAGTATTGTTATATTTAATTAATACAATTTCTATTACATTACTTTAAGGATTTACAATTTTTAAAACATTGTACAAGGAACAGACAATGGGCTATTTTTTGCCAATTGTTGCAATTGTTTACACTTTGTTTTTGGTTAAACTAAAATAAATTTATTATTTTTATTATTTAGAACTACTACATTATCTTAATGTTTGCTAATTCTTTCTATTTTATTAATTTTAAAATTTTAAATAACAAAGACTACTTTAGTTACAAAAACAATATTAATACATATTTTTAAACATATATTTTGTTGTTGTTGTTGTTAAGATTTTTAAAATTAATTGTTACAGATAATTAAATATATTTTTATTAAATGCTTAACTTATTTAAATAGTTACTTATTTTTGCTATAAAAATTTTAATAATTAAGTTATAATAAAATATACTGCCAAAAAAACAAAAACTATAACAAAAAACATATTTAACGTACACTTGTAACAAACGTTTTATAAAAATAGTTGATAAATATAATCACAATTTTTTATAAAACTAAGAAAATTAAACGCAAATAGCTGCTAAAATGTTTGATAATGTAGACAATAATACGGAAAACAATTATTTGCTTAATATAATTTTTTTTTAAAAACATACTTATTAATTTTTAAAATGTTTATATATCGCATTATTAAAACGGTTTAAAAATGCCTTGCATATTTTTTTTATATATTTGTGTCTTTACTGATACTACAATTTATAAAGGTATTTGTTGTAGGCTGATTAAAAATATTTAAACCTTGTTGTTATGTTCTTACCACTGACAATTGTTTTACAATTTTAGTTAAATATTTAGAATTAATAAATAATGTTTTTGCTATAAATACGTACATCATAAAAATAAACCTTTATTTTGTTCACTGTGCTCCTGTTTAGAAAAAGTGGGTAACTTTGTGTATATTTTATAAGCAAAACATACGTTACTACTAATTATTTTAACAATAGCTAACTACATATATATATATATATATATTATTTTATTTGCATAACTATGCAGTTTAAAAATTAAATATATATATATATATATATAGTTTTGCTTGTGTTTAATTTTGCACTAAATTCGCAATTATTATTTTAATGTTCTTTTAAAAAGTGTCGTATAAAATTTTTTTGACTTTTTTTAGAAGTTTTACTGGGAGCACTCATTTAAAAAAATTGTTAGCGTTGCAAATTTAATGTTAAATTTAACTAAAATAATATGGTTGTTTACAAGCCTTTATCTAATTAAAATGTTATTTATTAAAAAACCAAGTACAATAATATAATAGAATTTGTTTAAAATATAACATTAATTATTTTTCACTTGTAAAACGTTTTTGATTTATTTATTGCAATGTAATATATTATTATTTTTATTATTATTATTACTAAACTTTTTTGTTTTAAAACTAAATATAAAAAAGATAAAATAACAATTACAACAAAAAACAACAACAAAGTTATATAATTCAAAAAAAACATATATCAACAAAAATCTGCCAGAAATTTAAATATTTTGCAAAACGTTTTGTTAGATCCCGTAAAACATACATTATAATTATATAAAATATACAAATTTTGTTTTTTTGTTTTTGTTTAAAAAATTGTTTTAATTGTTTTAATTTTTAAACAAATACAAAATTATATTAATAAATAAATCAAGTTGTATATAAATAACTTTTAAAACTGAAATAATTAGTGTATTAAAATTAAAACAAGACAATGTTTTTTAGTATTACAGTTAATAATAATTGCAAATAAACAATTTAATTTTTAAAACATTTATTAAAATGTATTATAACATATATTTAAAAATAAACCAATTTAGCTACAATTGTATATTTAAATTTTACGATTTTATTATTTCAAAAGTTGGCAATTTTGTAACGCATTTATTAATACAATCTTGGTAATTAGTTTTATAAAATGTTGTCCAAATAATTATAGAAATTATCTAGTAATGCAAATCAAATTTAAGTTTACATTTGTTTGTTTTTATAAAAACGTTTAATTAATTAACATAATAAAAATAATTAGTCTTTTTGCACACAAATTAAACAAATTAACGTTTTATGTATTAAATTGAGTAAGTATATAAAATGTAAATTTTGAATATGGAGTGCATTTATTGAAAGTATCTTTAAATAACACGTATTTTGTTAAAATGTATTTATAAAATTAAATTTTAAATGTAATTTTGTTTTTGAGTATTAATTGATTTTAAAAATTACACACGTTTGAATTACATAAATATAAATAGTGCATATAAAAAAATGCACAATTCAGCAAATATAAAAAAAGACTATTGCCTTTATTGTAGTGACAATGTTGGGTATTTTATAATTTAAAATTAGATGTATATTATTAAAATTAAAACAAATTAATGTTTTAAAATAAATTAAAATTTTGTATTTGTATTTTAATGCAATCAGTATCACTAGTACACTCATGTAAGTAAATTTAATTGTTGAACAATATTTGTGGTTTAAACATACGTTTAATATTTTAACATGAGTTTTTAAAATTATTTGCAAAATATTAAATAAGTATGCATATATTTTAAATAAAATTAATTTGTTAAATAATTGTTTTAATATAATATATATTTGAGTGCTTTAAAACAATATTTTTAAATACTTTACGAGCCATTATACCAAGGCTGTTTACACCTGTTACATCTTCATTAGATTTAAAAATAACATTTAGGTGGTATTCTAAATGCGTTTGTTTGATTTATATGTTTTTCACAAGGCCCACCTACAATATTGTGCTCAGATAACTGCAATCGTCTATAAATCCAACATTAAAAATTTACAAAAGTTTTAAAGAAATGTTTTTAAACTGCCTAAATCTTTCAGGAATATGTTTTATTAATAAAAATAGTATTTTTTAAACAACTTTTACTAATTAATAGACAGACTCTGGGTGACTTTATTTTAGTGCATTAAATTATCTTTTTGGGAATCCTTAGTTTTTTTTTATTTAGTTAAAAATTTATTTAAAGGACATGATATAAAACTAATTAAACCCAGAGCTTCTACTAAAGCAAGCTTGCAGCATTTATTTAAAAAATTATTAACCATAAAAATAAACTTTACGCTAAAATTTTAAATACCCAATTAATTCAGTATTTTAAGCGTTCCTATAACAAATATATTCTACCTAACTTCCGAAAACTATTTATTTTTTATTATTTAATGTATAACATTTATTATTATTTTATTTTTAACTTTAATTTTTATATTATTTAAAAAAAAATTGATATTACTAATAACCTTGAATCGAAGAACAAAAGGAGTTTAACTTTTACTCAACTCGTGAAACAATCTGTGAAATGTAGTCCGTATTAGATTTTCTATCATATAAATGTTAATAATTAAAAAACTATATATTAATTAATATTTAATTTAAATATTGCAATATAAATAAATTTAGTTTTTAATTGTTATTTTTAAAAACAAATAAATTTTTTCAATTTTTTGTTAATAAATTTATTAAAACTTTGTAAATATTTGACATCTACTGACATACCGATAATTGCGTTATATTTTTGAAAAGTAATAAAGTTTTTGTTTAATGAACCAAAAAACTATTATAAAAATAAACACTGGTAAAAAAAATTGCACATTAAATAAATGACAGAGTTGGGTAAAATTTAGGAAAATTAAATTGCTTTATTTTTAAAGTCAAAAACATAACCAATATCGGAGCATGAAATATTTATACGTTCTTTAAAATATACAACTAAAACAAGTTTTCTAAAAAAATGAAAAGTACAACTTAGATATTTTGAGTATTAAAAAAATGTAAGAAAATGGTTAAGGACATTTTAAGCTTAAACATATATTCATTTTTATATTTTGGACATAAAGATCATCATATTCAAGGAATTGGTATCATGTTGAGTATATATGTATATAATTGGCGTTATTATTTTACAGTAAAATTTATATTAATCAAACAGTTTTATTGCAATGTTTTTAAAATTTTATTTTTTTATTTTTTTAAAGTTTAAAACTTATTTATTAACTGTTTATATTTTTAATTAATGTTTAATATTTTTTTGGATTATGGGAAGTACGTTTAACAGATTATTTATATACATGTTACACAACATTATAGTAAATGTAAAATATTTGCATAACATATAAAAAAATTACTTAGATTGTTTAATTATTAATTTGTTTTAATGGTTTAGCGGTAAAAAGTATAATTCAAACCCAGGTAGGTATCGGTTTAATCTGTACCATTGGCAACAAATGCGGTATTGCTAACTTGTAATTGCTAAAAAATCCTTATTTTAAAATACAAAAAATAGTTTTATGTAAGTAACAATAATAAAAATATTAATAAAAATATTATTTAATATACATAAATTAAAAAACTAAAATAATTTAGTTTATAATTATTAATATTTATTTAAAACAAACAAGTACTGTTTTTAATAAAATATTGCTATATTTATGTAATAAAATTTAATAAGTAATAAAATATAAATTAAACTTTTCTAATAAAGTAATTAAACATTTTTTTACATAAGAGCAATAACAAGTACATGTAAGTAATTATTTTGTTTAAAAACTTATCTTAATTATAGTATAAAAATATATAAAAATATTAATTAAAATAATTGTTTAAACATACATTGTTAAAACCAAATTAGCTACAAAATTGCGTAAATTAATTTTATGTATATATTTTAAATATTGGAATTTTGTTATTAAAACGTTATAATAACAATATTACTACTACTACTCCTACTACTACACTACTACTAATAATAATAATAATAAAAATAGTAATAATAATTTTATAATATAAAATAATAAAAATATTTATTTATTTAAATTATGAAAATAGAAGTTATTTAAAATTATATTATATTTAAAAATATATTATTTGTACTTTAATAATTTATGTATTAAAGTTTAATAAATGTAAAAGAAAACAAATTCAACAATTATTTACAAACAACATATGGTGAATATTTTAATTTGAATTAAGTAGTGCATTAAAAATGTATGTTTTAGTTACTAAAATGCATTTTTGTGGTAACAATTGATTAAAATTTAAGATTATATTTTAGTACATTTAATTTATTAAAAATAATAAATGTAATAACTAACAAAATGTGTTTGTATGTAACAAGCTGGGAAACACATTGTCAAGTATGTCTTTTTTATAATAAAACTATTTAAAAAAATATTCTGCAATAAAATTATGTTAACATTTGTCATTTAATTAATGTTTGCTTGTAATTTAACAGCTTAATGTAATATATAAAATATAGATATTATTTAAATTTAAAATGACAAATTTTAATAAGTTTTATTTTTGTAGCAATAAAAACCAATATTTTTTTTATTATAAAAAATAATGTAACTTGCAAAGTTTACATTGTTTAGTTTATAATAATATTATATACAATAATATCATTGCAAGTTATTATATATATAATATATATCAGCGGTAATAAATTTTAAAATATGTATAGTAATAATATTTTAAATAATAAATGTTATATATATATCTATGTCATATATGTGTTTATATGTTATGTAATTGTCATTTTTTTAAACAATCTAATGCAGGCGTTTTAAAATGTTGCCAATAAAAGTGTTAATATATTTTTGTTTTATCTTACATTATCTTACATAAATTCTGAATTTCAGTATGCCTATTTATGTGGTATTGTAGAATACTGAATAATGTTTTAATAAGATTATTCTACGTTAGGTGATAATTGAAAAAACAGCTTTTTTTTGATTTGAACCTATATATTGTCTAAATATAAATATAAAAAAATTATAGTAAACTTAAATAAATATGACGGTACATTTTAGACGTATGACACGGAGCATTGTTCTGAAAAACAGTAGTAACATTGATGCTATTTATAATAAACGTAACAAATAAAAGAAAAGAGAATATTAAACAACTACTTTTAAATAATAAACAACATTTTGCAATGTTTATTGTATAAAATTATGTTAGTACGTGCTAAATATTTATTTTTTTACTACAAAATTTGCACATTGCTCATCACGTGTTTGTTGAAGTAATACATTACAACAAAATATTTAAACTAAATATGTAACAATAAAAAAAGTTTATTTAACAATTATTTATTTTAATAATATTTAAAATATATACAATAATTTTAATATAATAAAAAAGTAGGATAAATTGTATTAATATGTGGTTAAAAATAAGTACTATGTACAACTATCACAACAATTACTGCAAAAAAGTGATTATTTAACTAAAATCACACTAGCAACTATATAACATACAAGAAAAGCGTCATTTTAATTACAAAATAGATAATATTAATTAATAATTAAAAAACCTACAATTATATACACATATATATTGTAAATAAAAACAATTGTTTAAAATATCAACTAGTGCAAAATGATTAACATGATTTATAAAGAGAACTATTAACAAAAATACGAATTACATGTACTTTTTTTAGTTATCAAATAATTAAAATAAAATATAATATTTTATGTAATTGCCTTTCCTTTAAACAACCTAATCCAAGCGTTTTGGAATGCTGTCAATAAGAGTGTTAATATATTCTAACAGCCGAGAGTGAATGTTTTTAAAACCTAAACCCACACGACACTTTTTTTATAAAACCAATTAATTTGTTTTAAATCATTGTTTTATTGGCAACGTATACAAAACGTTAATAACAAAGATGTTGTTTACTCCACTGTTTACAAAAGGCTAATTTATTATCCTTTCGTTTTTTTGTAATAAATGGCTTAACCTTTTGTGCTTGTAAAATTAAAGCAGATTAAATTGCTTTGTTTTTTATTGTGAAATAAGTAAAATTGTTTAAACTACTTTTTTAGTTCTGAAATAAATTTATTATATTTTTTAATTTTATAACAATTTAATAATTATCTGTAGTAGGCGTTACACATTTTTTCCAACATATTATAATTTTTGATTTTAATCGTTAATAATCCGATAATAAATAATAATAATAATAATAATAATAATAAATAATAATAAATTGTTAAAGGTTAACTGTGTACAAATTTGTCAATTTTTTAGATAAAGATCTAAATTTTTTTAATTCTTTAACTACACGATATTCATTTTCATTAAGAAAAAACATTTTTATTCACTATTGTCTATTTCTCAAACAATGCAATCAAAAAGGAAAATTAGCGGGTAAGCGGAATCTCAAGGTTAAACGTAAGTAATAAATAATTTAATTAAAAATATTTAATTAAAATTAAATTTAAAAAAATTATTACTTTTTATATAAATTAAAATAATTAAATGCATATTTAAATAATTATTATAACATTACATTTAGTGCAGATTTACGAGTGTGTTTAACATTAATTTTAAGAATTAGTTATTGTTTATTTTTAATAAAATTTTGCACACAAAATAATAATAATAATAGGTTAATTATTATAAACATTATGTAACTTTAACTTATTATCTAGGTTATTATTGTTATTATTACTTATAAATTATTACAAAACTTGTTAAAAAGATATTAAAATAACAATAACTTTATAACTCAAACAAAATAATGTAATGTGTTTAAATATTTTTCTTCAGTAATTTCTTAATTTTGTATAATATTTATATTTGTAAAACTTAGTCAATTGTTTTGTGCTTTAATTGTTATTGTTAATTTTAGACAATAAAAACATAATTTAGTGCAGTAATTAAAATTAATTTTTATTATAAACACATTATTTGAATTGTGATTACGCCATATAATTTTTTAATTACGTTAAAAACACCAACTAACTTTTTTTTTGTATATTTAAACTTTTTATTGTAATATGTTGTCGTACAAATATTAATTAATGAGTACATTTTTTAAAATTTTTAAACAATGTTTAGATAATACCGTATTAATTTAAGTAAATAAAAAATAAAATTGTATAAAATGTATATATTTTTACGGTATTTGGTAAAATTAAACATTGTTTTTTTTAATTGTTTAAACTTTATATAAAATTGATAAAATTAATTGTAATTGTTAATTTTTTAAAAGTTGTTTAATTTTGTTACAAAGAGTAAATAGTTTTTTATTACAATTTTTTAATTTATATAATCCTACTTTTTGTTCCCAAAAACGTTGGTTTACTACATTTATGTCTCCATCGCTATACAATTTGTAAAAATAATTGTTGTATGGCATTTTTTTATTTTATAATACGCAGGTACATTATTAAAAAAAAATCTATTTTGTGTTAAAACAAATGTAATCTATATTGTTTACTGTGTTTCCGTTTAGAAAAACTACGTAAACTTGTCTATGTTTTAGTAAAAAACGTTTTAGTAAGACCCAATTTTTACTGACTGCATAGCCTTAACAGCTTATAACCATGATTATATATGGTATAATTATATAATTTAACATTTTACAACAATACAGTTTTGTCTCTGTTTCATTTTTTTAAACAATAATTGTTCAGAATTTTTTTTATTAAGAGTAAAAACCAGTTTTTGACTTTTTTGGAAATTTTACTAAAAGCATGGATTTTTAAATGCAATGTTAAATTAAGTCAAAATAATACATACCTTTATCTTATTAAAATTTTAACAATGTATTTTAACAATAATATAAAATTAACTTCATAATAATAAAATTATGTTTAAAAATAAAATTAATAAATCTCTATTTGTATAATGTTTTTTTTTGTTGCAAATGTAAATTGTATTTTGTTTATTAATACATTTAATTTTTTAATAAAAAATATATGCACATTTTATAATTTAACATTGATTAAATTTTTAGTATTAACATACCTGCAAATCAAACATTTTGTTTCCTTTTCCAACTTTTATTTAACTTTGTTGTGCTATTATTCTGTTGTTGTTTCTTTATATAATGTCCAAATATTGCTTTTTAAATTAATGTAAAATTATTTTAATAAATAAATTAAAATGTGTGTAAAACATTTAAAAAATAAAATTGTCAATAAATTTTAATTACATATTAAATTTGATGCATTGGGATTATTTTATAATTTCAAATAAAAATATAAGAATACGTAAATTGTAAAATGAATTCACTTTATATATTCTCGTCAGTCACAAACATATAACATTTTAGTATATATATACAAACAAAGAAGCGTACAAATAACATTTAAATTAGTACAACTTAAACATTTACACAGAATCATTACAACCAAGCTAAGTTTAATGTAGTGACAAACTGTTTTTGTTTATATATATACTAAAATGTTATGTTTGTGACTGACGAGATTATACAAAATGAATTCATCTTACAGTTTACTTTTTCTTATATTAAATTTAATTAACTGTTTTTATTATTATTATATTTTAAAACTTTTTACGTTAATTTATGGTATTTAACTTTAAAATTAATATAAAATTAATTTTATAATTTAATTAATGTGAATGTAAATAATTTTAAAATTACAGTATTAAAAACAAATAAAGTAATTTAACTTTTAAAATATTTAGTAAAATGCATTACAACATAAATTAAAAAATACAACATTAATACTACAATTGTATATTTTAATTTAACGTTTCTATTATTACAAATTTTAGTAGAGTTTATAATTACTTTTACAAAAACGTTATCAAACGTACATTAAAATTATTCGTTAATGCAAATTCAATTTAAGTTAATTTTTTGTCAATATATATATATATGCATTGACTAAGATGTTTAGTAGCAACATGTATTCTAATCAAAATGTATTTATAGAATAGAATGTTTAATGTAAATTTGTTTTTATGCATTAATTGAGATTTAGAGTTAAACATTTTTTTTGAATTACACATATATAAATATTGAAAATTTGAAGTTGCATAACTGAGCAAATATGAGAGACGTGACTATTGTATGTCTTGTGCTAGCTATGTTGGGTAATATAATTATTTATAAATTAAAAATATTTTAATAAATTAAAATTTTATATTTGTATTTTATTGCGCTTAGTATCTATAGTACACTCATGTAAGTAAATGTGGTCAATAAAATACATAATTGTGTTTTTAAAATATTAGATTAGTGTACATATTAGTTTAAATATAAATAATTTGTAAAATAATTATATTACTAAAATTTATATAAAAGTGTTCTAAAATAATGTTGCAATAAATTAATTAATGTTGTATTTTCTATGTTACAATTTAAAAAAATAATAAAAAAATAAATAAGTTTTAATGAGTAATAAATTTAATTTTAATATTGTAATACAAATAAAATGTTGTTATTAATGACCATTTTAACATATATATATATATATATATATATATATATATATATTAAATGTTTTCTGACGTAGCAAACTACTCAAATTTTTTATTAATTGTTTAAAAAAAAACATTATTGGGAACTATAGAAAATATTTTGATTTATGAAAATCCTTACATATATATGTATGTTTACTACAAAATAATTCCTTATAAATTTAATTTATATTTTTCTGCAATAGAATATAATTAAAGTTTTTAATATTTTTATTTACATTATTATTTTTAAATAAAGATGCTATTCTAAAATTATGTAAGTACATTTTAATAAGTATTTTAACGTCTTTTGCATCGAGTCTCCTTTTTTATATATTAAAAAGTAAGTTCTAAATAAACATTTTACATTAGTTATACCACAAAGTATAAGTAAGTATATATATCTAATATATATATATATATATATATAAAGTATATTATTTTATGTAAAATATAATTTACATAAAATTATAAAAAACTTTGTGTTAATTTATGGCTGTTTATCTTTAAAAAAATGTTATGTTACGTTTATATTTTATGTTTAATATAAAATTCAATTAAATTTAATTAAATTAATGTTTGTATTAAATAGTGGAATTTAATTGTTGTGAGTAATACAATAGACAGACAAACATTAGAAAATGTGTATTATTTAAAGATGTTCAAATAATGTGCAAAATTTTTTAAATTGTATTATTTTAAAAAATGTGTCACACATTTCACAAATTATTATTTATGTAAAATTGTTGTTTTCTATATTTGCAACTTAAAGTTACAAGTATGTTTTAGTTTTATAAAATAAACAATTCGTAACTTTTAGAAATGTAATTTTTAAATTTAGGTATTTGAATAATAATATAAAAAATACAATTATTATTTAAATAATATTAAAAATAATTTTATAAATTGTATTGTAACATGTATATATAAATAATTAACGCTAATGTTTTGTATTATAAACTAAAGTTGTAAAACAAAACTAATAATAAAATGTACAGAACAATGTTAATGTATTTACAAAATAAAAAAATGTTTAATTGGTTATTTGTTTCCAATTAATATGTAGTTTTTGAATACTTTACGGGTAGTACGTTAAATTTATTATTTATATAAAATTAAAATAAACGTTTTAGTAAATGCAAAATGCTTGTATTATATATTGTATTAATAATAATTGTATTAATATATATTATAAAATGTAATTAATTAATTTTATTAAATTAATGTTTAACTAATACAACAAAAAATATGTTTAACTAATAATTTGTCATCTTAATGTAAAGCATTTAATAATTAATAAAAAATAAAAAATATAATTTTTATAACTTAAATATTAATATTTTTTATAAATTAAAGCAACAACTACTACAAGTAAGCAATTATTATAAATAAAAATGTTCTCTAATTTCTGTATAAAAATAAAGAAATTTATTTAATTAATTGTGTAAATACAAAATTTAAAAACAAATTTAGCTACAGAATCACGTAAATCAATTTTATGCATTTATTTAAAACATTAAATTATGTTATAATAAAATAATTTTGTGTTTTACTAATTAAAACGTATTCTTAATGTTATTATTGTTATTATTACTATTGTTATTGTTTTTTTACCTTTTCTTAAGTGTATTTTTTAAAACAAAATTATTATATATAATAAAAAGTAAATTTTATTATTTTAATAAAATATTTAGGTATTAAAATTTATTATAATTAGAATAAACATTTTTTTAATTTTCTTCTGTTGTAAAACATTATTATAGACGGCAAAGATGTACAACTTACAATTAATTTATGCATAAAATATACTCTATTAAAATAATATTTTAATAATTATTATTTAGATAATATATAACTTTAAATTATTAAAAATAAAACAAAAAAATACAATTGAAGAGTTTAGTTAAAATGCTTATTTGTTTAAATTTAATTAACAACTATTACTTAGGTTTTTAATATATTTAAAATATGTTAATTGCATTTTAATAGTTTGTGTATTAACATTAAACGTACATAAAGCGTGTGCAACTTTTATTTACCAAAAATGTATAAAATATTTAATTTATATTATATAATTTATTTAAAATTTATATATTTGTTACAAAAATGCAATTAGTCGTGTTAAAAATTAATTAAAATTTGTCAAAATCTTTTTATACAATTAATTTTTTAAAATTTAGATGTAATAACTAACAAAAGCTGTTTTTATTTAAAAAGCTGGAAAACAATTTGTAAAGTATGTTTTTGTTACAATAAACTACTAATAAAAATATTTTGTTATAAAAGTATGCCTTAATTTGTAAAATAATTAATATTATTTTGTAAATTAGTAGCCTTTTGTACGTTGTAACATGTAATTTTTATTAATGTTTAAAATAACAAATTTAATAAACTTGTTATATTTTGTTACATAAACTTAAACATATGAGCTGATTGTATATTTACTAAACTATTAAGAATTAATAAATTAATAATATTATTAATAATAATATAGAAATCTAGCTGTAAGTATAATTTTAAAAATATATTTAAAATAATATATATATATATATATATATATATACAAAAAATAATAATGTAATTTATGTTGACACGTTTTAATTTTTTTAAAACAAATAAGTATTAAGAAACGTGTACATAAAATCTTTTATTAATGTTTTACTTTAAATAAACAAATTGTACATACATTTTAATATATAATAAATATGTATTAACATTGTATTAATTAAATTTTGTTTTGTAGTTGTTAAAAAATCTAATATATTAATAACAATATTTACATTTTTATTTTAGAATTAATCAATTAGACTGCATAAAAGTTTTTGTTAACTATTAATTAAATAATAATCATATTTTATAGCATTGTAATTAAATTATTTATGTATGTTTCAATAATTTTATTTTATTTTTACTTAAAAAATTTAATAATATAATATTGTTTTAAAATTTGTATATTGTGTTTCCTATTATAAAAACATAGAGTTTATGATGGTTGACATGCGAAAATAAAAGCATTAAAGCATCTTCCTTAGCTACTTATCTTAACCATATTTTGTTCTTAATAATACATACCTAAAATAATGTTTTATTAAAACGCATTAAATAACATTGTTTAAAAAATAATTTTTAATTATTACATACAATAACATCTATTTTTGTAATAAAGCATAGTAGCATAATTTTTATAAATTTAAATTAAATACACATTACCTGTTAAAAAAATAATTTTATTAATTAAAATAAGTAAATATGTAAAAAAAAGTTTAAAATTTTATAATGCCATTAATTTAAAAAACGTTTACTAAATTTTATAATTTTTGCCAGCCATTTTTAATATCAGTTTATCAAGGTACCATTATTTTTTTTAAACTGAATTTTTTATAATATAAACAGTATTTTCTATAAATAATATATTATTTTATATTATATTAACCTACCGTTTAAAAACACCAAACACTAAATTAATAACACTCAAATTCGAGATGTTGAGGATTAAATGTACAAAGGTTCGTTATTTAGTTAAAATAATTTTTTGCAGTCGAGATGATTCAAACATGTAATAAATCGTTAATTATATCAAAAACCACATTGACAGTTTGAAACATTATTATATACATGTTTTAAAACCTTTAATAAATTTTACCAAATAATAATTTAAAAAATATATTAATTTCTTACTGTTTAAGATTTCGCTTGTACAAATTTATTTTTGTCACTCCAAAAACGTTTTACCGTATTATAAATGTTGATAATACACGTAAAAAAATTATTCTGTAAAAAATTTGGACATTTAGTAAAATATAGACTAATCTTGATTTTGGAATGTTGATAACAACACACACACTTCTACTTTTCTACTTTTAAAAACTATTCCAAATAAACTTTATACTTTTTGGTAAACTCCATTAATTTAAACCTTTGTGTGCAGCTAAATAAATTGTTCCAAATTTTTTTTTGGCAGTTTTGTGTATTTTTAAAAATATCAATATTCAAAATTTTTTCAAATTTTTAATTAATTTTTAAAAATTTAAAAATAATAAAATTAACATACATTCCGCTTAAAGATTTATTAAATTCATGTATACATAATTGGTAAAATGTTTTATTTACAAAACTATTCTACACAGTAAACACGTTTATTCTACAAACATTTAAGATTTACTAAACGACACCCAGTTATTAATATAAAAAGTAACCTAACTAATTTTATTGGTTGATAAAAAAATTTCGTAATTCTATGTAACGTCCATTAGAGCGTTATTTATCCTTTTCTCTTTTTTTCTTTTTTGATGATTATTGCAGTGTTTTTGCATTGTAATACGTAACTTGTTTTATTATTATTTTTGCATATTTATAATTTTTTTGCTCGTTTTTTATAATTGTTTATCTACCTTGATTTTATCTTGATTTTAAATATTTTTTCTGTCACTAATCCCCCTTTTAACCTCACCATCCATTTCATTTTTCCCCTAAAAATTTGAGACAATTTGAGAACCGAGTACTAAAAGGCGTTTTGGCTTACTCAACTCGTAAAAATTTTTAATCCTGAATTAATAAAAAAACCAGACACAATTTTTTTGCAATATTTTTAAATTATCAAATTAGCCATATTGATCTTATTTGTTATATTAGGTTATTTTATTGTAGCGTTTTTAATTAAACAAAAAAAATTCTTGAAGGTATTTAAATTAAATTATGATAAAATTGTTTTTATTGAATTAGTAAAATGTTTGGTGTAAAGTTTTTTGTTTATATAAGGTAAGTATTTTTGGTAAAAAATAATATTTACTTTAAAAAAAAAATAATTGAGAAAAATAATATTTTTTATTAACTAATTTAATAAATAAATTAAAAACAATTAAAATAATTTAACATTTTTATTACAAAATAATTTCAGTTTGTTTTTTGGAGGCAGTTATTGTTTTTATTATAGTATTAAGTTGTGGGATGCATGTTGTAAATTGGTTTACAAGTTAATTATATTTAAGACCTTTTGATAACTTGGTAGTTTGCATTATTTTTTAAAATTAAAAATAAATAAAATAAACATAAATAAAATAAAATTTAAAACATAAAAATTTTGCTGATTTAAGAAAATACGTTTACTTTAAATAATGTAATTAAGAAAATATTATTTATTTCAATTTTTCTGAGCGTAGATAGGTTAGTAGAATTAACTATATTTGTTGAAATACTATTTTAAGCTAAAAATTTTTTAAAAAAATGTTGTAATAATAATAATAATAATAATAATAATAATAATAATAATATTAATAATAATTTATTACTCAAAAAATTTTTTACAATATTGCATTTGTTGAGGTACAAACCAATTTACAGGTCTGATCATAACTATAAAAATTTTCAATATGTTAATATATATATATATAATTGTTAATATATATTTAAATAAAATAATAATGTTATATACATTTTAAAAATAAATAAAAATAAAAATGTACAATTTTAGTTTGTTGGTAATATTTACCCGCACAACTTGAACTAAAAATAATTTGAAAAATGTTTGGTCATGATTGGATTATTTGTAAACTGGGGGTTATATAAAAGAAATGGATAAAAATTATAAACAATAGTTGGAAAACGGTAAACAATGTGTATAAAATAGTACTATTTTTATTTAGATGGGCAATTAGCGATTTTTAAGTAAACAATATAATAAAAAGAAGTTTCTCATGGACCAACAAAATAATCAAACGTTGTATGATTAGTGATATTGGGGATAGTATAAATGTTGATGTACTTTTTTTTAAATTACTTTTTAAAAGCTTTAAAATTTTGTATTTTTTTAAATTGATTGGTAAATTATTTCATAATTTAGAGTATTTAATTGAAAAAACTTTTGCTCTCAGGAATGATTTATAATGCAATTTACGTACTGTATATTCTTTATTTTTTAGTTTTACGTTTAAATTTGTTTGCATCAAATTTTATTGAATAGTTTAAATTATTACTAAAAATTGATTTATGAAATAACAATAAATTTATTTAAATCCTTTTTAGTTATAGAGGCTCAAGCTTGAGCAATTGATTTTTTTTTTGTAGTCTATATTTGATAAAAACCAATAATCATTTTGTAAAATATCTTTAAACATTTTCAATTTTTATTAAATTTGTTTTTGATGTAAAATAGTGAATAAAGCAACAATAGTCAATTATTGGTCAAATAGCATATTTAAAGAAAACTATTTTGCTTTTTTTAAAAATAAATATATTATTTGCCCGTCCTAATAATTTTTTGCATTTGTTAGTAATATGGGATACATGCTCAGAAAATCGTAAGTCCTTTGAATAGTAGGTGCCCAAGTTTTTAATTATTGGTATAGTTTTCATTGTGTAATTACCCAAACTAATTGAATGTACAAAACGTCTGCCAAATAAATAATAAAAAGATTTATCAAAGTTTATTTCTATTTGGTGGTTAATGCACCATTGATAGAAGTTTGATAAATCTTTTTGTATATTGCGGTGCGTTGATTCCGAGCTTTTGTCGTAATCGTAAGCTATTTTAATGTCATCCGCAAAAATAAACATTTTACCGTGTGTTATTGCTCTATCAATGTTGTTGATATAAAGTAAAAAAAGGATAGGACCTAATACACTACCTTGTATGACCCCATTATCAATTTTTTGAGGCCTTAAAACTTGATTTTGAATTTTGACTACTTGGGTTCTGTTTGTAAGAAACAATTTTAACCATAAAAGTAGTGGGTCAAGAATGCCATATAAATTGATTTTTGAATAAGTTTATTGTGAGGTACTTTATTAAGTGCTTTTTGTAAGTCAATGTACAAGACAATTATAGATTTTTCTTTGTCTTTTTTTTGTGTGACATAGTCAAAGAACTTAATCTGGCATGTAGACGTTAATTTTTTAAGAGTAAATCCTTGTTAGGATGGATTTAGTAAATTATTGTTTGTCAAATTATTTAAAATTTTAGACTTAACTATTTTTTCTATAATACGAAAGATAATTAAAATAATGTTTATAGGTCTATAATTATTTAAATTAGTTTTATTACCGCATTTGAAAATAAACGTAATATATAATTGCTTTCAACTCTCTAGATAAATACTATTTGTAAGACTAGTTTGAAATAATTTAGTTAATATAAAGTGGAATTCTTGGCAACCATATTTTATTATGTTTGTTGTAATGCCATTCGGGTCTGGGTTGTTGGAGTTTTTAAGTAATTGGATCTCCTTTTTAATGTTATCTGGGGTAAAGATGATCGTTGTTTTGTTATAGTTTTAAAAAGTTTTTAAAAAATATTGGTTGCTCTAAATTTAAAATGCTAGGATTGTAAGGAATGTTTTATTTATTTTACTTTAGAAAAATCTACCTATTAGGATATTTGCAACTCAGTCTAGTAGAAGTAAAAAAATTAAATTTTAGCTAATTTATTTATTAGTCTTAATTGAGACATTTTGTTAAATGTTTTAACAAATTAAAAACTTTTATCGTTGTATTAGACTGTACAAATGTTGTTATTAAATTATAAAAAAAAAGAATTTGTTAAGCAAAATTTAAAAAAAACCGTGCTGTACTTTAGGTAACGGGTTTTTTTCTAAAAGTTAGGTAATTAAGTAAATTCCTACCATTTTTTTAATGTATTGGTATTAAAAGAATACATACTAATAAGTATATAACAAGTCGTTAAATACATTAAAAAACATTTTTTTTAAACAAGTTGTATAAAATGTAATTTTTTAAATTTTATTTAAAATTGTAAATAATGTATTTACAAAAAAACGTTTTTTATTGTAAATTGTTTTAATAACAGTTATATTTATGTTATTATAAAAATATAATTTTAAAAAATACAAATAAAAAAACTTAAAATGTTAAGTTTTAAATTATACATATTTGAATATTATTTAAAATTGGCACATAAATTAAATAATATTTAGCGTCAGGAAGAGCGTCAAACAGTAAAACTTATGCCAAAAAACACTAAAATAATCAAAATGTTTTAAAATAGTTTAATAAACAATAGAACGTTTCCCATAACCAATGCGCACGTGTCATGTGATAAATTTAAAAAGACAACCTGGAAAAAGAAGAGCCAAACTAAAGTTATTGGTTTAAAGGAGATGTATAAAAGAAAAATGGAGAGTAGGCACATTAAGCATTTGATCGTTAACAAGTAAAAAAAAATTAATAAACTAATAAATAGAAAAAAACTGGACATATTATGCCTTTAAAAAACAAGATAGAAAAGTAATAAAGCAAAAGAGCTGCCCAGAGGACACAAACTGCTCTAGAGTGGGGACTCAGGAAGGAATGGAGTAGCTATAATTTTATTAAACAAAGCAAGAGAGAACCTAATAAAAATAAAAAGGTTTAGCAAACAAGAAATAATAGTGAAACTAAATAAAGGTGGTTTGTACATTAATATTATTAGTGCGTACGTACCTCCAAGTTAAACACGAGAAAAACGTTAAAGATAAATTCAGGGAACACATTGAGAAAATACTTAGCAGCATTCTGCTGATAGAGAAAATAATACTTAGAGTTGATTTAAATAGACATATAAAGCAGTTTAAAAAAGGTGTTAAGAGATGCCACAACAAATATGGAATTAGAGATACTAATAAGGATAGCAAAATAATTTTAGAGTGTATGGTTTCACAAAACATGGCCCTGATCAACACATTCTTTAAAAACGAAAGAAACCAAATAGTTACACATTAAAACAGTAGTAAACAAAGCTAGATAGATTTTCTAGCAACAAGAAAAACAGATATAAAGTAGGTAAAAGACTGCAAAATAATAAATAGAAAAAAATAATATCTGTTAATGAATATAAATCTAGTCAATACAGTAAACATGTGATTTAAAAAAAATCAAAATTACCATACCTTGAATGAGTCATTATAAGGCACAGTAAAGCACTAAAAATAATTGCTTATAAGAAGAATGTAGTATTATAAACAACATTTAATATTGATTTATTTTTATAATATTTAAAAAGTAATACAATATTTTTGCAAAATATAATGTAATGCAAACTGTTAAAAGCTTCTGTTATATATATATATATATATATATATATATATATATTAATAATAAGCAATATGTGAAATGTGGAATAATGGATATTAAAAATTTTAATTTATTAAAATTATATTAATAAATACAAGTTGTATAATTGTATAAAACCGCATTTTGTCATATTTCAGAATTCTTGAATATGTTACAAAATAGTGCAAAATTAAAAGAATTTTTAATAAAATTGTTTAGTAATTATTAGCTTTTAAATATTAAATGTTTTTCCAAAAAAATAATTTTGGATTTTATTTAATGCACATTGTATAATAATTTAACAAGATTTGTATAACTTTAAAATGTGTGTAAAATTAAAAATAATTTTATTTTAATTTGATAATGAGAAAACAAAGATATTAAAAATAGTTATTGGTAAAATGCATACTTAATTATACTCATTATTTAAAAAAATAAACGTTTTATTTTTAAATAAAATTTAATTAATGTAAAATAAATTTATTTTTAAATAACATTTAATTTTAGTTTTTATTTAAAAATTATTTTAATTTTCTATTTTTAAAACAGGGAACAACAAAAGTAACAACAAAATTAACAAACACGCCACAGTTACAAAATAACATCAAAAATATTTAATTGTTTAAATATTTTGTCTTAACTTTTTAAATTTTATAAATCATTTATTTTAATTAAATTTTTTAAATGTTTTAGCAACATTACTAATCTATCTTTTATTGTTTATTGCTGAGGTTTTTAAGTAGAAAACATAAATTTTACTTAATATTTTTTTGTTTTATTGCAATAATATTATGTCATGTACAAGAGTTAATGTTTTTTAATAAGTTTATTGTTTAAACTGTAATCACGTTAAAACATTTTTAAAATTATCTTAAAATACCGACAATAAAAACACTTATCTACGTCATGTATGCACTTCCACATTTACTTTAATATAATACAGAAAAAAATATTAATGTCTACGTTAGTACATGAATATACTAACATACATATAAAAAATGACGTAATCTCTCTGGGTTTGGTTTTAGCATTAATTAAAAAAAAATTGTTTATTAATAATGATGCCATGTTATATAAAACATTAACAGATATAAATGGTTGTTTGCTAATTTTTATCAGTTTGTTTTTATACATAATATTTTATTTTTGTCCAATTATTTGTAGTGCAGCTTAAAAGATAATGTTACAGAAGTGTATTGTTATGTTTGGAATTAATTTTACAGTTTTACTAAGTATATGGGTATTATCATTTAAATTCTAACCAGATATTTTAACTAAATTTGATTTCATGCTATAAGTTAATAAATTATAATACAATGTATTGTTAAAAAATTCAATTAGTGACAAAAATATATTTAATGTACATTTTGTATAACCTTAAATACGATAGTGTAACCATTTTTATTTAATCACAATTTTAATAACATTTACGAATTTTTACAGTATTCGGGAAACAAAATTGCTGATTAACACTTTTAAAAGTTGTAACATTAAAAAATAACTGTAAAAAATTATTAAAATATTTAATGTTGTTTAATAATTTTTTAAAAAGTGAGTATTTAGTAATTACAATTTATTCCTTTTTTAAAGACCATTGTATTGTTTTTTGAAAACGCAGTTTTATGCATTTATGTTTTCTATTACTATTTGAATATATCAAATTATTTGTTTTTTTTAGGGGGTTAAATGTTTTTAAATGCATCATTTATTTATAGTAATTTTAATTTTTTTTAAACATATATTTATTCTATTTACTATTTTTATATTAATTAACATATTACATTCTATATTATATTGTTTTTATTATTTGGCCTATTACTTTTAATTTTTATCATTTTTTTATATACTGATGGTAAAAGTATATTTTGCGCAAAATGTATCTGTAGTAAAATATTAAAATTTAACAATAATAATAATAATAATAATAAATTGCAAAACAATATTTTAAATCACACAAAAGTTTTTTTGATTAAAATTAACTGGAAGTGTTAATAAATATATGTATGAAGTTAAATTCAAAAAAATTAAGGCTGACATCTTATTGCGATTTTACGCTATTGGTATAACAATATATTTCAAGATTTTAAAAATATACAATTTTTTTTTTACTTAATTTTGCATTAAAATAATTAATTAATATTTTAATGTTTATTTAGAAAACTGTTTAAAAATTGACAATTATTAAAAGCATTTTTTGGTTTACCTTAATAGTCTTATTAAAAACACACACTTGTACAATTACTAACTTTGCAAATCTTGTGTTAAACTTAGTTATAGTAAAACTGTTGTTAACAAAATTTTGTGTAATTAAAATTTTATTTAACATAAAATTAATTCTATTAATGTAATTATTTTGTCTAAAATATAAAATTAATGCATATTGTCACTAAAATATTACTTCAATTACTTTAAAAAAGTAATTATTTAACAAAAACCTGAGAACAATTACATAGTATACAAGAGAAACGTTATTTTAATTATAGCATATGCAATACTATATAATAATTTTAAAAATTATAATTATATATGCATATATATTGTTATTAAAAAAATTGTATAACATATCAACTAGTGCAAAATTAAAAATGGGGTAAAATGATTAACATGATTTTTTTATTAAAAATACGGATTACATTTAATTTTTTCAATTATTAAATGATTAAAGACATTACAAAATTTAAAAAAATTAATAATTTATGTGATCAATTTTATTTTAAACAACCTAATCAAAGCGTTTCAGAATGCTGTTAATGAGAGTGGTCATATAATTTTGTTTCACCTCATATTAAACAACAAACCGAATACGTTCACATAAATATTCAATTTCAGTATGTTTATTAATGTTGCGCCTTAGCATACTAAAAAAAATTTTAATAACATTAATATCCAGGTTGTTAAGTAACAATTGAGTAAAAGATGGTTTTTTTTATTTTAGACTTTTTACTGTCTAAATGTAAATATAAAGGAAATATAGTAAGCATAAATAAATATGACGTTACCTTTTTGGACGTATGACATAGAGCATTGTCATAAAAAACAATGGTAACCTTCGTGTAAATGTGTTGCATTTTATAATAAAAAACAATTTTTATAACTGAAACATTTTTTTAACCATTTAAGGCACCAGATACAATTTTCCATTTGATAGGTTGATTATACTTAATACCAAACCAACACATTACTTTTCAAGGGTAGGCTTTCTTTCTAACAACCGGGAGTAAAAATTTTTAAAAACTTGACTCACACAACATTTTGTTTTTAAAGCTAAATAATTTGTCCCGAATTATTGTTTTATCGGCAAAGTATACGTAACACCAATAACAAAGGTATCGTTTACTCCAAAGTTTACAAAATACTAATCAATCATCCTTTTGTTTTTTTTAAATAAATGACTTAACCTTTGGTGATTATACAGTTAAAGCAGATTTAATTGCTCTGTTTCTTATTGTAAAATAAGTAAAATTGTTTAAACTATTTTTTTTGGTTTTTAAAATAGATTTATTATATTTAAAAAAAATTCTATAACGACTTTCTAATCATAAATAGCAGTTGTTAGACGTTTTCTTCCAACATTATTATCATTTCGTGATTTTTAACCGTTAATGATGCGATAAATTATTAAAAAGTTAACTTTGTATATATCTGTTAATTTTTTGGATAAAAATTTATAATTTTTTAATCCGTTGTGACACGATATTTATTTTCGGTAAAATAAAAATATTTTTTATTACTACTGTCCATCTCACAAACGATGCAATCAGAAAGCAAAATTAGCGGAAAAGCGGAATCTCAAAATTAAACGTAAATAATAAAATATTCTATTTGTTTTAAAATTAAAAAAACATTTTTTTAATTATTTTTATTTATATATATTAGAATAAATAAATATTTATTTCAATAATTATTATAACATTACAATTAGGGCAGATTTGAATGTTTGTTTAACATCAATTTTAAGGAATAGTTATTGTTTATTTTTAATTAAATTTAGCACATAATAATAATAGGTTAATTAATATAAAAATTATGTAACTTTAATTTTTTATTTATGTTAATATAAAAGTAGTTTTTTAAAATATGCCATTTTGTTTAACTCAGCCTTTTTATATAAATATTTCTATTTATATATAAATGAACTATTAATTACTTGACATTATTTTTAATTCTCAATATTTATTTTTGCAAAAAAAAACAATTGGATATAACAAATTAATTTAAATTTAATACTTTTGTAATTTTTTGCGTTAATTTTTAAAATAGCTGTACATTCAAATTTTTTAATTATTTTTGTTCTTTATTAAAACCTTTTTTTACTGTTTATAAGAAAAAAATGTTTTTACACTAGTTTAATTCTTTTTCAATGATTCTGGAAATAAAAAAAATTCCAACTAAATATAAAGTTTGTTATTGTTATTATATTTACAGCTGGAAAAAAAACACAAATACAAAGTAAAACAACTTAAATATAATTCATTATTTTAATTTACAGTTTTTACTATTAACAAATTTTAACAATTATGTACGTTAATTTACATTAATCAACTTTAAAATTAATATAAAATCCATCTAATAATGCAATTAAGTAACATTTGAAACATTTAAAAAATAAAATTTTAAAAACAAATAATTTAATTTTTTAATATTTAAGAAAATTTGTTACATTATACATTTATAAATGAAACAACTTAACGTTTTTGACGTTTTTATTATTACAAAATTAAGAGATTAGTGGTGCATTTATTAACTAATCTTTGGTAATTAATTACGTTGTTCAAACGTATGCAGAAAATGTTTAATAATGCAAATTTAATTTGTGTTAAAATGTTTGTTTTAAAACATAAAATTGTTTTATTACATTAAATTATTTTATATTTTTTTAGTATTTAATTAAAATAACTTTTTATATACCAAAGTAATTAATTGTTTTAATAAAATGTGAATGATAAATATAGTATGTATTTATTGAGGCTATTGACAAATGACACATATATATAAATAAAATGTATTTATAGAACAAAATGTTTAATGTAATTTTTTTTGCATTAATTAAATTTGAGATTTAGACATATTATTTGAATTACACAAGTATAAATAATGCAAAGCCGAAGGTGCACATTTAAGCAAATATGGCAAAAGTGATTATTGTATGCCTTGTGTTAGCTATGCTAGGTAATTTATTACTTTTTTATTTAAATAAAAATAAATTAAAAATTTTTAAATAAATTTAAATTTTATATTTGTATTTAATTACTCCTAAGCATTACTAATACACCCGTGTAAGTAACATTGACTAATAATGTAAATACTTGTAATTTTAGAAATAATTTTGCATTTTGACACAGGTTTTTACATTTGTTTAAAACATATTAAATATGTAAATATTTATTTTAAATAAAATTTATTTATTTAATAATTGTATTGTACCGGGATAATCTAGCTGACAGCGCTCAATTTAGACCTGAGTAGACATAGTTTCGAATCCCACTGTCAGCACTAAAATGCACTTAAATGGTTATTTGTTATGTTATGTATATATGTTTTTATAAAAAAATAATTTATTATCAATTATACACTTGTGCAATAGAATATTTATTAATAATTTTAATTTTAAAATATAGCTTTTCTTTTCAATCACTGTAAGTACATTTTAATAAATATTTAAAACTCTTGTGCCTTACACTTCTTTTGAGAGACAGCGGACAAATCTGTAATATTTAAAGAGTTTTACATATTATTTAATTTATTTTTAAAGCAAAAATTATTGCAAGTACATATCTATTTAATAATTTTTATAAATTTTAAAATTATTTTGTTTAATTGTAATAATATTTTATTTATTACAATAAATGATTATTTTAAATAATATTTTGCTACACTTTGTAATAACATTTAAAAAATTAATAAAAATATATTTTACTGTTTTAATAAATTACACATTAATATTTATGTACATTAAAACAACTACTACTACAAGTATAAACAATACATTATTTATGTTTACGGGTACTACGTTTAATACATAATAGTAATCATAATAATAATAACAAAATCAATTTTATTTTAATAATAATAAAAAAATATTTTACATAAAACTATTTTATATTTATTATAAAATGTACAATTATTTATTTATTTTTATTAATATTTATTTAGCACAACAAAAATTTGTTTTAAATAATATTTTGCTGCTTTTTATGTAATATAATTTAACAATTATTAACAAATGTATTAAATTTTTTTATAAATGTAACATTATTATTTTGTACATTTTAGCAACACTGCTAGTGGTAAGCAACTATATTATTTTTAAAAACATACATTAATTAAGCTTATGGTGCTAATGGTTTAATATATTAATTTATATATAAGTTAAAAACGAACTATTAGTAATTATGAAACGTTTATATTAGAAATATGTATTTCTATGTATTTCTAATATTTAACTAAAATTCATTTACAAATAACAAAATTGTTAAATCCATGTAATCAGAAAAAATATAATATTAAAATTAATTTTTGGTTAGTAATTAGTTATGGCTATGCGTTGTCTAATAATTTATTATTATTATTATTATTACAAAAACCTTTTGTTTTAAAAATAAGCATGGGGCAATAAGACAACAATTACAGCAAAACAACAACAACAACAATAACAAAATTTTTGTTAGCGTTATATATTCTGCAAATCGTGATTGCGCTTTCTTTAGCTTTTAATAAACTTGTTACTTTGGTAACTGTCATCCAGAAACGTTGTTGTTTGCCGGAATGACGTTATTTTTTCTCATTGATTTCGCAGCAGTATAAATTTCTACACAGGCCAGGTTGCTAATCTTGCGCTCAAACCTCTTCCTTATCCAGGCTTGGATCAGCTAGACAATCATTTCTAATCCAAACTAGGTGGAGTTTATTTAATAATACTAATAGTAATAACAAAAAAGTAATTTTATTTTAATAAATAAAATAAAAATATTACAAAAAAATTATTTAGTATTTATTATAAAATAAAACATTAGATATTTTTATTATATTTATTTATCATGATTAAAGAGTTGTCTTAAATAATATTTTGCTGCATGTATGTAATATAATTCAACAATTATAAAAAAATATATATGTTTTTTAATAAATTAATATTATTATTTTGTACATTAAAGCAACAACTACAACAAGTAAACAATTATTTTATCTTTAAAAAATTCATTAATTGTATAAAAATAAAGAAAATTACTTATTTAATTAATATTTAAATGCTTTATATTAAAACCAAATTAGCTTCAAAATTGGGTAAATTCATTTTATTTATTTATGTAAAAAATTGTATTTTTTTGCTATTGTAAAAATACTTTTGTTTTTATAGTTAAAGTTTTTAATAATAATAATTATTATTATTAATACTAGTGTTATAATTTTAATTTTTTAAATTTAAGATACATTATTTAAAGTAGTATGAATATATTACATAAAATGGGTTTAAATGTTCTCTCTCAACATTAAAAATAAAACATTTTAGAAAATAAAGGAAGTTAAAAATTAATGTAAAGCAAAGGCAATAGGTATTAAAATATAAAATAAAATAAAAAATTATTTAATTTTAAAAACAAATTAGAAACTAGCAAAAAACAAACAATTTACATTAAAATATTTTAAAAATTTAATGAACCAAATAAAATTAAATTGTTAATCACATATGTTTATTTGCTTGAATTTAAAAAAATAATTTACTTTTTTAGTCTAATTAAAAATATATTTATTGTATTTTAATAGTTTAAGGCAATAAATTTACACATAAGTAAAATTTGTGCAACATTTATTTATTAACCAAATGTAATTTGGAATAAATTATAAATTTAAAACTAGTTTACTAGTCAAAATATTGCAATTAATTATTGTGAAAACGATTCATAGTTTATAGTTATATTTTTAAAAGTAAATTATTTATTGCAATAACTAAGCGTTATAACTAACATAAATAATATTATTTTAAAAGTTGTAGACGGAGTTTTTGAGTATGTATTTTTGTTATAATAAAGCATTAAAAAAATTAATTTGTAACAAATGAATGTTTTATTTGTAAAATAATAATTTACATTTTTTAAATTAACAGTTTTCTGTAAGTTATAAAATTTTAGTTTTATTTACCTTTAAAATAACAAAGTTTAATAAAATTAATATATATGCATTATCTATATATATATACATATTGTAAAATTAATAGTGGTATTAAATCAAATTAATTTGTTATGCTCCAATTGTTTTTTAAATATATGTTAAAAATTAAAAATAACGTGTAAGGTGCTTTATATTTATTAAAAAATGTTAGGTTAGTTAAAAGCATATTTTAAATACATTGTTTATTTATGTTTACATGTACATTAAACTTTTAGCTAATTGTAAAGTCATAATCTTACATAAAACTAAAATATAATTATTTACATATGTTTAAAAATTTATTTATTAAATTAGAAATAATTTTTTTTTTAAATTAACAGTTATATTTAGACGTAAAAATTTTTTTAAATGCCTTGTTTGTGTTTGTTCTGTGAAATGAATATTATCTGTAAAAAAAGATTACCATCTAAATTAGAATAAACATCTTTTTTTTACCAAAATTAAAAATTAATTGATATTAATCTAAACAACTAGAAAAATTATATAAAATAAATTTTACAAATATGTATCATGTTTTAAATAACACAAAACTACAAAACCATAGTAATGTTAAAAAACATTTTATATTATTTTACCAAGCATACTAAAATTGATGTTTTGTGTATTCGCATTCTGTTTTGTAATTTAATAAAAGGCAACACATGCACATATTAACACTATTATTAATAATGTTTTAAACCGTTTACATAAAATAGTTAGAAAAAAAACCAATTACATTGTTAATTAAACATTATGTAACCTATAATGCAATTAAATATTTGGTAATAAAAATTTGGGTCTGATTTGTATTTTTACTAATTTTTGACATTATATTTTATTTTAATAGTTGTACTTTAATTTTGGTTATTTTTTAATTACTTTATATATTTATGAATATAATTATATTGTTTTTTTAACTATTATATAGTATATATAATAATTAAAATAACTTTTTTTTAAATATTATGTAGTTGTGGTTAACTATCGGAGTGGTCTGGCGGTACAACGCTTGACTAGAACATGGGTGGATATGGGTTTAAATTTAAATACAGAAATTAAATAAGGGTTTACGTTCTGTTTTGCAAAACAATTAAAAAAATGTTTTTTGTAAAACATTTAAAACAATAAAAATAACTGGATAAATAAATTTCAAAATAATTACTTTTAAAGGTATTTTAAACAAGGTTTTATGCACAAATATATACATTTATAAATAGTGGTGGTAAGTACAAAATTGTGACATATTTATCTTTTAATATTTTTTTATTTATTTTGTAATAAAATTTAAATTAACAAATGTTAACAAAAAAATAAATAATTAAAAAATAATTAATAATGCATATTAAAACTTTTATTATCATTTTTTACTGTATATAAAAAAATGTGCATACACTTTACTTGATAATTAATGTGAATTTGTATTTTATTAATGCTATGTTATTTTTTAGTTGTTGCAATATACTATTAATAATATTTTTATTTTATATTTAATCAATTAAACAAAAATTATTTAAAATAAACCAATTGTAAAATAATAGTTTATTGTATTCTACAATAATTTAATTAAAATTTTTCCCAATATTTAAATAATGTTTTGTATTAACATTGGATAATGTAAACTTAAAAAATAGTTAACACATTTTATTACGCACTATATGTTTATTTTTTATTAGTTTTTTCGTTAAATAAAACATACGGTAAAGTAATATTTAATTAAATGTATCTAAAATTCTACATAATTTAAATTAACCAAAAAAAATTAAAATACTCACTATTTTAATATATTTTTTATTTAATAAATAAACATTATAAACATATATTGTACTTAGTGATATATGTGTTTATTAATATATTATTACTACATATTATTTTTTAGTTTTTTTTAAATGCAATATATATTTTTCACGTTATTTATATTTATATTTTAGATTTGACTAATTATAAAATTACGCTATAATTTTTAGCAAAATGCAAAACCGTTATAAAATAAACGTTTTAATTGAAAAATAATTAATTATATTTTGTACGAATTTACTTAGAATATGCAACAATATTTTAATAATTTTTTCCCTTTTTAATTTGGAAAAATAAATATTATTGTAATTTTTATATTAAACTTTTGTATTTTTAAACAACCACACTAACGTTGTATTACTAGGAATTATACTATTGTCCTTTTAAAAATTATGTTTATAAACAAGTACAAATCAGTTTAAATATTTAAAAAATGTTAAATTGCTGAACAATTAAAAAATACAAAATGTTGATACTTGACAAACTAAATCATCTGTTATTTATAATTAGTATAAAAAACTAAATAATAATTAGTACAAAATTACAAACTATATAAAAACACAATTTTACATTAAAATCCACTTTTACAATACACATTGTTTAAAATTATGTTGATAAGTGCTCAATATTTATTTCTTAATAAAACATGTGGCATTACTGAGTATTTTTATGTATTTGTTTGATTAATGCATTACAAATAATTTTTAAACGGAGAATAGGAAGGATAAAAAAGAATTTAATATTATTTATTTACTAATATTTAAAATAAATACACTAGTTTTGTATAATATAAGTGGAGCGCAAATTGTTAAAACTATTTCTGTGTTAATATGTAATCTTTTACTAAATTATATGTATCGGTATATAGTAAAAAAATTTAAATTAGGTAAAATTTATTTAAAAAATAAAAAAGTTATTTAATTGTTTTAAATATTTTTCTTTAAAAATGTAAAATAATTTTTTAAATAAAAATTGTTTGTTAATTATTACCACATTTAATTTAACTGATAATAACAAAACGAAGCTAAAATAATTAAATGTATAGTAAATCAAATTAATATAAAAGTACAAAAAAATGACTACATATTTTTATCTTTAAATTAAATAACAATATATTTGTATATTATATATACTTAAAACCAACTTAAGTATTTTGGGGTAAACATAAATGGCAAACTTACCAGTTGCGACTATATAAATCAAATATTTATAAAAACTAAATCCTTATGCTACTTTATTAGAACATTTTTTAATGTTTTAATTTTTTATTAAATTGTTTGTTACATTTTGTTTTTATATTTTAATATTATTTTAGTTACCTGTAATTTTTCTTAGTTTACTTAATTAAATTTATGTTGTTTAAAAAAATGCATATTTTTTGGTAACAAAATTTGTAGAAATTAAATATTTTTATTAAATAATATTGATAATGTATATTTTATATCCGGTACATAAATAACAAAAATGATTCAAAATAATAAACTTTATCCGTTACATACAGTTCTAAACAAATTAATTTTTTTATAAAAACAAGGAGAATTTAGCTACACATGAAGGCCAAAGCCAATTAATACAAAAGCTCGTGTCTGCCATATTTATCTAAAATATAACAAAATTAAACGTTTAAAAAACCCATTAAATTAAAAATTATTACACCTATGCAGTTATTTAAATTTGTTTAGATGTAACTGTGTTTTATAATAGTTCATTTAAAGTTAGGAATTTTTTATAGTATTTAATATAATAACGTCGAACAGTTCGCTGTAAGCTGTTTTCTATTAGCATTGTGTTTATTATTATTATTATTATTGTTATTTTTATATAACATTAGTTGTTTTTGATCGTGTATTGTATTCTATATTATTATTAAATTTATGTTAATTTATATATATTAATGTAATTTTAACAGTTGTTATATTTATGTTAATATTGTATTATAAAACCAAACGTCAACGTTTATCATTTTATTAATAAAGAATATTTTATATTCGTGAGTTTTACTTCAACGGATATTTAAAAAACAATTATTGAGTAGTAATAAAACGTTTTTTGCAATTTAAACAAGGGTAAATTGGTAATAAGGGCGTTTGCGTATAGGCTGTCCAACTTAATTAAACAAGTCAATTGTAAGATAAAGGAATCTTACAAAAGTTAGCGATCTTGTACGTCGCTATCAAAAACGGCAAATTTGTATATTTGCAAAACAAAAATTAATTTGCGAACCTCCAACGTCGTTATTGAAAAGTCAACAATTTGATTAAATTTATTAAAAAAAATTGAATAAATTTGCAAATGTCAGAAAAATAAGTATCTCCATCTGTGTTGTTAAAAGAAAAACAGGAAGAAAGGCTTAAAAACGAAAAATAGAAAGAACAAATTAGAGATAAATATCTATTAAATATGAAAAAAACTGAAAAAGTTTGGTCAGTTAATGAGTTTAATAATAACTTAATTGCGAATAATAAAGAAACTGATGAATTAGTTTTAGACAAGTACCCCAGAAACATTTACGGTTTGATAGATCTCCCAAAAAGAGAAATTACAAAATTCGATAAAAATCCTATAAAGTATTGGTTGTTTATAAAAAACTTTGACGTTAGTGTTTGCAGAAAAACCATCAATCTGGAATTGAGACTAAGTTATCTTATACATTATTGCAAGGGAGAAGCCAAGAAAACAATAGAACATTGTACTATGTTTGATTTACAAGAAAGTTATTTAAAGACTTGTAAACTTATGTAGAAGCGTTTTAATTAAAAACACGTTATATGTTATTCTATGATTAATAATTTAATTATTGGTTTAATTCTACGGTCAGAAAATATTTGAGCTTTAAATCAATTTGCCAGAGAGTTACGAGTTTGTGAAATGACATTAAGCGAGATCGGATGGTATGCAGACTCCACCTTTCATAGAACACTAAGGGCAATTTCTCAACGCTTACCTGTTTAAATGCAAAATTTGTGGATTAAAAAAACGGTTTAGTTTATAAAAGAAGGTAGACAACCTTGTTTAGCTGATTTAGCGGACTTTGCAAAAAATAGAGTTAAAATAATAAATAGTAGCCTTAGACCAGTTGACAATTTAAAACGTACAAATCTATGAAAATTATTCACCACTACTAGAAAGTTAGAAAAAAACGATAATAAAGCAGCATAATGTGTTGTATGTATTGAACGACACTCTTTGGATAAGTGTTCATTGTTTCTAAAAAATTTAATCAAAAATCGCGTTAAATTGTCGAAAAAAAATAGACTTTGTTTTAACTGTTTGTAGCCTAATCCTACATCTACCCATTGTCAAAACCCAATGCGTTGTTCAAAACCTGGTTGTGGAAAAAAACATAACACTTTAATTCATAACGAAAAATTAGTAATACATTTAAATAAAAACAATACTTTGACAACGAAACCGAATATAAATTTAAACGAAACCTTTACTCTACCAGCAGCGCTATCAATTGTACCATATTAGTTTGTTATAATGGAACAACTGTTCAAACATGTACATTTTTAGACAATGGTTCTGATCCACTCTAATTAATGAACGTTTAATTAAAAAATGAAAATTAGTGATAAATAAAAAAAATGACAATTACAACTGTAAATGGAGAAACAATAAGTTCTTGTTTAGAAATATCTGATCTAATTATTACTTTAATTGACAATTGTGTTTCGTTAAAGTTCAATAAAGCGTTGAGTGTAAATAAATTACCAAAGGTTAGAAGGATAGTTTCGACTAAAAAGCAGTTGCGTACGTGGAATCATTTAACAGATTCACAGTTTCCTTACGTTGGAAATGATGAAGCTTTAATTTTGATAAGAAGTGATGTGCCTGAAGTTTATTTAACTTTACAACATAAAATAGGTTGCATATGGCAAACATATGCCATTCAAACAATACTGGGATAGACACTTTTTGGATCTTTGAACTTTAATACTTTAAAAAATTTAAATTTCATAAAAATGTGCGCCGTACATGTACGTATACAATAAACTAGAATTTATTGTGTTACAAGAGAATTGTTCTAGTTTTCACAATTTTTATTTTTGGAATAATTTATTGTTAAATGTTTAATTACTTTTTATGTAGTCAGTCATTGTATTAAATAAAATTAATTTAACAATATTTTTACTCTCGGTACATAATATTTAATCAAAAATATTTTTATTTTACATAAATAGTGATAATGATAATAATGATAAAATTATTATTATTAATAATAATAATAATAATAATAATATTAAAAATAATAATAATAAACAATTTTAATACTCATATTGAATTGCAAAAATCAATGTGTAACAATAAACTCGGACAATTTATTTTTAATGATTAAACAAACAATATACATTTAATAATAAAAAACATGCAGTAGGCAATATATTCCAATTACATTTATTTTTATTTTTTAATTAAAAAAATAATATTGTATATTTTTAAACTAATAATTTTTTACACATTACAAAAATTTGATTAATACGCTACCTGTTTATAAAAAATTACGACTTTGATACAAACAAAAGTTTACTAAATATTAAATAATTTAATTAATTTATTATAATATATATTTTTATTTAAGGTATTTTTATTTGTAAATGAAATAATTATTAAAATTGAATTGTTTATATATATATATATACCTACAAATTTGACACGGCGTTTTTAAATAGCAAAATATATTTTTTTAAATAGAATTTTTTTTAAATAATTTATTTCAAGGTGAAATTTCATTTTCCGTTTTTATATTTAAAATTGTAATAAAAACCTACATATGTACGCGCATTAATTACTTATGTTTAAATCAGGTCAGCGTTATTATTTGTCTTTTTATATTCATGTATCAGTTCAAATGTTTTCTAAAAAGGTATAAAAGTTAAAATAATTGCCAAGTGTATAAAAATAAATGTTTTGACAGTATAAAATAATTAAAACAATATATCATGTTTTATATCACACACAAGAAAAGGTAAACGTTTACCAGTTTATAATTATGCAGTTTACAAAACATTAACCAATGAATATAAAACAAATAGAAAATTAATACTTGAAAACTGGTCAATATTAATTTTAAAAAAAGTTACATTTAAAGAGTTCAATTTTAGAGCAGTTGTAAAGGTCCGTTAACTAAGTTGTACCCATAAATCACAGCAAATAAAGATTATTATAAAAATACAAACAATATTTATTACATTTTTATAATCGATATATATTTTAACCACATTTTTATTAAACGTCAATATAATTAAAAACATTTTAGTATTTTAATATGTATAGCAAACTGCTTAAACCTTAGCGTATCATTATTATGTAAAAAATTAAACATTAAATGGGAATATGCATTATCATTAAAATTATTAACATTATAAAGTTTTGTAACCTATGTTGTATAAATGTATGTATTATAATTGATAAAATTAATGTTTAACCCATAATCTGTGTTTTCTTTAAGATTTCATTATAGCGGTATTGTGATTTTACTAAAACAAATGTTATTTTATAGTAGAATAATATATTATACTATTTAAAAATATTTATTATTTGTTACTTATCTTAAACATATCTAACAATTATTAATACATACCTTAAATAATTCGTTTTTTTATTATATATATATATATATATATATATATGTATTACAGTAGAAAATAAATTAAATTATTGTTAGGTAATACAAATATTGCTTAAAGCATTTGTAACATACATATATATATACATATATACATATATACATATATATACACATTTATTTAAATTTTATTTAGTTCTATTTTTTTTCATTTTTTTATATAATACAATTTAAAAATATAATATTTCAAACATACAAACGTTATATGACATAATTGGAGTTTTCATTACACATTAATAATTAAACAAACATACACTTTGATTGAGTTATTCAGGTACTGCACCGGTCTTTTGGAAGCTCTTTGTAAGTTGTTAGCTAATAGTGATACCGATTTTTATTGTACCAATTGCATCTAAACAAAAGAGGCCATAAGCATTCCCTTTTTTGATCCTAAGTTGAATCCTTTCTTTCACCTAGTCAATAAGTTTAATAAAAAAAACTCCGATTTAAAAACATTAATGAAATCTCTTTACATTACTAACATTTCAGTTGCCACTGCCTTTGCAAAACAAACTGACAATTTTAGCTTACTCTCTTCCTTGGTTAGATATTTTTCGGCAGCATTTAATGTGCCTACTCCGTCCCCGGTAACAAACACCGTTTTATTGGCTCTCAAGCAATTTACTGCTGATAGAAAGAGAAAACTTAATATTTTAGCTAAAGGAATTCCTGAATCCGTTACTAATTATAAGGAATTAGTTACTAAAATTATTAACATATGTACCCCTGGTTATTCAAAATTTAAAATTTTCCGCATAATTTGTAAACGTCCCCACATTTTCCCTCCCATCATTGTTTGTTTTCGTACTATCAATGCAGTTGCCGATATTTTAAGCTCCTGGTCCGCTTCAAGTAAGAAATTCCCAGGTATTCGTTTACTTAAATATTATCCACCAACAGATAGGATAGGCAAAATTTGGCTTCCAATGCTTATGACCAGTTGTAAAATTAACCCCTTTCCGTCCTGTTGATAGTTCTTTCTGTATATCTCCAATATGCAGAATTTTTTTCTCCCGCCTCGGAGTCAAGTTCCAGTTTTTTATCGCCCAAGGAGGTCAAGTCCTCTATTACATACTATAGCATAGCCCCTATAAATGTTTTTTATACTGACGCGTTCAGTTTTTTGAATAAATTGCCGGAACTGTGTAATTTAGTCGAGTCCTCTAATTCCCACATTAATGGCATCACGGAAACGTGGCTCTCTGAAGATATTAGTAACAACAAGTTGCGAATCAATGGCTATAATGTCATCAGATTGGACCCTTGAAGTTATAAATGTGGGAATTGTGTTTTTTACATTAAAGAAGGTATTAATTTTTGTACCATCGTACCCCCTAATCACACTTATCCAGGATATGATTTCTTCTCGGTTAACATTTTATTATGCTTAACTGAGTTTGTCCTTTTCACTATTCTCTACCGTCCCCCCTCTCTTGCTAAAGCTTCTAATTCTGTTTTATTTTATGACATCTATTTAATCTTTTCAACGTCACATAACTTTTTTATTTTAATGGGTAAATTTAATGCTCCTTTAATTAATTGGGAGTCACTCACTTGTTCTTCTAATCAGTTTTATAACTCTTTTTTTAATTTAGTATAGAACACGCTCTTACTCAGCATGTTCGTACTTTTACTAGATATAGGGCTGGTTGCTCTCCCTTTGTTCTAGACCTAGTTTTCTCCTTTTCTCCATTGGTATTTGACTGCACTACTCTTCGTGCACCCTTGGGTAAGAGTAATTATCTTTTTCTTATTTTTGAAGTTTGGCTCCCATTTCAATACTTAGTTTCTAACTTCCAGTTTGCGCCGGTTCCTAATTTTCGCAAAGCGGATTTTGTTAGGCTCAAAAATTTTTATTGCACCCAAAATTGTAATTTTTCTCAAACGACTGACATCGGTAAGTTGTATAAAATTTTTACTAGTACAATAAAATTAGGTGTAAACCGTTTTATCCCACTTTACACTCCGTCACGTTCAAAGGCCAAAATTCTACGGCACTTTTCCCGAATCCTGAAATCACGCGATTCACCTTTTTGTACATGGAAATCAACCGGTCTCCCTTGTTTCCTTTACAGATACCTCAATCTCCAAAATAAAAAAATTGCATGTTTTAGGCAAATTAAATATTTTAATCTTTGTGCGCTCTTGGGAAAAGCTAAGTCTGATAGGGGCCTTTTTTGCAAATTTAACAAATATAAATGGAGTCGTGATTTCTTTCTTTCTAGACTAAACGGTTTACTCCTCTCTCTACTTAAAGTCAGTAATACTTTCGGAATTTACTTTAAATCTGTCTTTATTGAAGATTCAGTTATTAACCCACCTTTTGTGTTTTTTTTAACTCAGAGTGTCCTACTATCACGCTAAGCTTAGTCGCCAAATATCTTCCAGTGGAGCTGGCGAACTGTATTCTAGAGTTCTTAAAGAGTATGCTTTAGCACTAGTGCCTCCCCTTGTTTTCATTTTTAATTTTTTTATTTAACTAGGCAAAGTGCTTGCAATTTGAAAACTTGCCTTTATCCGCCCGATCTACAAATCAGGTTGTAGGTTAAAGCCGGATAGCTTTAGGCCTATTAGTATTTAATCTGGTATTAGCAAAATCCTAGAGAATATAATAAAAACTCACCTTATAAACTTTATTACAAATAATAATTTTATAAATCCTGCCTAGCATGGGTTTATGCCAATAACATCCTGCCTTTCTAATATTTTGTTGTTTACTAAAAGCGTAACGCGCATGTTGGAATACTCTCCGTTTGCCAATGTCATTTACTTCGACTTTTGTAAAGCATTTATTAAAGTGTCTCACTCCGCTTTGTTGAGTAAGTTACAATTTTTTGGTGTAATCCCTTTACTCCTAATGTAAATACGTAAAATTTTTATTAACCGTTAATTTAGTGTCAAGCTGGGCAATGCGTCCTCCTCACCCACCACCATTACCTCTGCCGTCCCATAAAAATCAGTTTTAG
>JAKXYG010000521.1:0-82749 GCA_025895645.1 Cardicola forsteri | reverse complement strand
TTATTATTATTATTATTATTATTATTATTATTATTATTATTATTATTATTTCTGCAATTGACAATTAAGCACTCAATTCCATTTTGCGAATATAAAAAAGTATCTAAGTCACCGACCACAATAAATTAAAAGATAAATTTATAATGTAGAATGTTTTTTCTTCTCTCAACTCTAAACAAAGACTCTTTTCATGCGTTATAAATGTTTATTTTCTAAAAAATGGTTTCTACTATCAAGTGTTCGAACAATATAAAATAAAAAATAGATTTTAATGAAAAAACTTGACAATATTTAACACAACTTATTTAATTGTTCCCAATTATAATCAAACACAATGTGAACTATGTATATATATATATATATATATATATATATATATATATATGTATGTGTGTTTATAAACATATTCTAAGTAATCTAATACAAATTTAATGTTGCATGTTCAAAAATATGTTATTCAAATTAACATATCGTGTTTTTCCTAATTTATGCTTAATTATAACAGCGCATCAAACACTTAGTCATCATCCTGCTTATTAAATATAATTAAAATGCGTTTGTTGCAATTTAAACATATGCACGCATTACTTTACAAAATAGGTTACTTAAAACAAGATGTAAGTAGTATAATGCGTTTCTATAAAAATAATACAAAAACACTTATTTAATAACCCGTTTAATAATTTAAACCGTTTGAAGAATAAAATAATTATTTTATTTATTTACTTATTTATTTATTAATAAATTTACAATTTTTTAAAACATTTATTTTAATTAAACCTTGTTGAACAGTTCTTCGCCAATTTTTTTGTAGTCTACCCCCAACCTTTCAATCGTCCATGCCGAAACCGTTCTTGCTGGTCTTTCGGGTAGAATTTAACCAAGTAATTTTCTTTGCCTAATTGTAATGATGTCATGGAGTGAACGATAGTCAATTCTTCTCATGATCTCATCATTTGAAGTGTGATCGCGCCAGGTAATCTTTAAAATACTTCTAAGACACCGGTAATGAAAAACATCCACCATCTTATCAATTGTGTCCGTTTGTTTCCACGTTTCACTCCCATATATTGCCGTAGGAATAATGATTGATGCGTACAAACAAAGTTTTGTCATCAGGCGAATGGAAGAACATGATCACATTGGTTTAAGTATATGAAAAACAAACTTTCATTTATATTTTGGCAGTTTATTAAAATTGTAGATATATATCTGTTAGAGCAATAACAAGAACAATGAAACTTTAATTACAAATAGATGAACTTGTATGATTAAATGCTTATATTCCATTAATATAAAACAAAAGGAAAAGTTAACCTTTATGTGTTTGGGGTCACGTAATTCATTTCAACAATTTGTATAAAACTCCCAACTTTTGATATTTTTAAAACTACGTTTTAAAACTAATTTATACATTTTTTACATGTATTATACTGGATACTTTAAAATGTAGCAATTTTGGTTAACCTCTGTTTTTATTATTATTAATAAAATAATATTAATATTAATATTAGTGATTTTAAATAAATTATTTTGATAAAAGTGACGTTCAGCTTAATTATCAGATAATTAGCATTCACTATAATACATAATAATATAAGAAGGTAATAAGATAATCGAGTTTACTAATTATGGACATATGTATTATTGATTTCAAAACCCTTTTGCTCTGAAGAGCATAGGGGCAACAAGATTGTCCTATTTAATTGTAGATTAAATTCGGATTGTGCCGAATCCAATCATCAAAATCAGGCTGCTTCCTCCCTCCCGCCCTAATTCAATAAAATGGTATCCTCTCGCTGTTTTTTACAGGAGCCAATCTTACACTCAATTGCGCCTCTTTCCTCAACCAAACTTGAGATCAGCTATAGTAAAGTTGTAAACATATTACACAACGAATTTTTTTTATGTTTGCTACTTTGTATGTTTTGTGAGAAACGCATCTTTCAGCAGTGGGAACATTTTAGCGAAGCCGAACGTGGGCGCGCATTTTAGTGCCGGTGGTGGGATTCGAACCCGTGCCCACCGAGGTCCGAATTCGAGCGCTGTACCGCCAGAACACCCCGGAACATCGCTTTTTATACATATGTACAAGCGCATCATAAGTATTACACCTCTTTCCAAAAAATTTCAAGTTATTGTTAAAAGAAAAGAGAAAGTTGGTACTCATCAGTAACTGCGGTTGACTAAAACTGAATAAATTTATTATTCAAGTGAATCTGACAATTCTACCAATTTACCCTTGCAAACCCATGAATAAATATAACCGAACCGTCCTAATATACAGCAAAATCCTAGTAAATGGGATTACTCACTTGCTAAGCCGGTAGTAACGTAGCAGCATTTGAGAATACTTGGCAATTAGATTAACTAATAAACCAGTCAGTTTCAACACCCGTAGCTTGATGGTTAAGGCACTGGTCTGACACCAGATAGGACGTGGATTCAAGTTCGTGTGTATGTGAAAGGTGTATGCACTGTTGATGATTCCAAACAAGGATGAAACAGCTGTACAGTACTCCTGGTTGACTGAAACCCATGAATAAAAATTAATATTGTTAATAAAAACGACAGATGCACATCATTTTTAGAAAAAATACGAAGACAGAAGCAGAAACACAATTTCGATAAAATCAGTCTTATTGTCCCACACTTTCTTAAGAAACGATGTTTTGTAATAATAATTGTAAAAAATTGTAAAAATGGCAACTCCACTTTTGTGAAAAATATGGATACATTTATTTATGTAAGCTTTGACACATCAATGCAAGTACATTCATAATACATAATTAGTGCCATAAAACAAAGTAAAAAAATACAATTAAACTAATTTATTAATGTACAAATTGTAATAAGTCATAACATGAAGTGTATACTTAAAAGCTTCGGGAGAAATTTGCATAACAATACGTATAAATCATTTTGATAGATAGTACAGCGCTCGAAGTTGAATCTCGGTGGGCATGGGTTCGAATCCCACTACCGGCACTAAAATGCGGGCCCACGTTTGGCTTCGCTAATTGTCCACTGCTGAAAGGCATGTTTCTTGTAAAACATTCAAAGTAATAAACATAAAATAAAATAAAACATAAAAATAAATGACAGGGTTATTTAAACATGGGTGCACCATAATACCTGCAATACTACTTTAACCGGTCTCAAGTTTTTTATTTTCTTTTTCTCTAACTTTTCCACTTTTTACAAAAAGTCGCTGTTTCTGGTCAGTTTTCTCTATTTGGTTCTTTATTAAACCAATCGGAAACATTACGATTATTGAATAGTTTTGGCGTAAATGTTTTACTGACGGATTCCTTATCTTTTGTAAACCCTCATCCTTGTGATGATCTAGATCGGTTTAGATCGATTCTAGATACAGTCACTTACTGCTAGTTAGAAAAACAAATTGACAAAATCTTAACTGATAATGAACCAATCTAGCCAGTCCCAAGTCTGGATAAAAAAGGAGGGTTTGAGCTCAAGGTTAGCAACCTGGCCTCTGTTAAAAATCTATATTGCTGCAAAAACAATAAAAGAATGCCTTTGCGGCAAACGACGGCAAAGAAATAAGAGCACGATCCAGATGATAGGAATGAGTGCAAGCCAAAAAGAAGATCAATTTTTAATCAAACGACAAAAACTAACAAGAATGGGTTTGGAATGGACAATTGATGATGGCAAACAAAAGTTCGAATCAATTACTTGGCTAACAACCATTCAGAAATATCACATTGAAATGAATGTCTCATGCCATAAAACAGACAAAATGTTCAAACATGGAATTATTTTGTTGCCTTATGTTTTTTTTTTAATTATGGGACTTTGTTGTTATTTTTACTGTCACACTTATTTTGTTGTTCCATGCTTATTTTAAAGTAAAAGGGTTTTGTAATGCTACTGCTACTGCTACTACTACTACTACTACTACTACTACTACTACTACTACTACTACTACTACTATTATTATTATTATTATTATTACTATTATTATTATTATCATTATTATTATTATTATTATTGTTACTATTATGATTATTGTTGTTGTTACATTAAGCTTTAATATCCCACTAAAAGTACATTCAGTGTAAATACATTTTAACCATCAATAAAAATAAATAAATGAATAAAATATCAAAATTACAAAAAATAGAAATACAAATAATGGGAACAAAATAAAATATAGAATGGTACATGACAATGAATATAAATATAATCAATACGGTAAACATGTAGTTCACTATACATTGAAAGAGTAACGGTTGGGGTATGCTGTAGGATATCCAAATTAGTTCAAATAAATGCATGAGTGGAATGATTCTTATTTTGATAGGTTTGTTACAAGTTCAACTTTGTTTAATTCTGAATTGGTTAATATTCTGGATAAGTGTGACGGACATGAATTTGTGTATTAATTAGTTTTGGCTTTTATGTGCACAGGTAAATTCTCTTGGATTTTCCGAAAGCTTTACATTTCCTCAAAGCTATATCCTCAATGCCAATTGTATACAGGATTTAAAATGTTGATTGACAATATCATTCAATAAGACGGAATATTTGATTTCCGCAGATACTTACACCAACTTTAAAAAAAAACATAATCCTGTTTTAATAAACCAGGAAAAATTACAAATGAGTAATATAACATTAAAGGATAAAAACAAGATGTAACAAACAATTTAGCAACATAATTATCAACATTCAGTTTTATTAATCTTTTTATGTAGTAGAATAAGGATTTAATTTTTATAAATATATATTCTACACGATCACACCAGGTAAGTTTGCCATTTATGTTTACACCAAGATACTTAATTTTGCTATAAGTGCATATATTTCTCTAATTTAATTTAAATGTTTTGTTTAATTCCATTGTTTCTTTTGGACGCTTTGTTGTAAATTTAACCAGCTTACATTTCGATGGATTTAAATTGAGATCACAGTTAGTAGACCACTGTTCAATTTTATTAAATGCTTTTTATAATTTTTTGGTGTATGAAGCAACAAGATTGTTATATATGTCATATATTTGGCGCTGAAAAATCAGTAAACGCTGTCATTGAAATCATACTTGCATCGCGTTTTTTATCAAGACCAAATTTAATTGTGCGTTGTAACCGTCGTCCTTCTTACGCTACTTTGAATATTTGACGGAAAACGCGTGCCTTTCAGCAGTGGACATTTTGACAATGTCGAACGTAAACCCGCATTTGATGCTGGTAGCATGGAAATCGAACTCATGCCTGCTCAGGTTCGAATCGAGTGCAGGGCCGCTAGACTACTCAATCAAACGTTAAATAATTTGCTTCCTCATTTTCAATACTGACATTTTTATCTATTTCTATATTTGTAAGGGTACATTAAAAATGGACTTCCATGGAAGTATAACGAAGTATATTTGCTAATACAAATGGTATATGTATGCCACAATATGTCTTTTAAGTACCCTGTTATACCGCTGTACACTTGAACGTGAAACCGCATTTGATGGTGATCAAACTCATGCCAGGTAAGTTGGCTATTTTCCTCTGTTTTTAGCAATCATTGTATATTGTGTTGTTCATTAAAATGTTTGGCATACAATATTTTTACACATCCCATGATGTACTTAACAATAATTCTAAAGTACACTTATTGCTTTCGATTTTCTGGTTTTTCATTTGCTAATCATAATTCCATCTCCTACGTATCCCGTGGTTACCTTGTTCATTCCATTATCCAAAATTAATCAAAATATTTAATATTTAAAAAAAAAAACACAACTATTTTTAAATGTTGAGGTCAAATTTGAGACATGAATAAATTTAATCAAAAGTTTTTTTTTGAATTATGAATTTGATTTTAAATCGTTTAATAAAACGTTCATTGATTATAATTATTTATTAATGGGTTTTCAGGGATTTTTATTAGATTTGTCCGATTCATTTGAATAATAGATCTACTTGGTTTCAGTTAACCAGGATTACTGTACAGCTGTTTCATCCTTGCATTTAGAATCATGTGCATACAGTTATTTCATCAACAGCAGTGCATACCTTTCAAGTTTTACACACACATGAACTTGAACCCACACCCTTTTTTGGTGTCAGGCTAGCGCTTGGAACCACTGAGTTACGGGTGGATGGACCTTGACCTGTAAAACCACTGTTTATTGTGAATCTGATCAATTTTAATTGTCCCCAGTGTCGCTCAAATGGCAGCTACGTTACTACTGGCTTAGGCGTAAGTGACTTGATAGATTCTTCACTAAGTACTTTAACCAGGCGAAGTAATGCCAGGTTTAGCTAGTTGGTTCTGTTCGGTTGTATTATTAATGTGTTTCCAAGGGTTTTTATTAGAACTGTCAAATTCACTTGGATAATAAATCCACGTGGTTTTAGTTAACCAGGATCACTGTACAGCTGTTTCATCCTTATTTGAAATTATTATTATTGTTATTATTACATTAAGCTTTAATTTCTCACTAAAGGTACATTCAGCGTTAAAAAAATACGTAACATAACAAAATTACAAAAAAATAGTAGCACAAATAATGAGAACAAAATTAAATAAAGTGTCATACGATAATGAGTATAAATATAGTTAATACAGAATAAGAAAAGCAATGTCAATCTTTCATAAACTCAAATCAATATGGCCATGTTCTTCCACCTACTTAAGCGATGAGCTCATGAGAAGAACTGACTTTTGACTACTATAATTAGAAGAATTGAAGATAGCAAAAGAAAGGTTGGGGTATTGTTTTTGCTACTACTGTTATCTTGTTATCTTATTTTAAAAGCAAAATGGGTTTTGTAATAATAATAATAATAATAACACAAAGTGGAAATTGATTGTTTTTAACGTCATTCATTTTACTAATGTTACTATATAGACAAACAAAAATATGAATTATTAAACTATTTAGAAAAAAGTTGTTTTTTTAATAATCTAAAATAAAGCTCAGCATACAACTAGGCCTAATCTACTTATTTCCCTCCATTTACTTGAACTATGTTTAAAACAGTCTTAAAGTCAATTAATTATTTATTGGCAAAATACTGAATTGTTTTCAACAAATGTATTCCCTAAATTCAAGACAAAAATTTAAGATTTGAGTAGTTTTTACAAAAATGCTTTCTATCTATACACTTTACAGCATCTAATTGCTTGCACACGGCCACATATATAATGATAATAATAATTGTTATTATTATTATTTGATACAAAGATCACATGATGTATATCAAATATATAAATATGAAAATTCAATACATTATTGATTAACATAATCAACATTTCCATTGGATATATTATATACCTTTACAAACAAACATAATTAGTAATGAAATAAACTGACTTTGATGTATTTTATTAAGAAACAAAAAAACCATTTATTTGTGTGAGAAGTTCAATTTAAAAATTACACAAAAAATGGACCACAATTTTTTTGTGGTCTCATATTAGGAATACAATGTAGAAAGAAAAGAAAATGGGCATGTCATAACCTTGATTGGGACGACACATACAATAGATATTTAATTTTTTTTCTATTCATTAATTAAATTATTATTATTATGGATATAAAACCCTTTAGTTTTAAAATAATAAGCATGGGGCAAAAGATAACAATTACAGCAAAAATAAACATCAAAGTCTCGTAATTCAAAGAGAACATGAGAAGGTTTTGGCATTGAAGATTCTGCAAATTGAAGATTGAGCTTCCTTTTGGCTTTCACTCAACCCTGTCATTTGTGTAACTCTGTCATCGAGATACGCGCGATTACTTCTTTGCCCTTGTTTGCCGGAATGGCGTCCTTTTGATTGTTTCCGTAGCAGTATAAATTTTTTACAAATGCCAGGTTTCCAACCTTGCTCTCAAATCCTCCTCCTTTATCCAGGCTTGGGACTGGCTAGATTGAATCATTTCTGATCCAAACTAGGCGGAGTTGCTTACAATTTTTACAATTTTTAAAAAATGTGCGTTTATATAAATCCTAAGTTACGTATCTTTAACTATTTATACTCCAAAATTAATAAAAACTTTGAAAGTTGATACAACTTAAATATCTAAAATTTTATTTTTAAATGTAACATTTGGTTACCTACAAAAAATAAATCGATTTTTCATGGCAGTAATGTTTTTTCAATTATATATATATATATGTTTATTTATTTTGTTTACGTTTTCTCTTCTTTATTTAATTTTTTCTCTAATCAATTTGTTTGATTTATTTATAACCAATAGAAATAATTTAAAACTGATGGTGTGAATTGATTTTTCAAATGTTTCCTTGGTTAGTCATTAATTATACATTTATTGTGGGATTCAATTGAAAAAATAATTAAGTTGATGCAACAAAAAGCATTTTTAAATACAAATTTGCATTTTTTCATATTGATCTTTTCCAATTGGTTAGCCAGTGCTGTAAAGTAACAACCATTTAATTAAACTTTCCCAGATTTTGCAGTTTTTTCTAATTTGCAAAAATGCTGTTCCATGTCTTTCTATAATATCTATTTGCCGTCCCGAACACAATTAAAGTTTAAAAAATAATTCGTATACATGTATATAAGTTGGTGTCAGAGCTACCTTCTCTATTAACTCCAAATTTGAATAGTTTTTCAAATTCCTATATTAAAAAGTTGTTGGATGTAAATTGAACTTGGAAGAATAAATGTTCTTCTCTTGGCTGGAAGACGGCTTCCTTAGCGACAACACCAGGAATTGACGGTGGAAATTGACAATTCTTCTTTAAGATTGACATCGGTAACAGATCCACAAGCCTGACCGGCTGTGTATGGTACATTTTAAGCATCTTCGGTATATACTAACACCTATTCACTGAACGAGAAACCAGTAAAATCCCAGTTATACCTCTGTGCACTCGGTCCTTGCTGTTACTAGTCTAGATGCCTGTTGGCACATAATCCAGGATGCACCACACAGAGGATGAACAGTTAGGTATATCACCATTATTGGAAATTGAAACTTTATAAGCATTATTCAAATTTTCAGGATGAATTAAGTAAATTGATTAAAAGTGACTTGTAATGATTAAAACGTAAACAAGGTTTGCCTGAAAGCGAACAAAACTGATTAATTGTTCGACTTTTAAAACGTTTGTTTTAATTTTAAAGTTTTTAAAAAACGGTTAACATCCTTGCTTGACCTTATGTAGAAAACTTGCATAATAAACATTTTTGTTTATTTTCTCGTTTTTTTTTCAATTGCTTTAGAGAAATAGGACTTTTTATTATTTTATTTTGAATAACGATTTAATTTATAATTTGTCATTCGTTTTTTAATTTTATTTCTTTTTTGTTGTTTGAATGCTTTACACAAACACTTATCAGCAAGTGGAAATTTTAGTAAATACAAACGACGGTCCACTTGTACCGCTAGATTATCCTGAGTGTTACCTCATTGTGACGTCTTCAAAAGCAATATATTAGAATTGTTCAATTTACTAAATAAGAATTCCATTCGGTTTGTTCTAACTAAGAGCACTGTATGCCTATTTCTCATCCCATCAACAGTTCGTACGCCTTTCAAATCTCACTTACGCCCTATCGGGCTAATCGATGCCTTAGCTACTAAGGATTTGTGTTTTAATTTCCAATGATTGTGATAGTCATGAATATTCCTCCTCCATCGTGGACTATGCGCCAACAGACATCTAGACTAATAACAGCAGGGACCGAGTACACAGTGGAATAACTGGGCTTCGCTATAGTCGCTAGATGTAAGTATACACCCAGGATACTTAAAAGGTATCTTAAGGTATACGTATACCATATAAAGCCGTAACTCCGCCTAGTTTGATTAGAAATGATTCATCTAGCCAGTCCCAAGTTTGGATAAAGGAGGAGGGTTTGAGTGCAAGGTTGGCAACCTGACCTTCTGTAAAATTTAGCACTACTGGAAACAATGAAAGATGACGTCATTCCGGTAAACAACAACGTTTTTGGATGGCAAAGTTACCAGATGACAAGGTTGAGGAAAGCTGAAAGAAAAGCAATCTTTGATTTGCAGAATGTTTAATGCCAACGAAACTTCTGTTGTTGTTATGTTGTTGTTTTGTTGTAAATTACGTCTTATCGTTCTCATGCCTATTCTTAAAGCAAAAAGGTTTTGTACAATACAATACAATACAATACAATATGTAGCCGTTGGGCTAAGGACGTAACCAAAAATCAGACTCGTCAAATTTTAAACAGTGGCGCTGTAACGTTTATCGATGCCTCATTGTAATCGATCGTTTAACATATTACACAAATATAGAAATAACGAAGAAGTAGAACGGTGTCATTAACTACAATTGAATGGAAAAATTATATATATATTTATATTATTATTATTACAAAACCTTTTGTTTTAAGAATAAGCATGGGTAATAAGACAACAATTACAGCAAAAATTAACAACAACAATAACAAAGTCTCGTTGGCATTAAATATTCTTCAAATCAAAGATTGCGCTTTCTTTTCAGCTTACACCAAACTTGCGCCATCTCGTAACTTTGCCATCTAGAAACGTTTTTGTTGCGTTCTGAATGGTATCATCTTTCATTGTTTCCGCAGCAGTATAAATTTTTACGGAAGGCCAGGTTGCCAACCTGTGCTCAAACCCTCCTCCTTTATCCAGGCTTTTTGGGATTCGGCTAGATTGAATCATTTCTAATCCAAACTAGGCGTGAGTTATATATATTTATATTATTATTATTACAAAACGCTTTTGCTTTAAAAATAAGCATGGGACAATAAGACAACAATTACAGCAAAACAACAATAACAAAGTCTCGTTGGCATTGAAGATTCTGCAAATCGAAGATTGAGCTCTTTTCGGCTTTCACTCAACTCCTGTTATCTGTGAGTAACTCTGTCATCCAGATACGTGATTATCACTTTTTTGCTGTTGTTTGCCGGAATGGCGTCCTCTTGTATTGTTTCCTGTAGCAGTATAAATTTTTTACAGAGGCCAGGTTGCCAACCTTGCGCGCTCAAGCCCTCCTCCTTTATCCAGGCTTGGGACTGGCTAGATTGAATCATTTCTAATCCAATCTAGGCGGAGTAATGAATACATGTTAATTCCAAATTAAAGAATAATAATTATTAATGCATCTATTTAAAATAACTTTTAAAGCAATCAATTCATAGCAAGACTATTGAATTTGCTCACTCAAAAATGTCAAACCCATAATTATCATACTTAATTAACACACAATATTGTTAAATTAATAATTTATTGACAAGACATAAATATTGCATAAAATTAAATAGCATTTATGTTACCATGGTGTTTTACTTAAAAATACTATAGCACATGTCTGTTGGAAAGACAAAAACAAACGCAGTGTACCATGAATAAGCGTATTTTAAAAATAAATGCATTCACTAATATGAATATTTAAATGTTGCTTTATTGCATAATTAAATAAATTGGCAGTTACTTCCAGCCCTCATAATTCTAGGCCAGTAGTGTGTGACGTAATTGAAATACTAAAACACATCCAACTAAATTGTGATAAAGACATATGGCTATTGTGACAGATAGTGATAGAAACATGACTCCCTGATGAGAGCTTTTGTTTTTTAAATTCGAAACCCAGACACTCGTTACTATCTTATTGCAGCTCCGTGTTTCGGTAACATAACATCACAACTAGCATTATTAACATTCTATAAACTGACTGATGTGCATTTCGGATTTGAAAATGTATGTGTTTAAGTTTGTGTAAACCTTGAAAGGTATATACTGTTGATCATTTTTATCAAATCTAGACACAAGTTATTATATAATCACCACATTACTATCAGCATTATCAACAACAAAAAACAATGGCAAAAGTTGGCATATTATTCCAAATTCTTATACGTTTGTCTGATGTCAATTGAACTTGGAGGGAGGGGACACGTGAAGATTATTGGCTAGAAAACCGCTTCCTTGCGACGATGCCAAGGCGATCTTCTTCGGAGTCGATTTCAGTCAACAGATCCACAAAACCAACCAGCTATATATGGTAAATAAATGCCTTTTAAGTTACTACTCATTTACTGAGTAGAAATCAAAACCCAGTTATACCACTATGCATTATTAGCAAAATAGCATTTTATAAATCGATATACGTTTCATATTTGAAAGTGTATGTGCATAAAAGGCATACATTGTTGATAATGTTTAAACCAAGTGCGCAGCGGTATGACTAGGCTTTCACTGGATTCCCGTTCAGTGAATGGATACTAGCATACACCCAAGATGCTTAAAAGACATCTAAAGGTAACTGTTTATCATATGCAACCGGTTAGGCTTGTGGATCCGTTAACCGATATCAATCCTAAAGAAGATTGCTTTGTCAATTCCTATAAACACTGGTGTCATCACAAGGAAGCGGTCTTGTAGACAAGAAACTTCATTTATCTCTCCCGCTCATTTTAATTCGCATCTAACAACCTCTTTGTATAAGATTTTTAAATGTTATGTAAACTTGGAATTATTATGTTGTTGTTGTCATTAACAACGAATTAAAAAACATGATAATAAATGTACCTATGTATACAATAAATATATTTTATCCTTTTTACACAAACACACATGTTTTACGCACACAAAATGGAATTACAAATCAAGTTTAGTTGCTCTATTTTTATCATTTTCCTATTTTTTGTTCTCTACAAAACATTTAGCCAAAAAAATGGACGCTAATAATTGGTTTTTGCATTTTATTTATTGCAGATGTTTGCATATTTAATAAGCATTCAATTGCGATGAATCATTATTATTATTATTATTATTATTATCACCATCATCATAACATTTATTGACAAGGTGGTTGTTGATATTATCCAAATTTAAAAACAGGATTAATCCAAATTAGTATAAATTACAAATTTCCCAAATCTGGTGTGTCAATTATTTTTTATGGCACAATAAATAAAATTTTAATTTGAAACGTAGGTTCGAAATTGCATTGCTGATAATTCTGAGGTTGTCGGATAAATCAAGATTTCTGACTAGAAGATCACTTGCTTGCAACAATGCCAGTGTTGACGGGACGATTTTTTTTGGCGGGAATTAAAAGTTAGTGCTGATTGACAGATCCACACGATGGATACCTTAAAATGCCTTCTAAGTGTCTTGGGTCTATACTAGTATCCATTTACCGAACGAGAGTCCAGTAAAAGCCCGCTGTACATTCAGTCGCTAGTTTTATTAGTCTGGTTCAGGATGCACTATTAGGAACAAAAACAGTCAGGAATATCGCCATTATTGGAATTTAAAACTTTACGAATATTACTCAAGTCCTCAGGATTATTGGCAATAATAAATAATAAATGCACAGGATTTGTTTTAATTACTCGTAGCGGTGTAGCTAAGGCTTCAGCTCAACAGTCAATAAGGAGTAGGCTGATGTTGACGAGAGACTTAAAAGGAATACACTATTAAAAATATATAACAATGGTAAATCAACTGGATATTGCTCATGGTTTTCTCAAACCAAACATATTTACTATTCAGCTCATTTATTCATTTTATTAGTTTACGCGATTACATCTTTATTATTTCTATATTTATATGGCATATTAAACAATTGACTCTGATGGTACGATAAACGCAACACGTGTAAAAGTAAAACCATATTTACTGACTGGTAGACAGCTTCCTTGTAACATCGTCGTTGTTGGCAAAAATTGACAAGGTCACTTGGACTTAATGTCAAGGTTATCTATCTTAACTCACCATCTACATAATACCTTAAGATACGTTTTAAATACTCATCTGCTAAAATGGAAACCCAGTTATACGGTTGTGCACTCAGTTCCTGCTGTATTTGTCTACAGGTGTTTGAATGCATCTAGACTAGGATGCGCCACATAGATGAACAATTAGCAATATTAACATCAATAGAAATCGGGACCTTATATAAATATAATCCTCAGAGTTATTAGCAATTTATGCCCTCTTGCACTGCCCCCATAATACAAATGAAATAATTTTACAATTGACTTATTATTATTATATTATACAAAACCCTTTTGCTTTAAAAATAAGCATGGGGCAATAAGACAACAATTACAAAACAACAACAATAACAAAGTCTTGCTGGCATTGTAGATTCTGCAAATCGAAGATTGAGCTTCCTCTCGGCTTTTACTCAACCCTGTCATCTGTGTAACTCTGTCATCCAGATACGTGCGATCACTTCTTTTCCGTTGTTTGCCCAAATGGCGTCCTCTTGTATTGTTTCCGTAGCAGTATAATTTTTTTACAGAGGCCAGATTGCTAACCTTACGTGCTCAAACCCTCCTCCTTTATCCAGGCTTAGGACTGGCTAGATTGGATCATTTCTGATCCAAAGTAGGCGGAGTTGGATCATTATTACTGTGTAATACAAAAATGTTTTGTTTTGAGGCAACAAGATTGTTCACTGCAATTGTATTTTTTGTTCTGATTTTAGTGAAGTCTCACTAAATGATCATTAGTCAACCTTTTTTTGACATTGCAAAACTGTCTTTCAAACAGAAAACGTAAAATTTGTTGAAGTAATTTTGTCCATTCAATCATGATGATATCATGTAGTTGTCTAAAGTCAGTTCTTTGTATTAAATAGTAGAAGCTGTATTCTTGTAAAAAGACTCCTTATAATAATAATAATAATTATTATTATTATTATTTTATTTTTATTTATTTTTTAAATTTATGTTTGCTACTTCTTAATGTTTTACGAGAAACATCTTTCAGCAGTGGACATTGTTTAGCGAAGCCGAACGTGAGCCCGCATACTGTTATTGTTTTAAATGCTCAACGAAAGATATTTTTCAGCAAGTGGAAATTTTAATAAAATTTAAAAAGGTCCGCATTTTTAGTGCAGATAAAGGCACTCGAATCCATCTCCACTCAAGTTCGAGTCAATCGTTGTACCACTCAGACCGCCCAGACTTATTATTATCATTATTAGTATTATTATTATTATTATTATTATTATTATTATTATTTTTATTGTTATTAATATTATCAATATTATTATTATTATTGTTATTATTATTATTATTATTATTACTATTATTATTATGGGTATTAATAAGTTATTACTATTATTATTATTATTATTATTATTGTTGGTATTAATATTATCATTATTATTATTAGTTTTATTATTATTATTATTATTATTATTATTATTATTAGTTTTATTATTATTATTAGTATTATTATTATTATTACTATTATTATTATTATTATTATTATTACTATTATTATGGGTATTATTAAGTTATTACTATTATCATTATTATTATTATTGTTATTATTATTATTATTATTATTATTATTATTATTATTATTATTATTATTATTATTATTATTATTATTATTATTATTATTATTATTATTATTATTATTATTACTATTATTTTGGGTATTATTAAGCTATTACTATTATTATTATTATTATTATTATTATTATTATTATTATTATTATTATTATTATTATTATTATTATTATTATTATTTTTTATTATATTAATATTATCATTATTATTATTATTATTATTATTATTATTATTATTATTATTATTATTTTATTATTGTGGTATTAATGTTATTATATTATTATTATTATTATTATTATTATTATTTATTGGTATTAATATTATTATCATTATTATTATTAGTTTTATTATTATTATTATTATTATTATTATTATTATTAGTTTTATTATTATTATTAGTATTATTATTATTATTATTATTACTATTATTATTATTATTATTATTACTATTATTATGGGTATTATTATTATTACTATTATCATTATTATTATTATTATTATTATTATTATTATTATTATTATTATTATTATTATTATTATTATTATTATTATTATTATTATTACTATTATTTGGGTATTATTAAATATTATCATTATTATTATTATTATTATTATTATTATTATTATTATTATTATTATTATTATTATTATTATTATTATTATTATTATTATTATCAACTTAAATACTCCAATAGAAATACAATCAACATCATAGAATATGCCACCCAATTTCATTGCACAATTAATTGTTCTTTTCACCGGTATTTTACAAACATTTTAAGGATTAAATGATGCAATTGTATTACAACTATGACAGAAAATGAACTTTTGTTATTTGAACAAGTTTCACATTTAAAAAGCCAACAAGAATAGTGTTGGAATGGGAAAAGGAATTGGTAAAAGTGGAAATATTTATTTGAAAATGAATGTTACGGATAAAAACTGCATTTACAATGGTAATGCTTGTGTAAAACAATAGCTTATTATAAAAAAAACATGAGAATTATATAGTATTTCACGATAAACATCTGATTATGTGCTAAAGTTCAAAAACCATTAATACAATTATGCACAACGGAACACATGAAATAAACGGTCATACCGAAAAGTTTACAGTTACACAAACAAGGTTACATTCCACAAGCACACCGCTCTTATTTATTAACGTTTTTCAGGGCGGCAAACAATATTAATATCATTACCAAAGGTTGAAAATTGTAAATACAAATATGTGAAAATAAGGTTTATAAAGTAAATAATAAAATTATTTGAGCGAACGAGTTTGTAACAATGCTAAGATTAATATATGGGATAAAATTTAAAACATTTAATATAAACAAGTGATACAGATTATTTTATCAATAAATATGATTTATTTATTGATAAATGGCATAACAAACAAAGAAATAATAAAAAAATTATAATATCTATCAATCAGAAGTTTAGGGAACATATTATTAACCGAACTTCTATTTGATTGGAAGAAATTAAAAGGATATGAATATTGATTTTTTGTAGTATTTCAGTTGAAGTATTTTTTTGGGGTGATCATGTACTCCATTCGTTAGTTAGTATAATAAACGAATAACTATTTTTAAATCCTCTCACTCAAAAAAATATGGGACAACATAGTTTTTCTATATGATGGTACATACAATTTGTAAAGACATGTATAAGAATTGATCGTGAAAACAAATTGTTATTTGTAATCATCAATTTACAGTCAACTAGACTGCAACTGGTCCAAAGTTCGGTTGTAATATGGAAATGACAAGAAGATATCATTTTATTAAACTGTGCGGCAAAGGAGTGAAAGCAGCATAATTCCTACAACAAGGTTGGCAAAATTCGAATAGAATTTCGATTTTTAAAGCTAAAAATTCAACAATTTTGTTGCCCAATGATCTTCAAAGAGAAACGGATTTGAAATAATATTAGCAGTGTTTCTAAATTGTGTCGTTGGAAACACGCTTTCATATATTTATCGTAGTTTAATATTGGTTTTTGTTATCAATATTTTTTTTGAAATATCCAGGTTACTAACCCTAAGCTCTAATATTCCTTTTTTATATCCAAACTTGAAATCAGCTATTTTTAAATTGAATCATTTTTTCTATAGAAAAAGCAACATGCAAACGTTTGTAGCTTTTTTTTAACATGTTCCAGTTATTGGCCATTTAAATACACATGATTTATTTCTTTTTATTACTTTGAATGTTTTACAAGAAATATGCCTTTGAGCAGTGGACAGTGTTTGCGAAGCCGAACGTAGCCCGCATTGAGTGTTGGTAGTGGGATTCGAGCCAATGCCCACTCAATCCTATGCCGAGCGCTGTACAGCTAGACAACCCCGGCATAATAATAATAATAATAATAATAATAATAATAATAATAAATAATAATAATAATAACAATAATAATAATAACAATAATAATAATAATAATAATAATAATAATAATAATAATAATAGTAATAATAATAATAATAATAATAATAATAATAATAATAATAATAATAATAATAATAACTCTATGTCGAGCGCTGTACCGCTAGACAACCGCGGTATTTTTAAAATTGTCATGTTATACTTTAAGAAATATAGTGTCAATCATTACTAAAGCTATTATCTATTGTTACTACTACTACTATTATTATTATTATTATGTTTTGCTAAAAATGTGCTTTTCACCAGTGGACATTTTAGCTAAACCGAACGTTGGCCCTTATTAATTGGGTCGATGGTGGGATTCAAACTTTATGTTTACCCAGGTCCAAGTCGAGCGCTGTACCGCCAGACCGGTCCGGAACAAAAAGTAATTGGACTCGCTAGAATTAAGACCGACTTTGAGTATCACTACTGACTCTTGTCTGGCAGTTGGCTAAAATATGTTTAGTAATGACACCTTCGAATAATAAACGTTAATGAGCAGTAGAATAAATAGTAAATTATGTTTTTATGCACATTGATTGAATGAATAATTCAAAAGTCTATCTGACGTTAATTACTTGAATGGCTTTGCACCAACAAGTGAGAATTTAACAAAGATTCAAATAAATGACCTTTATTTGGTTCTAGTTGCCACTGCGCAAACATAATTTCTTATTTTTAACTAAATTTATTGATGTTTTCAAGCAGAAAATTACGATTTGCTATTTCAATATTTTGCTATTTTCAATAACCCACAAAACAAAAGACTTGTGCGGTGAAAATCGATGAAGATATTTCGAAGTCCAAAATAATTAACAATATTATTTTTTTATTCCATCAAAAATTAACATTTAATTTTGGAAATTAATTTTCTTCGAATATTGACAATTTTGTTTGAATGTATCAATGGTACATACCAGTGGGAACGGCTATAAAAACAACCGTTCCCAGGCCATTGACAACTTCCGTTTCCTGCTACCATTCCGTTCCATTCCAGTTTCCATCTTGGTTCTTTCCACGAACAGATCCTGTAATTTGGCAATATACGTTTCCCAGTTCCGTCTTTGCGTTCTAATTCATTACTTTAAGTAATCAGTACAAACGTAAGAGATTTGGAAGGAGACTACGACTAGGTCCCTAAACTTACGCAACCTTCGAAGACAAGCGACGGCGCTTGTCACATACAAACCGCCCCCACCTCGCGTTTAGTGAATAGAGGCTACGTCGCCTACAAATTAGAGTCAATTCGCTAAAGACTAATGGGTTTTTATTGTGTCAGATTCACTTAAATAATAAATCCACTTGGTTTCAGTCAGCCAGGAGCACTGTACAGCTCTTTCATCCTTATTTCGAATTATCAGCAGTACATAGCTTTCAAGTTTTATACACATACATGAACTTGAACCCACACCCTATCTGGTTTTTTGTCAGCGCCTTGAACCACCGAGCTACGGATGGTTGAACTTGACCTTGTAAATATATTATTTATAGTGAATTTGACCAATTCGAACCCATTCAGTTACAAACTCGAGCGTCAGACCAACCCAGATTATTATATTAATTTTCACTTTACATGAACAAACATCATATTTTGCGATTCGTGAATTGTTTCAACTTGTTCATTTAAATAATATCGTCATTTGAATAATTATACTGGATTCGTCATATTATAACGTCACTAAAGAAACGACGCTGATCTTACTCAGTTTTCTTTCTGTTATTATATAATCAACGCAAGCAAACAACTAAAGACTAATTATCTTCAATTAATAAATATTGCATTCGTACTCGTTAAACATTCCTCCACATTCGTGTGTAAAAATCATTATCCTCAATGCTACATTTTATAAAGGTACGGTTGTATCAACACTTGCACGATTTTAGTAAAATCATCGCTGGACAGTCTATCATTCGAAAATAACACTTTAAAAATTATATTTACATTATAAATATGAAATGTAGTCAAAGGTACAGCTGTTTTCACTTTCAAATTATAAATAGCAAAAACATAATAGAATGAAATTAGGAAAGACACGTAACAAACTAATAATGTCATAATAATAACAATTATCATCATCATCATCACTGCGAGTATCGTACAAGTTCGAACAAATCGTCCGTCTCCGGTTTGTACGAGTGTACCGCTCGATTGGGATACTTGAGGTCTTCGGGACCTTGAACTGCCGACATGATTTGATCGAAATAGAGCAACTTGAAATGCTTGATGTCGGCAGTGGGGATGTGAAACAAATTGCAAAATTGACGTTTGATTTGACCAATTTTTAGGCTCAAATTGAGATTGTAGAAAAGCTGAGGTTGAGGGAAGAAAGTGAACGTAATTGTTATTAATATTATCATTATTATTATTATTATTATTATTACTATTATTATTATTATTATTATTATTATTATTAGCCACTAAAAAAGGACACAGTCCCCTAATTCATAAAGAACATATGGGGCAACAAAATGATTCCGTGTTCAAACATTGTGCCGCAATTTTTGTTTCATCCCTCGTGAGATATTCATTTCATTGGAAGCAGAGATTGAGGGCACAACGGAAAATCTAGGTTCCCGCTATGATAGATAATATCTGCTATACATCCAGGATACTTGAAAGGTATCTAAAGATATGCCTCTATTCCATATATTGACATTCTGTCTACACTAACGCCGTCACAAAAACGCTTTTTAATCGATTTTTCAACATCTGTTGAATATACTCAACATAGAAAATAGCGGTAGAAAATATACCTTTCTTTATATCTTGTGTTGTGATTTTGATACTAAATTTTTTGAATATTAAAAACTATTCAAAGCACTTAAAAATATCAAATTTTTTCTACGTTCATTTAAATTACCAGTTTTTTAAACATTCTCATGTATATCAAATGCAGGTAAAGGTTACCCGTTAAACTGCATAATTCAACTACTTTTTATTTATTGACTTTTATGATCAGCTGATCACGACACACACACGCACACACACATGTGTGTGTATTTATATCTTCACTGGTTTTAAAAATCCTACAATTCTCTTACATCACACACCCACACTTTGTATTTATGACCTTCAAGTCACATGCAATTAATTTGATGGATTATTGACAAACAAAAATAAGCCAATCAAATGACGATAAAGCTAGAAACAAAGGTTTTTGACATAGAATCAATTGACAAAGCATAATTACAAGTTTTACAATGCGTTCCTTTGAACATTAAACAATCACAGACAATTCTGCGGTTTTTTAGAAATAAATGCTTGTAAATCCAATCCTACTGTGAACAAATAAATGGTCGGTACACGTACTTCTTCACCTTCCTTAGCAACGCGAACACGTATAAAACGTTTGGGTGATAAATCTATATCAGCCAAAGGCTCCAGGCGTCCATAACGCTGTTCCAATTCCCAATATCTGAAATTAACAATAATAATAATACAGTAGATGCATAGATCATTATTAAAATCAGTACAGTACTTAATTGCATCAAAGCTATTTGAATTTTAATAAAACATTCTCTCTAGCGGTATTGACACAAGATTGAACAAGGTGTCGGCATGGGTTCCAGTTCCACCGCGAGCACTAAGTGCGGGCCTCCATTCGGATTGCCGTACAAAACGTTCAAGCAGTAACAATAGAAATAAACAAATAAATAAAATTTCCCGTCAATAGTATCACCGAATTCTAACTTTGACAAACAACTGTAATTTGAACAGTTCTAGAAAATCGAAAAAAAAACACGTACACTTATTCGATGTCAATATTTAGGGAAATATTTATTGCATTTCAAAATTTCTTGTTAATGTTTAGGGTTAGGAATCTTTTCATTGATCAACTAAATAATGTTGAGTTATTACGGAACTACTTTTTAAAAAGACATTTTAATATTAAAATTTTATTAACATTTGGAAAATATAAACTACAATATCAATTTTTTTAATTGTAAAGCTTAATCAATTCAAAGTTTAAACGGATTAAGTGTTACTCAAATAATAATTGGTTGCACTGTCCCTTAATAACCATTCCCACTTAATTACATAATATATACATTTAAAATGCTTTAAAATGTTTTCAGTTAAAACAACGTAAAGTCAAAAAATAAAAAACCACAACTGTATCTAGAGAAGATCAGAAATTATTATTATTATTACTATTATTATGGTTGCTACTTTGAATGTTTTACTAGAAACATCTTTCAGCAGTGGGCATTTTAGCGAAGCCGGTGGTGGGATTCGAACCCATGCCCACCGAGGTCCAAATTTGAGCGCTGTACCGCTAGACCACCCAATCTAAATAGTCCCAAGCCTAGACGAAGATCATCATCATCATCATCATCGGGGATAAACATCCCCCACCGGTTATTATCACTCAGGGTAGTCCAAAAACCAAAACGTCTGCAAAAAAACGTCAACTTTTGTAGTGTGTACTCAAAGAACGACACTTTGAGGTGTGCTGACATTAAATGTTAATTACATCCCGTATTTCTCTGAGGCTTTTTGAGTAAGTTCAACCGAATTTTGCAAATCTTCTTCGGTTTCTGCCATAAGAACCGCATCGTCTGCATATTGAAGATCTGCTATCTTGCGACCATCATGAGTTATACAGCCCTCAAATGACCGAGACACTTCATCAAAAATGTCATCAACTACAAAATTGAAGAGCATGGGAGCTAAAACACATCCTTGGCGAACACCTGAATTTATGTAGATTGCATCTGTTAAAGAATCACCATTCCGTATTACTGCGTTTGACGACGTGTATAACGATTTAATAATGTTGACAATCTTGGCAGGAATTCCTTTGGTAATAAAAAGATTCCACAGCAGGTTGCGATCAACAGAATTAAAGGCGGCTGAAAGGTTTAAGCGCAACCTTAGCAATCTTGCCTCTGAAAAAAATCTCAATTGCTACAGAAACAGTAAGAGAACAAACAACTGCAAACAAGTGATAGCACCACTCAGATGAAGAAAATTACTTGGTCAATTTCTACATCGTTTACCGCCCGAAAGACGGGCAAGAACGATTTTGCAATGGATAATTGTTACTGGCAAAAGAAAGGTTATGGTAAATCACAAAAAATTTGGCTAAAAACCATTTGGGAAGCTACAATTGAAATAAATGTCTTATGGGGGATCAAATAAAACTTTTAACATAATGTTTGAGCACATTTTGTTGCACCGTGTTCTTTTTAAATTATGAAACTGTTGTTGTTTTTTGGTGTTTCTGTTATCTTGTTGCCCGCCAAGAATAATAACGATGAATAGTAAAATACACGTTCCAACGCTATTATTTTACACAAGGCACATTTATAAATAAAACACATCTATCACAATGCTAGATCATTTTCATAATATTGTCAGTAAATCTGTCGTGAACCTGGCTTCCGATATAAAAAAATTAAAACATTTTTCTAGTGTTATTTATACATTTAATAGACCGAGTGCACAGCGGTATAACTGGGCTTTCACTAGATTCCCGCTTAGTGAATGGGTGCTGGCATACACCCAAGATGCTTAACAGGTATCTCAATGGTATCCATTTACCCTATGTAAATGGTTAGGCTTATGGATCTGTCAACTGATGCCAAACCCAATTACCGCGGAAGTAGATTGCCTCGTCAATTCCTGTAAACACTGGTGTCATCACAAGGATACAGTGTTCTGGACAAGAACCTTCATTTATCCACACACCCCCCCAATTCATCTAGTATCCGACATCCTTTTCGTATAGGAATTCGCAATCCTATGCAAGGAATGGCTCTGCCACCAACTTTTGTAGTTGTGTTGTTGTTAATGGCCTATTTTTGTAAAAGATAAATATATTATTTTTTACAAAAAGTTCACATTCAGTCCAATTGATTATTTTAATCACATTTTAATACATTCCTTCTCTTTCTTTACTTTTCAAATAATAATCAAAAGAGTTGAGACATTTTAATTAGGTTAAAAATGCACACGTTAACGAATAAGTTAACAAGACAAAAAGTCGTAGCTTGAAAGTAAAAAACCTTCTTGATTATTTTTCGCTAATCAATAGATTATTAAATTAAAAAAAAGGAATACATTCATGTTTTGCACATGCCGGTTTGTTTATGAAAACAGTTGTATTTTAATTTACAAATAATAATTTTAAACATGTGCAGTATGCCAGAACCTTAATGGTAAAAGTCCTAATGGAAAGGATCATTCAGCTGTTAAACCAGTAGTAACGTAGCAGCATTTGAGACCACTGGGCAATTGGAATTGATCAGATTCACTATAAATAATAACTTTACAGTTTCAACCACTCGTCGATCAGTGGTTAAGGCACCAGATAGGAGGTGTGTTCAAGGTTATGTGTGAAACTCGAAAGATATTCACTGCTGATGATTCCAAACAAGGATGTGAAACAGCTGTGACAGCGCTCCTGGTTGACTAAAACCAAGTACATTTATTATTCAATTGAATCTGACAATACTAGTCAATCATCTTTGAAAACTTCATGGAATTTTAATGATCCTGAGGACTTGATTAATACTTATAAAGTCTCAATGACTATATTTCTGACAGTTACCTCCACGTCGTACATCCTGAACTAGGTGTCTACAGGCATCTAGACTAATAACAACAGGAATCGAGTGTACAGCAGTAGAACTGTGATTTTACTAGACTTCCGCTCAGTAAATGGGTGCTAGCGTACACAAGGTATATTTAGGTATCCGCTCATTATATATAGTCGGTTAAACCCCTCAATTCCCTTGAAAACTATCGCTTTGTGAATTCCCATAAACACTTGTGTTGTTACAAGGAAGCAGTCTTCTAGACAAGAAGCTTCATAAATTTGATATATTACCCCTGAAACCCCTTAATAAATAATAATTTTGTTAAAAGTCATAATAGAATATCATTTTTATTTGTTCATTTAGGTTTTGCATAAATTATAACTATCATCAATAGGATATATAAATACAATTACTTAAAAAGACCCAAAACCGTAATTATTTTTGTTCATAAAATAGTTAATTGATAAATTAATTAACCGTACTCTATAACGGTCATTGACTAAAACAAAAATAGAAAAATTCAGAATATAGTGTACCTACTGTGATAATAATAATATTAATAATAATAAAAATAATTACAATAATGGGATGCTAATATTTCTGAAGATTAGAGTAATGCTTATGAAGTCTCAATTTCCAATGGTGGTGATATTCCTAATTGTTCATCGTCCATGTAGTACATTCTGGATTAGGTTCCCATAGACATTTAGACTAATAACAGTAGGGATCGAGTGCACAGCGATATAAGTGGGCTTCCGCTACGGCGGGTGGGTATAAGTATACACCTAGGAAATTTAAAAGGTATCTTCAGGCATACGTATGCCACATGTGGCCATTGTCTAAAGGAAATAGCCCTGACAGAATCAGGCTATTGTCTTTTTGAGTGATACTCTGCAATTAGTTTTAAGTAGCCCAGTTGTACAGCGCTAAACTTGGCCCATGAGTGACACTAAATGCGCCCCCCCCTCATCTGGTTTTTGTTAATATCCACTTGGTGAAAAAGTGTTTCCCATACAAAGAATTCAAGCAGTAACAATCACAATCTCTATTAAAACCCAAATTAGAGTATTCAGTACATTCCATTCTACTTTATGCTTTTAAAAACGTTGACTTGTTCAGTTTGAATAAATCTGTTTAAGATCTATATGGTTTCCTTCTCTACCTTCTGCTAAACGCAACCGTTTAATAACTAATCAAACATTTCAACAATTTCTAAATAGTTGTAGCACACTTAATATTAATTGACCATGCATTTTTAACTCAATAAGAGAAAGTCGACTAAAATGGATTGGCCATGTTTTACGAAGGTTGCCCACTCATCTATTCAGAATAGCTATAGAAACCCAACAAATAGTTTTGACAAACTTTGTACTGCTTGAACTCAGTTGTTTTATTTATTAATTGGGCGTTCAATTGTCTGCCTTTTGCAGTGAATAGAGATCATTGGAGGGGTTTAATTCGAGATGCCTCAAGTGTCATTCATTAAATGTACGTTGTAAAAGTTGATGTTTTGTGGACTTTTGGTAATTTGGACTACCTTGGGAGACAATAACGGGTGGAGGATGTTTATTCCCGATGATAATAATGAAATAAATCAATAACTATCCAGCCTACATTTCTAGGAACAAATCAGAGTAGAGTCACATTGATATCTGTCAATGTACATCAATCATTTAATTCTCATCCCATCCCCCCCTTCAAACTCACCGCTTGGGACGACTTTCATCTTCATATTGACCATAGTGTCTAAGAAAATCGCGTTCAGAGTTTTCGCGTTCTTCGACATCAATTTTACTGCGGTTGTATGTGATGAGATTAGACAGGCGGGCAATGATGTGAGACCGGCAGTCGCGTTGGGACCAAGACTGCAATAAAATCAATAATCAATAAGGTTTAAATATAAGCAAGCCTAGCTGAAGATGAGTATTTAATTTGGTTTACAGTTATGATCCTGAGAGTTTGACTAATGTTTATAAAGTCTCGATTTTCGATTAGGCCCATATTTCTGACTGTTAACCCCACATAGCGCATCGTAGATTAGGTGTATCCAAGGCCCGAGTACATAGCGGATTGGGGCAGACATACACCTAGAATACTTAAATGGTTTCTTAAGGTCAATGCATGTCATATGTAGCCATTGGGTTAAGGGAGATTACTCTGATACTGTGTTAGTTAGCGACTAGATCAGGATGCGCTACATAGAAAGAACATCATTAGAAATTGAAACATTATGTACATTACTCAAATACTCAGAATCATTGGAATCAGTTTTTAATTGAAAATACACCAACAAAAAACGTGTCATACACTCACGCATCATCGATAGAATAAATAATGCAATATTGCTCGCTGATCAACCAATCACACAAAAAACATAAACTCCAACGTGATTGGTCAATTCAATCGAACTTACTTCGAATATAGGCAACGTATTCCCTAATCGCAAATGTATCAATTTAGGCATCCACTCATTCAAGGTATCAATACTGTCCCACGACGAAATAAGTGTTTCCGAAAATCCCAACGTGTGTATATTTGAAAACAAGCTGTCATCTTTCGTTGCCGACGATTCGCCATTGTCCCTCCGAGGTATTTCGGCAATAGGATTGCCCAACAATACTAAATGCTCCAAACCTGAAAATAATTGACCCAAATAACAGACAATTTTCCAGTCGGATATGCCATTATCGCTAAAATACAAATTGCGAAGATGGGGGAAGATGTGACTCGATTGTTGGTTGTCTGAACCGGTGGCAAAGTAAGGATCTGATCCATAATTGTTTAAGGCTACGTGCAATGTGATCAAACTGTAGTTCAAATAGAAAATAATTGTCATTATTAATTTCGGTTTTAAATATTTCAGTAATAGATTATGTACAATTTATAATACCCTTTTAATGGTGGAATGCTAATGATCCTGGAGATTTGAGTAATGCTATTAGAGTTTCAAATTCCAATGATGATGATTCATTTATTTTGGTTGGTAATGTGATCACCTCTTCACTATTTTCCATATTTATACGGCATATAAAACAATCGAGTTTGATGGCTTGATAAGTATAATAAACATAGAAGAATAACGAAGTTTCTTGGTTGGTAGACGGCATCCTTGTGACGTCGCCACTGTTTACCAAGATTGACGAGACCGCCTGATTTTTTGTAAGGGTTATCTCCCTTAGCCGAAGAGCTACATATGGTATACGTATACTTTAAGATACCTTTTAAGTACCCTGGGTGTATGCTTGCACCCACCCGCCAAAGTAGAAGCCTAGTTATAACTTTGTGCATTCGCACCCTGCTGTTATCAGTCTGGGGTGCACCACATGAAGGATGAACAGTCGGGAATATCACCATCATTGGCAATTGATACTTTATAAGTATTACTCAAATCCTCAAGATCACTAGCATTCTTTCTCAGGATCATTATATTCCCGACTGTTCCTCTCCAACGTAGTGCATCCTGGACCAAATGCTCAAAGACATCTAGACTAACAACAGAATGTACAGCGGTATAATTGGGCTTTCACTGGACTCCCGTTCAGTAAATGGATGATAGCCTACACCCAAGATGACCAAAAGGTTTCTCGAGGCAACACTTTATCACATGTAGCTGGTTAGGTTTGCGAACCCGTCAACCGGCACCAACCTTAAAGAAGATCGCCTTGTCAATTCCTGTGATCACTGCAGTCGTCACAAGGAAGCGGTTTTGTAGCCAATAAACTTCATTCATCCCTCCTCCAATTTCCATTGGCATTCGACAACCCTTTTCGTATAGGAATTTGAGATGCTATTCAAACTTGGAATTAATGAAGAGGGATGACTGGTGCCACCAACTTATGCTATGTTTAGTGAACTGTTAGACAAAGTAAAATTCTCCATACACTGCAAATTGAAATTAGTCCATTGTAGTAGTGGGTTGGGTACACAGGTATTTTTGATTGCTTTTTGCACGGTACAGTAAGTATAATATGTCTCAGCGACTTTATGGTGACTCAGTCAACAGATGACAATTCAAACGTGGTACATCCTGGACTAGGTGTCAACAGGCATCTAGACTAATAACAGCAGGGAGTGAATGCACAGCGGTATATCTTGACTACACTAAATTCCCGTTCAGTGAATGGGTGCTAGCATATATCCAAGATGCTTAAAAGGTATCTCAAGGTGTCTATTTACTATATGTAGCCGCTTAGGTTTACAGATCCGTCAACCGGCGTCAAAGAAGATTGCCTTGTCAATTTCTGTGAATGCTTATAAAGTCTCAATTTTCAATGATAGTGATGTTACTAACTGTTTCTCCCCCCCCATGTGGTGCATTATGGACTAGGTGCCTACAAGCATCTAAACCCATAGCGATAAGGACCGAATACACAGCGGTATAAATGGGTTTTCACTAGACTCCCGTTCAGTAAATGGGTACTAGTATGCACCCAATATGCTAAAAAGATATCTCAAAGTATCCATGTAACCAGTTAGGCTTGTGAATCCGTCAACCGGAGTCAACCCCCAATTTCTCGGTAAAAAATTATCTCGTTAACTCCTGTGAACTCTGGCATTGTCGCAAGTGTAATCGCTATTGTTAGTCTGAATGCCTGTTGACACCTAGTCCAGGATGCATCAAATGGGGAGTCAACAGTCAGGATCAGTGAAGCACATGAAAAATATAAAAAATAACTCACTTCGTCAAATGGTGCAATAATTCTAGTATCCAATTCCACGGAACATATGTAGAATTAAGAGCTAGTGTCGTAAGTTGGGGAAATGCATTGTTGTACAAATTCATCGGATTTAACGTCACCGGAGTCATTGGAGTAGAATGATTGGGAACCGTCTGAAAGGCAAAGATGCAAATTGTGTTAACATAACACGTTGTATTGAAGCAACAAATCCGTTCCAAGGTCACATGATAAAATCGATATAAAAACAATAGAAACGCCCAAAGCAAATGAGAATGTAGTTAACCGCAAAGATGACAGGTAACAAGGTTAGACGTTACAATGTGTAGCCAATAGTAAAAATACAAGTGAAATGAGTATATCACATTTTATCCCATGCTGGTACATGACTCACAATAACCCACATTATCACACACACACACACATGTGAGAACTTTACAAAAGCTATTTCCTGCTTTAGAAAGAAGTTGAATTTTTACTTAGTCTTGACAGCATATTTTGGGATGTTTATTTATTCCCTATGTTTGTATTGCTTAACGGGAAACCAGGTTAAAGTTTAATGTCAATTGCAAATTTCTTTTGACGAGTAAGTGTACGATGATTAAATCCAATAGTCGTTAAATAGTCATATTTATTATTATTATTATTATTATTATTATTATATTTGGTTGCACATGATAAGGACCTGAGGCCTGATTTTCTGTCAGGGTGAACAGTGCTTCTGTACGCAGCTGAAACCTGGACTCTTACAGGGTCGGAGATCATGAAGCTCAACAAATTTGAGGCAAAATGTCTCAAAAATATTTGGCACAACACTCATTTTGCATCATCCGTATCAAGGGACTGAACAAAAAAATTCGAAATGACCGCCAATTCCATGAACTTCCTTCTTTGGTTTTGGTCATGTTCTTCGTAAAAATTATGATGCAATTTCACGTTCCGTAACTTTGGTTTGTCCAAATACCGATTGCAAGAACAGGAAAAGTGGTCACAAAACGTACTTGGATAGACGCTGTTCGGGACGAACTTCACTCTATTTTGACGGCGGATTTGCAAACAATGGCAAAGTCGGTTGGACTGACATATCGGTACACGCCTCCAAAAACCGTGAACAATGGAGAGGAATTATTCGTGATGCTTTGAGAAGTTGGAACTAATAAAGAGATGGCTTTGCCACCAACTTTGTTGTTGTATTATTATTATTATTATTATATGTTTATTACTTTGAATGTTTTACAAGAAACATCTTTCAGCAGTGGACATTTTAGCGAAGCCGAACGTGGGCCCGCATTTTGGTACCGGTAGTGGGATTCAAACCCATTATCCTCTGAGAGGAATTATACTACTTCTACTACTACTACTAATAATAATAATTGTTTTAAAACAACAGCCAGTAAACCCATTTAAATCAGTATTTTATCGTTCATTACTATTTTTGAAATTAGTTAATACTTGACCCTACGATATATTTATTTAGTGGCTTAAATGTAACTAATGCCTTTTTCAGTTGTTTTTTTTTAACGCAACTAGTGTCACATGCGCATTTGTGGTAACTTATCCAAACCAATGATAATAGATGTAATAAATCAAATTCCAATGCGTTAGATAAACACGAACCAACTGAATTTAAATATCAACGATTTGAAGAAAAAAATTATTATATTCTAGTCACGTGACAAAGTGTACTTTTAAAAACCTTGTCAGGTGCATGAGGACGGTACTACAAACCAAATCACAAGTGATCATATGATTGATACGCCAACAAAATAAAGCGTTTAAATAAATTCTGATTTTGAAAAATGTGTACAAGTGTAAAGTTTTGTAATCAAAGTAAAAAAATATTAAAATGTCATGCAAGTGATAATTGCAATAATAGTTGACTTTTGAAACATGTTTACTTTCTACTTAAGACGGCAGTTAGTAGTATATTTGACGTGTTTTATAGCCATTAATAGTACTTTAATCTCTGAAGGATAAAGTCGGTATAGAAAAGCTACTTAATTCCATATCATGACAGAGCCACCTCTCTATTAATTCCAAGTTTGAATAGCTTCGCGAATGCATATTGAACTTGTGGGGGGAGGGATAAATGAAGTAATGTTTTTTTCAATTATATATATATATATATATAAAAATGTTTATTTATTTTGTTTACGTTTTCTCTTCTTTATTTAATTTTTTCTCTAATCAATTTGTTGATTTATTTATAAATCAATAGAAATAATTTAAAACTGGATGGTGTGAATTGATTTTTCAAATGTTTCCTTGGTTAGCCTATAATTATACATTTATTGTGGGATTCAATTGAAAAAATAATTAAGTTGATGCAACAAGAAAGCATTTTTAAATACAAATTCTGTATTTTTTCATATTGATCTTTTCCAATTGGTTAGGCTGTACAAATTAACAACCATTTAATTAAACTTTCCCAGATTTTGTGTTTCTTTCTAATTTACAAAATGCTGTTCCATGTCTTTCCATAATATCTATTTGCCGTCCCGAACACAATTAAAATTTAAAAAATAATTCGTATAGCATGACATAAGTTGGTGGCAGAGCCACCTCTCTATTAATTCCAAGTTTGAATAGCTTCGCGAATGCGAATTGAACTTGTGGAAGGCGGAGGGATAAATGAAGTTTCTTAGTTAAAAAACCGCTTCCTTGTGACGATCGCAGTGTTTACCAGAATTGACAAAGCGGTCTTCTTTACGGTTGACGCCAGTTGATAGATCCACAAGCCTAGCCGGCTACATATGGTAAATAGATAACTTGAGATACCCTTTTAATCATCTTGGGTGTACGCTAGCACCTATTCACTGAGCTGGAATCTAGCGGAAGCCCAGTTATACCGCTATGCACTCAATCCTAGCTGTTATTAATCTAGATGCCTATAGGTTCCTTGTCCAGGATGCACCACGTGGAGGACGAACAGTCAGAAATATCACCATCATTGGAAATTGAGATCCTATAAGCATTACTCAAATTCTCAGGATCATTAGCATCATCAAATCATAGAATAAATAACTAAAAAATAGTATAATTTTAAAACAATGTTATGGAAATAAAAAAATCTGCTATCGACGAAAGTTGAGTAACTTCAAAACATGTCACAGTTTGCACATAACCTGATTAATTTAGTGTTGGATTTGAACCATAATATATCTTTTAATATCTTAAACGTTTTGAAAATTCAAAAGTACAAGATTGGTAATAGGAAGTTGAGTTGGAAAAAAATGGGTGGAAAACGTGTTAAAGTGGGAAATAATATATACAGGACATTATTTCTTTATGTCAAGGCCATTAGTCGTTGACATGGTTATAGGAAATAGAAAAATGTTTGTAATGGCTGAGAGTAAAAATAAGCAATTGTTCATTTATTACAAGTGGTTGAACACACTGCAGCCAGTTACATTTTCCTATAAATCAAAGTTTACTATTATACTTGATTACAATCTGCTACAACTCCCCCTAGATAAGATTAGAAATGATCTAATGTAGCCAGTCCCAAGCCTGGATAAAGAAGGAGGGTTTGAGCGCAAGGTTAGCAACCTGGTCTCTGTAAAAAATTTATACTGTTACGGAAACAATCAAGAGGACGCCATTCCGGCAAACAACGGCAAAGAAGTGATTGCACGTATTTGGATGACAGAGTTACACAAATGACAGGGTTGAGTGAAGGCCGAAAAGAAGCTCAATCTTCAATTTGTTATTATTATTATTATTATTATTATTATTATTATTATTATTATTATTATTATATTATTATTATTATTATTATTATTATTATTATTATTATTATTATTATTATTATTATTATTATTGTAATGGTAACATTTTACTACAAACCAATAAATGACATTAACTGGTAATAATAAAAATTAAGAAAACGTATTTATAAAAATATCAATCAATAATCCTTTAAACAAGGTCATTCTCAAATTAAGTGAATTACTTATTGGTGTAACACAGCAGACAAAAATTCAAATCTTGTAAATTTTAATTTAGTACTCCTACTACGAAACCATATCCAATGATGGTGATATTCCTGACTGTTAGTCCTTCACGTGGTGCATCCTGGACTAGATGCCCCTAGGCATCTAGACTAATAACGGCAGGGTCCGAGTGCACGGCGGTATAACTGCGCTTCCGCTACGGCGGGTGGGTGCAAACATACACCCAGGATACTTAAAAGGTATCTAAAGGTATACGTATACCATATGTAGCCCTTGGGCTAAGGAAGATAACCCTGACAAAAAATCAGGCGGTCTCGACAATCTTTGCGAACAGTAGCGACGTCACAAGGATGCCGTCTACCAGCCAAAAAACTTTGTTATTCTTCCACGTTTGTCTACGTTTGTCAAGCCATCGAAATCGATCGTTCTACATGTCGTATAAATATGGGAAATAATGAAGAGGTGACCACGTCACCAACCAAAATGAAGAAAAAAAATGAATGAATGTTTGTAGAGACATGTGGATTGAAAAAGCGAATTTTATATTACTATTTTTTTACTTTTTGATATTTTTTAATGATTATAAAAAAAGAGAAAAAATTACAATAATGCATCCCATCGTAAATAAAAAAATAATCGAAAAGAATGTATATTAGAAACAATGGTTTTTCAAAAACAAGGGAATAGTAATAAGTATAATTTTTATATGTCTAAGTTATTATTATAAATGTATATACAGAAACAATAAGTGTATTAGAATATGTTGATTTGAAATAAATCTAAAATAATCCTTTCTGTCATGTGCATTTTTAATTAATTTGAATGTAAAAAATTAAAACAAGTAATATTTGTTAAATCAATGCGCCATATATAATCATTCTTTTACCTTAACACAATTCCAATTAACAAACATGCTTATTGTGTTTGAAAGGTACTCGTTAGTTCATTTAATTATGAATATATATATTCTTTTTTTATTAATACAGCTAATCAATAATCATAAAATAATCACACAACATTTGTGACGTATGTACATATTCATTAAAACAATTTAATTATTATGTTTTGCATACAATACCGTATTAAATACATTTTAATTAAATAATTATAAAACACAATAACCAATAAATAAAAAGCATTGAAACAACTAATATACTTTTCAATTATTGTGTATTTATAGTAAAAAACATAGAATAACTTAAGATTTTAAAGTTGCACCATTTTAATACAGTGCACTTTGTGTAACAAGCATTTAAAAATGTATAATAATAATTCTAATTTAAAGATAGTTTTTGTTTATTATTACTATTATTATTATTATTATTACTATTATTATTATTATTATTATTATTATTATTATTATTATTATTATTATTATTATTATTATTATTATTATTATTATTATTATTATTATTATTATTATTATTATTATTATTATTATTATTATTATTATTATTATTATTATTATTATTATTATTATTATTATTATTATTATTATTATTATTATTATTATTATTATTATTATTATTATTATTATTATTATTATTATTATTATTATTATTATTATTATTATTATTATTATTATTATTATTATTATTATTATTATTATTATTATTATTATTATTATTATTATTATTATTATTATTATTATTATTATTATTATTATTATTATTATTATTATTATTATTATTATTATTATTATTATTATTATTATTATTATTATTATTATTATTATTATTATTATTATTATTATTATTATTATTATTATTATTATTATTATTATTATTATTATTATTATTATTATTATTATTATTATTATTATTATTATTATTATTATTATTATTATTATTATTATTATTATTATTATTATTATTATTATTATTATTATTATTATTATTATTATTATTATTATTATTATTATTATTATTATTATTATTATTATTATTATTATTATTATTATTATTATTATTATTATTATTATTATTATTATTATTATTATTATTATTATTATTATTATTATTATTATTATTATTATTATTATTATTATTATTATTATTATTATTATTATTATTATTATTATTATTATTATTATTATTATTATTATTATTATTATTATTATTATTATTATTATTATTATTATTATTATTATTATTATTATTATTATTATTATTATTATTATTATTATTATTATTATTATTATTATTATTATTATTATTATTATTATTATTATTATTATTATTATTATTATTATTATTATTATTATTATTATTATTATTATTATTATTATTATTATTATTATTATTATTATTATTATTATTATTATTATTATTATTATTATTATTATTATTATTATTATTATTATTATTATTATCATTGTATCGCTTACATATCTCCAATTTCGCAATAATCATAAATCTCTGAAACTATAAACAACCCTAAAATGCTATAATTGTCTAACGGTACAGCGCTCAAATTTGGACCTCGGTGGGCACGGGTTCGAATCCCACCACCGGCACTAAAATACGGGCCCACGTTCGGCTTAGCTAAAATGCCCACTGCTGAAAGATGTTTCTAGTAAAACAGTTAAAGTAGCAAACATAAAATTTAAAAAATAAAATAAAATAAAAAATAATAAAAACATCGTCATTATCATTGGGGATAAACATCCCCCACCGGTTAATATCGCCCAGGGTAGTCTAAATTACCAACAATATGCAAAACATCAACTTTTATAATGTGCACTTAATGGACAACATTTGAGAATTATACTGACTTTAAATTTTAATTATATTACAAATTAAACTCCTCCAGTAATCTCTATTAGCTGCAAACGGTAAACAAACGGATGCCCAATTAAGTAATTTATTTGAACAAAAAGGCTTAGCATAAATAAAAGGACTGAATTCACATGCTACAATGTCCGTCCAAATTTTCCGTTGGTCACCTGGACTTCTTTTCCATCCGGGTGATGGATGGACTCCCATAGCTATTCTGGCTGAATGAGTAGGCAATCTACGTAAAACATGGCCAATTAATTTTAATCGTCTTTTTCTTATTGTATTAAAACACATGGTCAATAAATAAACGCCAAACTCGTAAGAATGGACATATATTTAAGTCTTACAACCGACTTCACTTTGCTGAAAACGTTTTCCGTCAGACTTTCAAACAATAAAACCAAAATAAAAAATTTTGTATTACTTAAATCCATTACTAAAATATTAAATTAAACCAATTAAAAAAGTAGCAAATTAGTCTGAAATTAATAGTAAAATTCCATTACTGCCAATATGAAGTCAACAAGCTGAGAAAAAAAAGATTTAAAGTGTATAAAATATATGACTAAAAAACTGTCGTAAAATGTCGATGAAAAATGTTCAATCCTTATTTTACTTAATCTCAATAAAATCAAATGTTTAAATAATTTATTAAATCTATGTTATTAATAAACCTATATTTATTATGCATTTATTATTTATTAACATTGTTAGTATTATAATATTTGAATTAATTTAAATATCATTAGAATATTTAAAAACAAATAAAAGAATATCACGTAAATTAAAATATATTTATCAATAAGTAAAATTGTTAAAAAAGTATAAATCATATTCACCTTGTGACAAAATAAAATGCAAATATGCAAGTAACACACTACTTTTTAAAACAGTTATTGCACCAAATTGTAAGTAAATAACAAATTATTAAAATTAATTTTAAACAATTAATAAAACGTTAATATTTGTTTTAAATTGTGCAAAGGTAGCACAATTGGTTAAATTGTCAAGTTTGTACTTTAGTAAGCCTAAGTTTAATCCTTGTCCTAAAATCAACAATTTCTCAACAAATGTTATATATTAAACATTAAAACAATATAATATACACTAGATTATGTTTAAATTTTAAAAAATAAATAAATAAAACAGTTATAAACAAAATTGGTATAATAAAGTTAAACCTAAATAATAGAAAACAAATTGTACATATTAGCGCTCTACCGCTAGACTATCATAGCACAAAACACTAATGTCTAACTACAGATCAATATACATTAGCATTAATAATAGCAATAATGACAATAATAATAATAATAAGTTAACTTAATATAACTTAAATTGAATTATATTTAATTACAGAAAACTAACTTTATGATCTAAACATTTTTCATTAAAATTATATACAATTTCATTGTTTTCATTATTTGTTAATACATTATAGAAATTGCGCAATTCATCAAAACCGTTTATTGATTTATTTAATAATCCAGGAAGTTCACTGTCATTGCTACTACTGCCATCAATAAGACCATCATAAACAACAGCAGCATTCTTTTTAACATCTATAGCACATGACCGATTTAAAACAAATTCGTTTTTATTTTCACAAACAAAAACTCCATGTTGTTTGTGAGTAGTAAAATTAACACTTTCCGTTTCGTCCAGCTCTTCTGATTGTGCCTCAAATGATAATGGCGATGATGACGATTCCTCGTGAAAGTTATCATAATAAAATGGACCCAAAGGATTTTGACTCAAATTAAGTGAATTCAAATGTGTAAAACAACGAAGCAATAAAAATATCTAAAACAAGTATTGACAAATAGCATTCTATATATTTCAAAATCATTTAATAAAAACAATTAATATAATAGTAATTTTCATGAATGCAATTTAAACAAATAAGTCAGTTAAACACATTTTTAAATGTTAAAAAACAGGTGCACAGTTTAAAGATAATATAATTAACAATAAAATATTTTTTTCTAAATAATTGTAAACATAATATAACTCAACATTAAAAAGCAAACATCTTCTAAATAATTATTTAAAACAATAATGCTAAATTATTATCATTTTATAAAAAAACAATTTTTAATAATTTTATAATGTAAAAAATATATTATAAATTAACAAAATATAGATAAAAGTAATTTGTACACCAATTTAACACTATTGATAGTATAAAAATAAATTAATAATCACAATTGTTTTAAAATATTAATTTACATTTAATTACCAAAAAAATTAATTTACCTCTTCCCAGGAATGTAATTTATTTCCAGATAAATCTAATTCGTAAACATGAGATGCCACACTTTGTAATTCGTTCTCAGACCCCAAAGTACAAATATCTTGGCAATCCATCGTTAACGTACGAGAGGGGAAATTAATACTTGAATTGCTTTTATTATAACTTCTTGAAATACATGGTCCAAAAATATGTCCTTCTGTAAGTTTCTCATATTTTTTATTTATAGCATCGACAAGCGATATCATAATGATACGCTAACAACACAAATTAAAAAACCACCAGAGTAAAAAGAATAAAATTTAGATAATTAAAAGATTATTAATTATAAAAATAGTAATTAACTTAAAAAAATTAAATAATTAAATTTTTAATTTATTATTTTTTTGGCAAAACTATTAATTTAAATATTTACCATTATAATTCATTAATATTCAGTAAAGAAGGATGTAATAATGTAAACTGTATTTTTATTTAATGTTAACACAAAATGTCTTTATTTTTTAGATTTAAATAATTGTTTTATAAAAAATATTCTAACTATTAAACAACATCTAATATTTATTTTTCTAACTACTGCCAAACAGCTAAGCGTTTTTTTGATTAGAAACTCATTAAAATTTCTTTTAGTTTACATAATAAATTAATATTTTAAAATTGTTATCACTAACATATTAAATTCTAACTAAAATACTACTATCCAATTACTCCTATTTTTTAATGGAGTAAATCATTTATTGATAAAATTTAAATAAAATTTACTTCACCTTCTTCATTGACTGCTTATAGTAGTTGTATCTATTTAGTTTTGTATCTAACCAATTTAAAGTTTTAATTATTTATACTATTATAGATGTTTTACGAGTAACATCTTTTAACAACGATAATTTTAGCAAAGTCGAACATTAGCCTGCATTTAAGGCCGGTAGTGGGAATCAAACTCATGCGCACTCAGGTTTAAATTAAAAATTGTACTGCTAAATTATCCCGACATAATAATTAAATAATTTTAGCGGTACAAAACTCGACTTAAACCTCGATAAGCAAGGGTTTGATATTAACCATAGGTTCCAAATGCGAGCCTACGTTTGGTTTTGCTAAAATGTCTACTATTGAAAGTTGTTTTCCCTAAACTAAAATAAAACTCAAGCTGTATTTATTATATGTATTGTATTTTTATTATTGTTGTTTTTTTATCTAAATTAAATTTCCGTCAAAATAAGGATGTATTTAAAGGTTTTTAATCTACTCGTATGTAAACTCGGCGTTAGCCAAGGTACAGTAAGCATAGGAAAACTTTATTTTTATAAGTTAAAAGAAAATAAATTTAAAAAATAATTAAAATAATAAAAGAGTAATAATGTGATTTTTATCAATGTAACTTAATTAAATTAACATTACATTTAATCATTTTATAAATAAATTATTAATTTGCATTTATTAATCAAATTAAAATTCTTTATTATTTTTATTTAATATTTATATTTAATTATATTTTTAATAATAAAATTATAATATTTTTGTTAACTTTTGCTATAGTTTTTATTGCATTTTATTTTCTTCTTTTTATTTAATTTTCAGGGTTGTGATAGTTTATCAGTAGTGTTTTCGTCGTGTTGATATATTTGAAAAGTATTATTTTACTTTCGCCTTTTACTGAAGCTTCATATTTCAGTTTTTACATTAAATTTGGTTTATTTAATATTTAGTTTGCTATCAAGCACTTTGTTGACGTAAATTAAGCTTGTTTTAAAATGTTTTTAATATTAAAATAATTTGCTTAAGTATATTTTATTTCTTTTTAAAAATATTTTATACGTAATAAATTATTTTATTTTGTAGACAATTTTTTTGTATTTAAATCACGTAATTAAATTTTTGTATTAATGTTTTGATATTTAACGTTTATTATTTCGATTTATAGTTTTTTATCCTTTTCTGTTTTTAGCAAATTATTTGAGATGAGTACTACAAATTCTTATACGTTTGCAGAATTTTACAATTATACGTCAACTCCTTTTGCACGAAATACATCTCCAAAATTAGTAAAAATTCGCACAATAAAATCTGATACTGGTAATTCTCATGTGGTAAGCATTTAAAGTGTTGATTTACAACATTTAAAATGTATTTATTATTGTTTGCTTAGAAAAGTTAATTTAGCACTTTTATAAATTAGTTTACGTGCTAAATTACCAACTACTGTACAAATGGGTAAACGTAGTAAGATGGCTTTGAGGTGATTTTGTTTAAAACTAACCTTTCTATTAGTGAATCAGTGATTATTTTAACTTAATTATTATTTTTTTGTTTAAATAAGATTGGTTAACATTTGGTTTAGGTATCTTTATTATACTTAGTGGAATTTTAATATTAGTTTATTGAATGTTCTAGATTTTTTTATTAAACTACGTTTTCTATTTATATTATATTTATAGTATTTTGGAACTATTTTATACTATTAATGTGTACAGAGCACTAATTGTCGTTTTGAACCGGAGTGGGAGAAGTGGTTAGAGTTCTAGACTTAAAAGGTATTTAAAGGTATACGTATACCGTATCTACATATAGTATACGTATACCGTATCTACATATAGTATACGTATACCGTATCTACATATAGTATACGTATACCGTTGGGCTAAGGGATATAACCCTGACAAAAATCAGACTGCCTCTTCAATCTTTGCGAATAGTGGCGACTTCACAAGAATGCCGTCTACCAGCCCAAAAACTTTGTTATTTTTCCATGTTCGTTACGCTTATCAAGTCATTGAAATCGATCGTTTATGTTGTATAAATATTGGAAATAATGGAAAGATGACTACGTCACCAAACAATGAAAAAACAAAACTCGAAAGTTGTGGACCACGGTTGATCTTTAAAAAAATTTATCGAAGAAAATTAGATACATAAATAGATAATTGGTTCACTATTTTATTTAAAACAGCCAAACAGCCGCATTTACTTTATTGCATCTTCTCAAACAAATGAATATGAAAACAAAGCTACATTATTTTGCATTGACTTAATTCCTCCAATTTTATCTGAATTACAATTGACTTGGTATCCATTGTTATCAGATGAATTTCTTGATAACAGGTAAGTTTTTACTTGTTTTTTTTTGTTGCAATAAATAAATAAATACTGATGTTGGGAAATTGGGTTTAATTTTTTATAATGTTTGCTACTTTGAATGTTTTGCGAGAAACATCTTTCAGCAGTGGACAATTAGCGAAGCCGAACGTGGGCCCGTATTTTAGTACCGGCGATGGGATTCGAACCCATGTCCACCGAGGTCCAAATTCGAGCGCTGTACCGCTAGAGTGAATAAATATTCCCTGTATGATTATTTTAACTGGGGTTGTTTATTTTTATTCTTATCATAACACTGGAGTCTTTACAGATAAGGCCTTTATATATATATATATATATATATATATATATATATATAGAGAGAGAGAGAGAGAGAGAGAGAGAGAACTAGGGTATGACGACGTACGTTTTGAATGTTAAAATAAATATTTTGGGCAATGATGTTAATGATCCTGAGGATTTGAGTAATGCTTATGTAGTCTCAATTGTTAACAACAATGGTATTTCTGGTTGTCATCTCCACGTGGTGCATTTTGGACCAGATACATTCAAGCACCGAGTATAACTGACCTTCCGCTACGACGAGTGGGTGCATGCATGCATCCAGGATGCTTAAAAGGTATCTCAAGGTATATATATACTATATGTAGTCCTTGGGATAAGGGCAACGGAAGATTATTTTATATAATTGGGATGCTAATGATCCTGAGGATTTGAGTAATGCCTATAAAGTCTAAATCTCCAATTATAATGATGTTCCTGACTGTTCGTCCTCCACGTGGTGCATCCTGGACTAGGTGTCTATAGGCATGTAGACTAATAACAGTGTGGACCGAATGAACAGCGGCATAACTTGGTTCCCACGATTGGGTGCAAACATACATTCAGGATACGTATACCATATATAGCCATTTGTCCAAGGGAGATAACTCTGACAAAAAATCAGACGATTTCGTTAATCTTTGCACGGTGGCGACGTCACAAGGATGTCTACCAGCCATGAAAATTCGTTATTCTTTTACGTTTGTTATTCTTATGAAGCCATTGAAGTCGATAGATATGAAAAATAATGATTCGTTTTATTTACAGTCTTTATATGTGCCTGTCAATATTTTATTTAGATATCCACTTTCGTTGACCGATATTTTATTGCGTGAACGAATGCGTTGTTCGGCTGTGGGTGTTACCGACTATTCCATTACCGATTCTGGTAATTTAACATTTTTAGTTTCAAGTCGCATTTATGGGGCCGTGGACAAGTTAAATTGTGGAGTAAGTTTTTATAATTTTCCTATTTTGTTGCTTCTAATAATTTACCCATGAATAAATATAACCCGAACCGTACAGTATGCCAGAAGCCGTGTAGGAAAAGCCCTAGTGAAAAGGATCATTTACTTGCTTGTTAGCCGTTGTAACGTACAGCGATGATCAGATGCCTTATAAATAATATATTTACAGGGTCAATTTTATTCACCCATAGCTTAGTGGTTTAGGCATTGACCTGATACCAGATAGGGGCGTTGATTCAAGTTGGTGTGTGAGACTTGAAAGGAGTACGCATTGCCGATGATTCCAAACAAGGATGAACCAGCTGTAGAGTGCTCCTGGTTGACTTAAAAAACGAAGTGAATTTGACAATTTTAATGATTTAATTCGACATGTTTTTTGGCAAATGAACACTGAGCACAGTCCTAGATAAAAATGGTTTTTTAGTGGGACTTGCAAACTTCTATTCATTTTGACATGTCGATAAATGTTACAATAGTAGCAGCAGTGTATTTAGTTTAAACAAATTATGTTTATTATTATTAATAATAATATTATAAGCTTTAGTACATCAATAGAGGTACATTTAGTGTATACATAACATAGCATTTGGTAACATAAAAGAAAACAATGCAACACAAAATAAAAGTACAAATTATTCAATGTACAAAACATGAGTCATAATATGAAGTGTGTACTAAAATTGTGCAGGAGTTGATCACATAACAATAAGTACAAATCATTTTGATAGGTTGATAACAAGGTCGTTTATATATTGATTGGGGTTAGTAAGGAATTGGAATAAATATGTCATGCATGAAGCTGTAGAAACAGTCATATATAAGGTGTTGCAAAAACTATTTGAATTATTGTCACAAATTTTAAATACTGGCTACCTTTATTTAATTAAGGATTTTTGCGAATGATTCTTAGGATTTGAGTAATGCTTATAAAGTATCAATTTTCAATTATGGTGATATTCCTGACTGTTCATCCTCAATGTGCGGCATCCTGGACTAAATGTTTATAAGCATCTAGACTAATAACAGCAGGAACTGGGCTTTCACTGGATTCCCGTTCAATGAATTGGTGCCAGTATACACCCAAGATACTTAAAAAGCATTTCAAGGTAACTATTTACCATATGAAGCCAGTTGGGTTTGTGAATCCGTCAACCCAAAAGGAGATCGCCCAGTCAATTCCTGTGAACACTGGCGTCGTCGCCACAAAGCGGCATTTTAGCCAATAAACTTTATTTATTCCTCTTGATTTAATTGGCATCCGAAAACCTTTTTGTATAGGAATTTGGTATGTTATTCAAACTGGGAATTAGTGAAGAGGTGGTTCTGTCACCGACTTATGACAACTTATGATGGTGTTAAAAGTTACACTGATATATTGTTTTAGTTAAAAGTGTCGAGGGATATCTTGAGGTATACGCGATTGGGTTAGGAGTGACAAGTCTGTTTTGTTTATAAAACTATTAGAGGTAGTATATTGTACGAATATAGAAATAATCAAGAGGTGATTATGTCACCAACAATATTAATCAATCTAATGAGATTAAAAAGATGAACCATGTGTATAGTAGTTAATTATGTTTTTATTAATATTTGAAATTTTGTTAAAAAAAAAACAATATTAAACAATGTAACATTTTGTTCATCCATTGTGGTTAATGACATAATTACCTTTTTATTATTTCTATATTAAACGATCGATTTCGATAGCTTGATAAGCGTAACAAATGAAGAACATCAACGCCGTTTTTTGGCTGGTAGACGGCATCATTGTGACGGTACCACTGTTAATAAAGATTGACGAAGCTGCCTGATGTTATGTCAGGCTTATCTCCCTTATCCCAACAGTACCTGGGTGTAGGTTTGCATCCATCCGCCGCAGCGGAAATACTGCTGTGCACTCGGACCCTGTTGTTATTAGTGTATCTGTCTATATGCACCTAGTCCAGGATTATATCAAATTGAAGAGGAACAATTAGGAATATTTCCATCATTTGGGGATGCTAATGATCCTGAGGATTTGAGTAATGCTTATAAAGTCTCAATTTCCAATGATGGTGATATTCCTGACTGTTAATCCTCCACGTGGTGCATCCTGGACTAGGTGCCCCTAGGCATCTAGACTAATAACAGCAGGGTCCGAGTGCTAGCAGAATAACTGGGCTTCCGCTACGGCGGGCGGGTGCGAACATACACCCAGGATACAAAAAAGGTATCTAAAGGCATACGTATACCATATGTAGCCCTTGGGCTAAGGGGAAATAACCCTGACAAAAAATCAGGCGGCCTCGTCAATTCTTGCGAACAGTGGCGACGTCTAAGGATGCCGTCTACCAGCCAAGAAACTTTGTTATTCTTCCACGTTTGTCTACGCTTGTCAAGCCATCGAAATCGATCGTTCTACATGTCGTATAAATATGGGAAATAATGAAGAGGTGACCACGTCACCAACCAAAATGAATCCATCATTGGAAATTGATTTTTTATAAGTATTCTTCAACATTGTTAACATTCCCATTTTTATCAAAAACCAATCCCTTTTCTCTGCTTTTGTTTTTCGATTACAAACAGCAACTTCCCAACCCGCTTGATCCCAAAGTCGCTCCGCTATTGAATGCCATTCAGCCGCTCAATTGTCCATTTGACGACAACCTGGTTATTTGTCTTTCGGACAAGAATATTGTGCTCGGACAGATAGCAACCAATACGTGGACCCAAATGACGCACTACGATCCCAAATGTAATTTTCAATGTTTTTGTAGATGGCATGCAGTTGACGTGGGTTGGCATACAAAACCAACGGGTCTGGTCTAGCGGTACAGCGCTCGAATTCAGACCTCGGGTGGGCATGGAGGTTCGAACCCCACCACCGGTCCACTAGAATGCGGGCCTACGCGTAGGGCTTTGCTAAACAATGTCTACTACTGAAAAATGTTTCACGTAAAACATTCAAAGTAGCAAACATAAATAAAATAACAATTGTCAGATTTAATCGAATAATATATCCACTTGGCTTTAGATAACCAGGAGCGCTGTCACAGCTGTTTCACATCCTTGTTTGAAATCATCACTTTCCAAGTGTCACACACACACACAAACTTGAACCCACGCTCCATCAGTTGTCGAGAGACACGTGATCTAAAAACAAAATCTATCGTTATGAGGATTTGAGTAATATTTGTAAAATCTCAATTTTTAATGATATTCCTGACTGTCACTTTTACGTAGTGCGAATACAGCAGGGACTCAGTGCACAGCTTTATATTTCCATTTTATACAATAAGCAACCCAAAAAATGGTGTTTGACACTGGTGTTAGATCACTGCCTTGACCAATGAGCTAATTGCCCACTGTCATCTAATATTGTACGTTACTACCGCTAACGAGTGAAACAATCCCTTTTCTTCGACCCTCATACCAAGTGGCGTTTGTCATCCTACTGACTTATTTTAGATGCGAACAAGTGCAGAAGTTGGCATTAACTTTGAGCCTCGTCTGTTAACATGCACACACACACTGCTATCTGAAAATTATTTTCTTTTTGGGTTTGGACAATAAAACTGCATTGTTTCTTTTACAATAAAAATGCTACAAATCCTTAGTTGGGATTGTAACAATTGCACGAAGTATGTTGTGCGTTCAAATAGATAATTATTTCTAAAGTTCAAAGTGGAAAAAAATTGAATCGAAATTCATTTGTTCTGTCCGATAGTTTTTTTTGTAAAAATAAACACTATGTTCTTAAGTGTCTCAATGTCCAATGATGGTCATATTCCTCACTGTTCCTCCTCCACATAGTGCATTCTGGACTAAATGTCAACAGGCATCTAGACTAATAACAACAGGGACCGAGTGCACAGCGGTATTACTAGGCATTTACTGGACCCCTACTTAGTGAATGGGTGATAGCATACACCCATGATGCTTAAAGGTATCTCCAAGGTATTCATCCGTCAACTCCGCTCCCCCCGAAGACGATTGCCTCGTTAATACCTGTGGACACGGGCATCGCGAGGAAGCAGTTTTTTTGCCAAGTAAAATTCGCATCCGACAATTCATATACTTATTATTATTACAAAAAAAATAGATCAAAATAGTTTAAAATTAAAAAAACAAAAACAATTTCGAATATGTTATATTTAAAGTTTACATTTTTGAAACAAGAATTAATTTTTATTCAATATTAACGAATTTTTGCCATCCAAAACATGTATATTGGTAACAATTGAACCAATGTGGTAGGAACAAATGTTGTTTGGATCAATCTTCACGTTATTTTGGTTGACATGCTGTCATGGTAGAATGAATGAATAGGTGGACAGATCTATTTGCGAACGCCCTCAAAAATGATCTACAGCGGAGTGGGATGATAATAATAATCTGAGAATTTGAGTAATGCTTATTCCCGACTGTTCCTCCTCCACGTAGTGCACACATCCTGGACTAAATAAGTCAACAGGCATCTAGACTAATAACAACAGGGACCGAGTGCACAGCGGTATTACATGCAGGCATTTACTGGACTCCACTACTCAGTGAATGGGTGATAAAAACACCCATGATGCTTAAAGGTATCTCAAGGTATCCATCCGTCAACTCCCCCCCCGAAGACGATTGCCTCGTTAATACCTGTGGACACGGGCATCGCGAGGAAGCAGTTTTTTTTGCCAAGAAAATTCATTTATCTCCCCAAGTACAGTTTGCATCCGACAATTCATATACTTATTATTATTACAAAACCTTTTGCTTTAAAAAATAAGCATGGGGGTATAAGATAACAATTGCAGCAATAAACACAACAAAGTCCTATAATTGAAAACAGGCATAAGGGACATCAAAATTATTGATTTGATTTACATAAAAATCTTTAATGCTAACGAGACTTTGTTATTGTTGCTTTAAAAATAAGCATGGGGCCATAAGATAACAATTGCAGCAATAAACAACAAAGTCCTATAATTGAAAACGAATATGGGACATCAAAATTATTGATTTGATTTGCAGAATCTTTAATGCCAACGAGACTTTGTTATTGTTGTTGTTGTTTTGCTGTAATTGTTGTCTTATTTCCCCATGCTTATTCTTAAAGCAAAAGGGTTTTGTACAATACAATACAATACAATACAATATGTAGCCGTTGGGCTAAGGGACGTAACCAAACAGACTCGTCAAATTTTGCGAACAGTGACGCTGTAACGTTTATTAAGCCATTGTAATCGATCGTTTAACATGTTACACAAATATAGAAATAACGAAGAAGTAACGGCGTCATTAACCACAATGAATGGAAAAATTATATATATATATATATTATTATTATTATTACAAAACCCTTTTGCTTTAAGAATAAGCATGGGGCAATAAGACAACAATTACAGCAAAAATTAACATCAAAGTCTCGTAATTCAAAGAAAACATGAGACAAAAAAGGTTGCCATGTATTCGAACATTTTGCTAAACGTTTAGTTTGATCCCCCCATGAAACATTCATTTTAAGTAGATCTTCTCGACCGATTCTTATCCAAGTTTTCTGTGGTCTATTCCAACCTTTCTTTTACCACTTTCAATCGTCTATTCTAAAACCGTTCTTGATGGGCGGTAAATGATGTAGAATTTGACTAAGTAATTTTTTCGTCCAATTGTAATAATGTCATGTAGTGAACGACAGCCAGTTCTCCTTCTCAAAATCCCATTATTATTTGAAATATGCGTTGTATTATTTTTGCGATGATGATGATGAAAGTGGATAGTTGAAGCGTCTGTTTTGGTATATAAATTTCCCAGTCTGAATGCTTCAATTATTGCCTGGTAATGCAATATAAAAATGTCATTATTTTTATTTTTTCCAGCTTGTATAAGTGTTGGCATGCCTTCGTACGTCATTCAAGAAGAATTTTCTCGTTTTGTGGGTTATTGGTGGCGACCTGTCCTGGAACGCGGTAAGTCCGAATTCGAGCGCTGTACCGCTAGACCACCCCGGCAGTTGGAAAAAGTATTATTTATTATTATTATTATTATTGGGATGCTAATGATAGGGTGATAAATACTTATGTTCTGATAGTTAGTCTTCCAAGTGGTGCATCCTGGACTAGGTACCAACAGGCACATAAACTAATAACAGCGGGCACTGAATATACATTGGTATAACTGGGTTCCAGCTTTGGTGGGTGGGCGCAAGCATAAATCCAGGATATTTAAAATGTATCTTAAGGTATACTTATACCCTTGGGCTAAGGGAGATAACCTTGACAAAAAATCAGGAGGCCTTGTCAATCTTTGCGAACAGTGGCGACGTCACAAGGATGCCGTCTACCAGCCAAGAAACTTCGTTATTCTTCCATGTTTGTCTACGCTTGTCAAGCCATCGAAATCGATCGTTCTACATGTCGTATAAATATGGGAAATAATGAAGAGGTGACCACGTCACCAGCCAAAAAAAATTATCTATTTTTGGAATTCATAGATTTCATGCTAAATTGTAAGGGGAATACAATTTTTATAAATATAATGCATAAATTCAATCATACCTATTCGTAATACCAAACACGCAATAGCAAAGATATTATAATTTCAGCTAAGGATTTGAGTAATGCTTATAAAGTCTCAATTTCCAATGATGGTGATATTTCTGACTGTTAGTCTTCCACGTGGTGCATCCTGGACTAGGTGCCCCAAGGCATCTAGACTAATAACAGCAGGGTCCGAGTGCACAACGGTATAACTGGGCTTCCACTACGGCGGGTGGGTGCGAACATACACCCAGGATACTTAAAAGGTATCCAAAGGTATACATATATCATATGTAGCCCTTGGGCTAAGGGAGATAACCCTGACAAAAAATCAGGCGGCCTCGTCAATCTTTGCGAACAGTGGCGACGTCTAAGGATGCTGTTTACCAAGCCATCATAATCGATCTTTTAATATGCCCTAGAATAACTAAGGGGTGACGTTGACACTAACCACAATGAAATGAAATTATTATTGCTGCTTATCGAATGCTTTACAGTAAACACTATTCATCAAGTAGACATTTTAACAAATCCAATTGAGGGGGGTCCGCATTCAGTGCCGGTGGTGGTACTCGTAACCACAATTTCAAATCCAACGCTTTAGACTTCTAGATCTCCCCCATTCAGCATAAGCCGATAGAACTAACAATGGGTTTATTTGATTAGCCTAAAAGAGGTGTCATCTAAAATATCGATTTTTTATTGTAGGAAAATATCAGATTTTGTTTGAAGAGGTCGACGAACGTACGGTGGGCGTCGTGCAGATTGCAGCGGGTCAGCGTTTGGAAAGTCATCGATATCCCAAAGCAGGCAAGTGTTGCTTTCGTTGTCTGGTTGATGATTTAGTCACTTTTTCATTCTTGTTGAATGCGAATTAAACTAAGTGGCTAGAAGACGGCTTCCTTACGACGACGCCAGTGGTTACAGTTGTTGACGAGGCGATCTTTTTTTGAGAAAAAGGCCTTTTCTCTATTTTTTTGTCAGGTTCTTTTCTTCTATATCTACATTCCTGGGATGCTAATGACCCTGATGATTTGAGTAATCCTTCCTGACTGTTACTCATCCATGTAGTACATCCTGGACTAGGTACCGACAGACATCTAGATCAATAACAGCAGGGACAGAGTGTAGAGCGGTATAACGGGGCTTTCACTGGATTACTGTTTAATGAATGGGTTCTAGAATACACCTAAGATACCTAAAAGGTATATCAAGGTAACTATTTACCATATGTAGCCGGCTGGGCTTGTAGATCCATCAACTGGTGAAGAAGATCGCCTCGTCAATTCCTGTGAACACTGGCGTCGTCGCAAGGAAGCGGTCTTTTAGCCAAGAAACACCATTTATTCCCTTCCCCAAGTTCAATTCGCACCCGATAACTTTTTCGTTTAAGAATTCGATAAGTTATTCAAATCTTATATTTATGTATATTATATCTGGTTCCACACAATCTAATTACATGTCAAAAATGGAAGGCAAAATAATGAAGTGGTAACTCTGTCACCTTTCCATTTAGTGCCCATTCAACTGTTACGGGATGCTAATGATCCTGAGGATTTGAGTAATGCCCCTAGGCGTCTAGACTAATAACAGCAGGGTCCTAGTGCACAGCGGTATAACTGGGCTTCCTGCCTACGGCGGGTAGGTGCGAACATACACCCAGGATACTTAAAAGGTATCTAAAGGTATACGTATACCATATGTAGCCCTTCGGTTATGGGAGATAACCCTGACAAAAAATCAGGCGGCCTCGTCAATCTTTGCGAACAGTGGCGACGTCACAAGGATGCCGTCTACCAGCCAAGAAACTTTGTTATTCTTCCACGTTTGTCTACGCTTGTCAAGCCATCGAAATCGATCGTTCTACATGTCGTATAAATACGGGAAATAATGAAGAGGTGACCACGTCACCAACCAAAATGAAGAAAATGATGTTACGGTTTGTATGGGATAGGAAGTGGGCAGTTGAGCGAAGCCATTTAGTGTTGGCCGTGGAAATTGAATCCTTGCCCACTTAGGTTCGATTCAAGCCGACTATTTGGATATTGTCCAGATGTCCCGATGAAAACAGTACTGATATTGTGGATGTGCTTTACTAAATGACACTTTTTCTTATTTATGTTCAAGGTATGGCAAACGCTGTCAGTGATTTGAAAATATGCCAATTTGAATTGAATTCCGATGGACAGGTAAGTTTTGTTTTGATTACCGATAATCAATTGTTTTGGGAGGGTTCAAAAGTTTCTTAACAATGGTTATTCAAACTTTATCGCATTTGTTGATAATCTGTTTTTGGTCAATGTATATAAGCACAGCAGGGTTTGAGTGCACAGCGGAATAATTGGGTTTCCGTAATGGCAGCTGGGTGCCAACATATACCCAGGATACTTAAAAGGTATCTTAAGGTATATGTGTACCGTATGTAGCCATTGGGTGGCCTCGTCAATCTTTGCCAACAGTGGCGAACAGTAAACGTCTATCAACCAAGAAACTTCGTTATTGTCACGATTTGATCGTTGAATGTGGCGCATAAATATGAAAAATATCGATTGCGTTGCCAACCAATCAAATGAGTGAATGAATTTTATTCATTTTGGTTGGTATGCCTATACCTTAAGATACCTGGGTACCTGTGCGCATCCACCCGCCGTAGCGGAAGCCCAGTTATACCGCTGTGCACTTGATTCCTGCTGTTGTTAGTCTCGATGCCTAGGGTCACCTATCCCAGGATGCACCGCATGGAAGGGGAACAGACAGGAATATCACCATTATTGGACGTTGAGTCTTTATAAGCATTACTGAAATCCTCAGGATTATGAGCAGCCCCATGAATGAATGAAAATGTTTCGAAGAAAATTCACGTTAGCTGACGTTGTCATTTTACTACGCCAGAATTGATAAATTGTTTCCCCACCCCCCAATTTTCATTAACAGGTAGTTCAATTGCAATATTTTGCACTTCTTTCTTGTTTGAAAAATTATTTGCCAAATTTTGAGTATCTTGTTCGAGCTGGCTGGACACCCGATGGACAATAGTAAGTTTTGATCAAGCAACATTTGTGTCACTTTATTGGAAATTATTTTATTGTGTAGCAGCATCATTTAGTGTCGATAGGTCTGTGTCAACTGGGCTACGAAACGAACGACTGGCGGTCGTGATGATTGACATAACATAAAAGTTGGTGGCAGAGCCACCTCTTCATTAATTCCAAGTTTGAATGGCTTCACGAATTCCTATCCGAAAAGGGTGACGGATACAAATGGAACGTGGTGAGGGATAAATGAAGTTTCTTGGCTAGAAGACCGCTTGCTTGCGACAACACCAGTGTCATGTCATTCATTCATTCATTCATTTTGGTTGGTGACGTGGTTACCTCTTCATTATTTCCCATATTTATACATGTAGAACGATCAATTTCGATGGCTTGACAAGCGTAGACAAACGTGGAAGAATAACAAAGTTTCTTGGCTGGTAGACGGCATCCTTGTGACGTCGCCACTGTTCGCAAAGACTGACGAGACCGCCTGATTTTTTGTCAGGGCTACATATGGTATACGTATACCTTTAGATACCTTTTAAGTATCCTGGGTGTATGTTCGCACCCACCGCCGTAGCGAAGCCCAGTTATACCGCTGTGCACTCGGACCCTGCTGTTATTAGTCTAGATGCCTAGGGGCACCTAGTCCAGGATGCACCACGTCGAGGACTAACAGTCAGGAATGTCACCATTATTGGAAATTGAGACTTTATAAGCATTACTCAAATCCTCAGGATCATTAGCATCCCTTCTACATGTCGTATAAATATGGGAAATAATGAAGAGGTGACCACGTCACCAACCAAAAAAAAATGTATGGCTGCGATTGGCGGTTGGTTACATCCAGACTATTTACAACTAATCAACACAACCTTGGCAAAAAAGAGGCGGTCTTGTCAATGTTTCCAAACAGTTGTGCCATTAAAAGGATGCCGTCTTTAAGCCCAAAAAACTGTGTTGTTGTCCTATGTATTGCTAGTCAAGGCACATTTAGCGAAACTACTCAGATACGCGTTGAGTGTTTTCGATATTTCTGCCATCACGACACTAAATTGAGCGTGTAACGTTTGTTCAAGTTTCCGAACTTGCTCTAGTTTAATGACCAACGTTAAGATATCAGGCTTATGGTCGAACTGGCACAAGTATCTCGGTTGGAGTTTTCGGTACATGTTCACTGTAAAGGGTGATACCGACCACAACCCCCTACTTCGTGTGTCCACAGATGGCGGATACCGAAACGGCCTTTAGCAATAAAGGAGTTGGTTTTGAACAAGGCGGTGTCAAATATGCAGTCACTGACCGGTAAATTATTGCCAGTAATATTTATAGAGTAAGCAGTAGAGTCGCAAGTTACATCCCGCCTTGTTTGACTTCTGAGAATGGTGGTTTTTTTTTGGTATTTGGCCGCCAGAATCTGTCCTATTGATCACGGCATTTAATTGATTGTTATACGAGTTTCGACCGCGAGTATAGAGACCAGCCATTCTAGTAAATAATTTTTAAGCTACTTTTTCTAGGCTTGCCTCGGTGTAGAACAAACGATGCTGTCCCTCAATGAGGCTGCTTGGTGATACTACTCAAAGTGATACCAATAACTGTCATCATCTTGCCAATACATGAACGACCGCAACTGCCTATTTGGCACAGCCTTATTCACAGTTAACTCCATTATTGCTAAAGGCCGTTGCACTATCCGCCATCCGTGCGATCGGTCTCTTCCCTCATCATCATCACCATCATTTGAATGTGTGCTCTATTGTCATTCATTTATCAGCGTGTGGGTTCAATTGCTCAGTCGCAATCAACAGGAGCTGTCGCTTATCTTAATACCTTTGGACAACTTTTGCGTATGTTCGTCGTCAGTCGATGCGGATGACGATATGGTACAGTCGATTTCGCCCTGTATTGTGTTGGTCAGGGAAACGGAACCGTGCTATTGGATCAAGGTGAGGTTGTGTGAATTTACAATGTGCATTTATCGCAATTCAATTGCTTGTCCTTTGCACTTAATAGAAATCATTGGATGAGTTTGATTCGCTGATCTAATTAACATTTAGAGTCAGCAAACCTCTCAAGTGTCGTTTATGAAGTGTATATTGTAAAAATTGATGTGTTTTGCACATTTGATAATTTGGACTACCCTGGGCGATAATAACCGGTGGAAGATGTTTATCCCCCCCATGAAGATGATGTGTTTACTAAATTTTTACTTAGTAGCTAATAAAATATTTCAATCATTCCCAGATATTTCTAACTCAATAAGAGAAAGACGATTAAAATGGATTGGCCATGTGTTACGTAGATCGCCCACTCATTCAGCCAAAATAATTATGGAAGCCCATCCATTACCCGGATGGAAAAGAAGGCCAGGCGGCCAACGGAAAATTTGGACGGACATTGCAGCACGTAAACGCAGTCCTTTTATTGATGCTAAGCCTCCTCGTCTAAATGGGTGTTCGTTTGCTTATCGTTTGCAGTTAATAGAGACCGCTGGATGGGTTTAATTCGCTGATGTAATTAACATTTAAAGTCAGTATACCTCTCAAGTGTCGTTCATTAAGTACACATTGTAAAATTGATGTGTCTTACAGATTTAATAATTTGGACTACTCTGGGCGCTAATAACCGGTGGACGATGTTTATACCTCGATGATGATGATGTATTGTATTGTACAAAACCCTTTTGCTTTAAGAATAAGCATGGGGCAATAAGACAACAATAACAAAGTCTCATTGGCATTAAATATTCTGCAAATCGAAGATTGCGCTTTCTTTCGGCTTTCACTCAACCTTGTCATCTGGTAACTTTGCCATCCAGAAACGTTGTTGTTTGCCGGAATGACGTCATCTTTCATTGTTTCCGCAGCAGTATAAATTTTTACATAGGCCAGGTTGCCAACCTTGCGCTCAAACCCTCCTCCTTTATCCAGGCTTGGGACTGGCTAGATTGAATCATTTCTAATCCAAACTAGGCGGAGTTACTGATTGATGCAACTCATTTATTAAATTCACTTGTTGTAATATCTAACTATCGACTAGCCAAAACTATTATTTAAAAGTTTTATTTTTATGTTAAAAATACATTTTTTTCTACTTTTTAAATAATAAAATAATTTAAAACTTTATAAAAGCTTGTTTTGTAAACCCCTTTTTTGAATTTGCTGCAATAAAAAACTAACTGTTGCAATACTCAAACTTCAACTTTTTTAAACTGCAAAATTTTATATATATATATTTATAAAATTAAATAATAAAAAAATATTTCATAGATCAATCATTAATTTATTTTTAGAATAATATATAAATGTTTGTTTAAAATTATGTAAAAAACATTAAGTAAATTAATCACAAGATTAATGTACTTAATAGATAAAATTTTGATTTAATGACCGCTAATATTGTTTAGTATGTGCTAAGTTGAAGGTTTATTTTGAGACCGCTAATTAATAAAAATAAGGTTATGTTTTTATTAGTACAATTTTTAAAATCTTTAAAATAAAAGTGTTTAAAAAATCTTGATAACAATTATTATCATATTAATATGCACTACCCTTTTACTTTAAAAATAGATATGGGGCAATAAGATAACAATTACAGCAAGAAACAACAACAACAAAGTCTTGTTAGTATTAAAAATTCTGTAAATCGATGATTGAGCTTTCTTTCGGTTTTCACTCAATTCTGTCATCCAGATACTTGCGATCACTTCTTTGCCATTGGCTGCCGGAATGGTATCCTTTTGTATTGTTTCCGTAGCAGTATAAATTTTTACATAGACCAGGTTGCCAACCTTGCGCTCAAACCCTCCTCCTTTATCTAGGTTTGGGACAGGCTAGATTGAATCATTTTTAATCCAAACTAGATTATGATGATGATAACTTAAGTTCAATAACACAGAATCATGGGCAATTTTTCTATAATTCATAATTGATAGTATGAACATTGTCCATTCGATATGAGAATTATCGAATTGGTTTTTTTTAAATCAACAATTCCTATTATTACCAAAATCATCATCCTAACCCACTGTGTGTTTTTTTGCCATTCCCCAAAATCCATCTATTGGCAGGTGCACAATTATTTGACATTCCTTAGCCAAAGTCGCCACGCCCATGATGGCGAAAACCATTGCTTCTTTATTTGGTCGTCACACGTATCCCAATCGTTCGACGTGGACGGTGTTGAGGCGTCGTCGTCAGAAGGATTCAGTCATTTGTATTGGATGCATCGTGCGTGGCCAAAACAACTCGACAATCGACCGCTTCAACACCAACCGTCGATTGTTGACGCTCGTCAAGTAGCAACGAGGTCGTTGACAAGTGGACCGTGGGAAGTTATTCACGATGAAGTAACTTGATGTCCAGTGACTTTTTTTATTGTTCCTTTTTCATGTGGTGCATCCTGGACTAGGGATTTAGTCCAATAATAGCAGGGACCGGATGCACAGCGGCGTAATTGGGCTTTAACTCCAAGATGAATTACTTAATTGGGCGTTCGATTGCTTAGTATGTACAGTTAATAGAAATCACTGACGTGGTTGAATTAACATTTAAAGTGAGCCTAAAGTCATTCATGATGAGGTGAATGAGTGTGGGTTTGTTCGTTCATTTTCAATGTCGGCAGTGCTTATGAAGTTTCAATTTTCAGTGATATTTTTTATTGTTCCTCCTTCATGTGGTGCATCCTGGACTAGGTGCCAACAGGCATCTAGAATAATAACAGCAGGAACCGGATACACAGCGGCGTAGGCTTTTACTGGATTCCCGTTCAATGAATGGGTGTTGGCATACACCCAAGATACTTAAAAGGTATCTCAAGATAACTATTCACCATATGTAGGCGGTTGGGCTTGTGGATCCTTCAACTGGCGTCAATTCTTGTGAACACTGGCGGAATTGGAAAGGTTGGTAGACCACAAAACACTTGGTTAAGAACTATTCAGGAAGATCTAATTGAAATGAATGTCTTATGGTGAATCAAACAACAGCTGTTATCTTGTTACTTATTTTAAAGTAAAGTGGTTTGTAGTAATAATAATAATAATAATAATAATAATAAATATACATAATACATAGTATTAAATCATTAATTAATAATGATGATGTTTTAGATTTGGGTTGACGAAACGAAGCAGCTTGTTTATTTCCACGCAAATCGATATCATCCGATGCTGCAGCACGTGTAAGTGACGATGATTTTGATATTAATCGCGTGTATCATGATTTTTTAAATTAATAAACAGGTCCGATTTTGTGACTGGGCGGTCTGGGAGTTGTTTTGAGTTTAGAAAAATGTGTAGGTGTTGGGATAGGGGACATAATTCAGGCGGCCTCGTCAATCTTTTCGACCATTGGCGCCGTCACAATGATGCCATCTATTAGCCGAGAAACTTTGTTATTCTTCTACGTTTGTGTTACGCTTATCAGGCTATCGAAGTCGATCATTTAATATGGCTTATAAATATGGAAAATGATAATGTAAATATCCACTTGTATGAAGAACAACAACAAAAGTTAGTGGCAAATCCACATTTTCATTAATTCCAAATTGGCATAGCATCTTGAATAATCCCTTTCCATTGTTCACGTGTAGGGATATGTCAGTTCCAAGATAAAGTACCGGCCAAGATTGTGTGAAGATCGTCCAGAACAGCATTAATCCAAGTACGTTTTGTGACCACCTTCCCTCTTCTTCCAATCGGTATTTGGACAAGCCAGGGTTACGATACGTGAGATTGCATCTACGGAGAACGTGTCCAAACCAGCGCAATCTTCGTTGTCGCGATACCAATGAAGGAAGATTATGAAATTGAAGGTCATGTCGAATTTGGCAGTTGCTAATCTTTTTTATCCAATCCCTTGACACGGAGGATGTCAAATGTATCTGAGACATCTTGACCCAGTAAGAGTCCACGTTTCAGCTGCGTACAGAACTACCGTGCGAACCAATGAAGAGAAAATGCTCATCTTTGGATTGATATTTTTTCGTTTTCAAAGTGAATTGGCACGTCTTTCAAACGCAGTAGTAGCCAAACAAATTCGACGATTTACTTCGTTGGATGAACCACCGTCAGAAATAATTGAAAAGCCCAGATACACAAATTTCTTTACATTAGAAAGCACAGCATAATTTAATACAATCCTCGTATCAGGAACTTGTGACTTCATGATGACTGATTTTTTGGGATTGATCTTTAGGTCAAATTCACCAGGTGTGACAAATGTAGAATAATAACGAATTTTCTTGGCTGGTAGACGGCATCTTTGTGATGGCGCCACTGTTTGCAATGATTGATTTTCTATCTTCTTTCCATTATGTAACATAGCTATCTAGAGTCGTTTTCTGTTCAGCGAGTCGAAGGCTGAAGAGTAGTCTATGAACGCTACGTATGTAGGGGCGCTCAAATGTTGTCCAAATTTTTAGGATGCACCGGAGCGTGTGAATCTGATCAACGCATTCCAAACCAGGACGAAAACCAGTTTGGTTGGGAGAATACAACAATATGTTTATTTTAATTAGTCAATTGTGCTCTTGGAATGGCAGAAACTAAACGAAGGTGTTTGACTCTAGAATGGATGGGGCATACGGTCGAGTCTCACCAAATGCAAATGTTCTGTGCCGGGGTGGTCTAGCGGTACAGCGCTCGAATTCGGACCTCCGTGGGCATGGGTTCGAATCCCATCACCGGCACTAAAATGCGGGCCCACGTTCGGCTTCGCTAAAATGTCCACTGCTGAAAGATGTTTCTTGTAAAACATTCGAAGTAGAAAACATAAAATAAATAAAAAATAAAATAAAATAAAAGGAACTGTCACTTAGCCAATTCACACAACAAAAACCAAATGAAATTGTATATCTCGTGTCGGAGTAGTCTCGTGGTACAGCGCTGAACTCGAAATTGGCACAAGATGCGGGCTCTCATTCAAGCATTCAAGCAAACACCAATACTTATTATGGCATTTCTAATGTAATGAGAGATAAACGACTAAAATGGATTGGTCATGTTTTACGTTGATCCATTCTGAATAGCTATGGACATTGTCGCACTCAAACTCAGTCCTTTTATTTATGTTAAGTCCCTCTTATGTTATTATTATTATTATACAAAACCCTTTTGCTTTAAAAATAAGCATAGGGCCATAAGACAACAATTACAGCAAAACAACAACAACAAAGTCTCGTTGGTATTGAAGATTCTGCAAATCGAAGATTGAGTTCCTTTCGGCTTTCACTCAACCTTGTCATTTGTGTAACTCTGTCGTCCAGATACGTGCGATCACTTCTTTGCCGTTGGCTTCCGGAATGGTGTCCTCTTGATTGCTTCCGTTGTAGTATACATTATTTACAGAAGCCAGGTTGGTAACCTTACGCGCTCAAACTCTTCTCCTTTATCCAGGCTTGAGACTGACTAAATTGAATCATTTCTGGGCATCCGACTGCCTACCGTTTGCAGTTAATAGACATCATTGGAGAAGTTTAATTCGGGATGTAGTTAGTATTTAAAATTAGTGCACGTCGTAAAATTGTGATATTTGCATGCTTTTGATAATTTGGGAGCGATAATAAGTGGTGGGTGGAGGGGTCATGCTTATCCCCGATGATGATGATGACTAATACTTATTATCGATTACACAGCTACGCAGTGAGCTATGCCCACGCAAACAGCGGTCAGTTGTTTTGGCTCACATCGCCCAATTCCAACTGTTCGACTGGAAACGTCGACACATCGTCGCATACGATCAATCCCGACTTGATCGATCCAACATTTAGACAAGCCTGTCTCGATAGCGCCAAGCCAATGTATCCGATGTCTTACCAACTGGAAGCGATCAATCTGCAGTCTGGTTTGGCCGTTATTTCATCGAGCAGTTTGAACCACTTGCACGGATACGAAGTTGTGCACATCGTCTTTGATCAATCGGTCGCCGACAAGTCGAATTATGTCAATCCAACATTCAAGCACGTCACGTGGATCAAGCGGCATTGTAAGTTAGCCACAAAGGGCATGGATAAACTGGAATGCTAATGATCCACGAGGATGCTGAGTAAAGCTTGTACAAAGTCGTCTCAATTTCCAATGATGATGATATTCCTGACTATTCGTCCTCCACGTGGTGCATCCGGACTAGGTGCCCCCTAGGCATCTAGACTATGTCAGTCCAACATTCAAGCGCACGTCACGTGGATCAAGCGACATTGTAAGTTGCCCACAAAAAAGGCATGGATAAACTGGAATGCTAATGATCCACGAGGATGCTGAGTAAAGCTTGTACAAAGTCGTCTCAATTTCCAATGATGATGATATTCCTGACTATTCGTCCTCCACGTGGTGCATCCTGGACTAGGTGCCCCTAGGCATCTAGACTAATAACAGCAGGGTTCGAGTGCACAGCGGTTACACAAACCCTTTGCCCACAAAGGGCATGGATAAACTGGAATGCTAATGATCCACGAGGATGCTGAGTAAAGCTTGCACAAAGTCGTCTCAATTTCCAATGATGATGATATTCCTGACTATTCGTCCTCCACGTGGTGCATCCTGGACTAGGGTGCCCCTAGGCATCTAGACTAATAACAGCAGGGTTCGAGTGTACAGCGGTACACACAAACCCTTTGCCCACAAAGGGCATGGATAAACTGGAATGCTAATGATCCACGAGGATGTTGAGTAAAGCTTGTACAAAGTCGTCTCAATTTCCAATGATGATGATATTCCTGACTGTTCGTCCTCTACGTGGTGCATCCTGTGACTAGATTCCCCTAGTAATTCAGACTAATAAATAAGGGTATAACTCGGCTTCTGCTACAGAGGGTGGGTGCAAACATTCATCTAGCTCCTTGGCTAAGATAGACTAGGTGCCCCTAGGCATCTAGACTAATAACAGCGGTATAACTCGGCTTCTGCTACAGAGGGTGGGTGCAAACATTCATCTAGCCCTTGGGCTAAGATAGATAACCGTGACAACAATTCAGACGGTTTTGTCAATCTTTGCGAAGAGTGGCAACCAACGAAGAAACTTCATTATTATTCTATGTTTGTTATGCTTATCAAGCCATCGAAGTCGATCGTTTTCTATGCCGTATGAATACCTTTTAAGTACCCTGGGTGTATAGTTGCACTTACCCGCCAAAGCGGTCGCCCAGTTATGCCTATGGGCACCTAATCCAGGACCAACAGTCAGGAATATCACCATCATTGGAAATTCAGCATTACTCAAATCCTTAGGATCATCAGCATTCCATGTTGTTATTAGATTAACCAATCAAATAGCAAGTATATATTGACGTATCCGAGGTATCATCGGGCCCAATTTTCTCCTTGTTTTAATCAATTTGTTGTTCTTTTTGGTGTAGCAAAACGATCGCCTATTACTAAAATTATAAAAATAATCAATTTTAGCAATTCACGATGCCACCGAGGTGTCGCCGCCCCTTGTTTTCCACTTCGATCATGTCAGCACGTCCGAACCATCAGTGTCGTCGTCTAATTCCGACCTCGGACTTCCGTGTGTCAAGTCGAACAGCTGCGTTGTCGTCGAAGTGGAAGATTCAAAGTGCAAATTTTACGGGTTGTTATTTTTGCCGTCTGCTAACAAGCTGGCTGGTGATGAATCCTTCACAGGCTATCCAACGATTCACTATGTTTATGGAGGTCCTGGTTTCCAGTTGGTCAAAGGATCCTATTCCAAATCTCTGTAAGTTGGGGCGCGGGCTTGGAAGGTCGTTTGCTGATAGTGGAAGGCGTATTTAGTTTGTTGATCATATTCTCAATGATTGTTTAAACAAAGTATTCCAATTTTGATGGACGGTATACTTGTAATGGCGGCGCACTGTCAAAGACTCGAATCTGGGTTCCACCAACTGCCGGCTCACGTTCGGATTCGCTAAAGTTTTGACTGTTGAAAAATCATTCATTTTGGTTGGTGACGTGGCGTCACCTCTTCATTATTTTCCATATTTATACGACATGTAGAACGATCGATTTCGATGACTTGACAAGCGTAGACAAACGTGGAAGAATAACAAAGTTTCCTTGGCTGGTAGACGGCATCCTTGTGACGTCGCTACTGTTAGCAAAGATTGACGAGGCTGCCTGATTTTGTGTCAGGGTTATCTCCCATAGCCCAAGGGCTACATATGGTATACGTATACCTTTAGATACCTTTTAAGTATCCTGGGTGTATGTTCGCACCCATCTGCCGTAACGGAAGCCCAGTTATACCGCTGTGCCCTAGGGGCACCCCTAGTCCAGGATGCACCACGTGAAGGACTAACAGTCAGAATATCAATATCATTGGAAATTGAGACTTTACGAGCATTACTCAAATCCTCAGGATCATTAGCATCCCGTTGAAAAATGTTTTCCGTAAAACGTTTAAAGTAATAGAATTAACGTTTTAAACAAATAAATATACTTTTTAAGTATCCTGGATGTATGCTTACATCCATCCACCGAAAGTGAAAGCCCAGTTTTACTGCTATACAGTCGGTCTCTGCTATGTTAGTCCAGAATGTACTACGTGGCGGAGGAACAGTCAGGAATATTATAATTATTGTGGAAATTGAGATTTTATAAACATTACCTAAATCTTCACAATTATAAGCATCTCAACGTTTTGGAGATGATCATGAGGATTTGAGTAATGCGCATAAAGTTTCAATTTCCAATGATGGTGATATTCCTGACTGTTAGTCCTCCACGTGGTGCATCATGGACTAGGTGCTCCTAGGCATCTAGACTAATAACAGCAGGGTCCTAGTGCACAGCGGTATAACTGGGCCGCTCCCGACGGGTGGGTGTGATCATACACCCAGGATACTTAAAAGGTAGATAACCCTGACAAAAAATTAGGCGGTCTCGTCAATCTTGGTCAACAGTGGCGACATCATCACAAGGATGTCAAGAAACTTTATTATGCTTCCACGGCTGTGTTACGCTTATCAAGACATCGAAGTCGATCGTTTGCTATGCCGTATGGATAGAGAAGAAAATAATGAAAAGGTGACACCATGTTACCAACCAAAATGAATTTTGTTTTAATCAATATGGTACCTAATTCATGTTTACTGTTTTTCGATTGTAGTTTTAATTTGGCTAAACTATTCTGTCACCATGGTTACGCTTTGTTTGCTTGCGATTGTCGTGGCTCTACCAACCGTGGTATAAAATTTGAAGGTCACATAAAATATCGAATGGTAAGTATGTACGCATACATACACACACACACTGTCACGTATATACAAGCCCCTAAAGAATTTTTTTGCATTACAATTCTATCTACACCAATCTTTATTTATGGATGATTTTATAAAATACATATTAATAATCAAAGATGATGAATTGTAACAATTGTAATTTAAAGTCACGTTGGAATTGAATTATTCATCATCATCATAATCGGGGATAAATATCCCCCACCGGTTATTATCACCCTGGGTAGACCAAAACCAAAACGTCAACTTTTGTAATATGTTCTTAATGAACGACACTTGAGGTGTGCTGACATTAAATGTTAATCACATCCCCCTGAGTTAAACCCCTCCAATGATCTCTGTTGTCTGCATAGGGTAAACAAACGGACGCCCATTTAAATAATTCATTTGGACGAGGGGGTCTTAGCATAAATAAAAGGACTGAGTTGGGGTTGAATTATTGGTGGACCCAAGTAAGCATGCGTTCAATCTTTACCACCGGGCTTCGCTGAAATGGTCACTTGTTCAATAGTGTTTCTGATCAAACAGTTAAGTAGCAATAATCAGATATAATATAAACGTAATTATCAAATCCACTTTACATCATGTTGAACAAAGTTTATTTTTAGAAACAAAAAATAATAATTTAGTGTTTTTCCATTTATTATAAAACCTTTTTACACTCATCTAATTGTTTCAATAAGACAATGAAAACTGAAATATTCGATATGTTCTTACTAGAAATGAACATTTTTATTTAAAAGTAACTTACTTAAAAATCGATATTTCTGTAACCATTTGGATTAAAAGTTTCGGCACATGTTGTTGTTGTTGAAATAATTTTGTTTAATGAAACAAGGTCATTTATTATTAAAAATGCAAAAACTATATTTATTGATTATTTGTGCATTTGTGTAATGTCCTGATGGTACCTTCTTCATATGCTGCATCCTAGACTAGATGTTCATCTGCATCTAGACTTATAGAAGCGGAGTCTGGGTGCACAAAGGTATGCCGGAATGGTCTAGCGGTACAGCGCTCGAATTTGGACCTCGGTGGCCATTGGGGTTCGAATCCCATCAGCGGCCCACTAAAATGCGGGCCCACGCGTTTGGCTTCGCGCAAATATCCACTGCTGAAAAATGTTTCTCTTGCAAACATTCAAAGTAGCAAATATAAAATTTTGAAAAATAATAAATAAATATTTGGGTTCCCGCTTTAGCTGAAGGATGCATGTATATATCCAAGCTACTTAAAAGGTATCTCAAGATATTCGTATACCACATATAGCCGTTCAGCTAAGATAAATAACCCTGACAAAAAATCAGGTGGCTTCGTCTATTTTTGCAAACAGTGGCGCCATCACAAGGATGCCGTCTACCAGTCAAGGAACTTTGTTATTCTTCTACGTTTGCTACGCCATCGAATCTAATTGTATAAATGTGGGAAATATTGAATACATGGGTTTTTCAAACTGAAATATCATTTTCAAGAATTCAGTTAATAAAGGAACAAAGTAAAAATACTTTTTACTTTTTTCCAAACTGGAGTTTTTTAATGGAAATCAAAATGGAATTCATTCATCTATTTGTATCGCCCATTAAACAATTAATTTTATTGGCGGCATCCTTGTGACGGCGCCACTATTCGCAAAGATTGACGAGGCCGTCTGATTGTTTGTCAGGGCGGTCATCCTTAAACCAAGAGCTACATAGGATATACGTATACCTTAGGATACATTTTAAGTACCTGGAGTGTATGCTTGTATCCATCCACCATAGCGATAGCCTAGTTACACCATTATGCATTCGGTCCCTGCTGTTATTAGCTTAGATGCAGGTGAGTACCTAGTCCAGGATGCATTACATGGAGGAGGAACAGTCTGTAAATACATTCAAAGTAGTAAAAATTAAAATGAAATAAATAAATCTATTAGAGTTTGTCAAACTGTATAAACTGCTTTATTTTTGCTTAGTATACATTTCTCAATGTTTCGTTTTCCTTTTCTAAAACAGGGTCAAGTGGAATTGGATGATCACGTGTCATTTTTGCAGTATGTGGCCAAACAAACTGGTCTTATCGATTTGAATCGTGTTGGTATTATGGGCTATTCTTATGGTGAGTTTATTGCCTTCATTTCCCTCCCCCTGTCCGTACCCCCTCCCCAATGAATTCGATATTATGTATAATTGGATTTTTGACAGTATGTGTTTTGTGTAACTGTTAGTTTTATTGAGTGTATTTGGAGTACTGTATAGTTTTTATTATTGGTGGGAACTATTGCTAATGAACCCGAGGATTTGAGTAATGCTTATAAAGTTTTAATTTCCAGTGATGGTGATATTCCTGACTGTTTGTCCTCTACGTGAGACATCCTGGACTAGATGCCCTTAGGCATCTCGACTAATAACAGCAGGGTTCGAGTGCACAGCGGTATAACTGGGCTTCCTCTAAGGTGGGTGGGTGCGAGGATACATTCACGGTACTTAGAAGGTATCTTAAGGTATTTGGGTTAAGGCGACTCTCATCTAAGTGGATATACAAAAGCTTGTTTATTTTGAGAAAACCTGTTGTCTTTTATCGAATGCAGCCGTTTAATAACTAATAAAATATTTCAACCATTTCCAAATATTGGTAGCACATTTAACATTCATTGGTCATGCATTTCTAACTCAGTAAGAGAAAGTCGACTAAAATGGATTGGCCATGTTTTACGAAGGTTGCCCACTTACTCAGCCCGAATAGTTGCAAAAGCGCAACCATTACTCCAAATGGAAAATAAGATCGGGTGGCAAACGAATAAGTTGGACAGACATTGTAGTACATGAACGCAGTCCAAATGGACTATCTAATTGGACGTCTGTTTGTTTACCGTTTGAAGTTAAAAAAAAATCATTGGAAGGGGTTTAATTCGTAATGTAATTAACATTTAAAGTTAGCATACCTCTCAAATATCGTTCATTAAGTGCACATTGCAAAAGTTGATGTTTTTGCAGACTTTTGGCAATTGGGACTACCTTGGGCGATAATAACCGGTGAGGGATGTTTATCCCTATGAGAATAATTTTTCCTAACCCACTGGAATTGTTGAGAGATGTGTACTTGTAGTTAGTAGTGTTAGAATTTCATTTCACTATAAAAATACTATATGTTTTCTCACCCCCCCCGCAATAGGTGGCTATTTAACGCTTATGGCAGCTATGAATTATCATCACGTCTACAAGGCAGCAGCAGCTATGTCGCCAGTTGTCGATTGGCTTTTGTACGACACGGCCTACACGGAACGCTATTTGGGGCTGCCAATGGAGCAGTCCAAAGCTTACACGTACATGATGGTTTGGTCATTCGACGAATTATTTTATTATTTCCAACAGTCGATGTCAATGATGCCTTTGGGCATGTAGACTAATAATAGCAGGCAATGGGTGGACAACGGTATAACTGGGCTTACTGCTTTGGTGGCTGGCTACAAGCGTACTTAAAAGGGATCTTAAGGTATACGTATACCATATGTAGCTTTTGGGATGAGGGAGATAAAAAATCAGGCAGCCTAGTCACAAGGATTCTATCTATTAATCAAGAAACTTTGTCATTCTTCTACGTTTGTTCCGCTTATCCAACCATCGAAGTCGATCGTTTAATATTCCGTACAAATAATATTTGCCCAATTAACTAAGTCACTCAGCTCTTACTTACTTTTTTAATAAGTATATCTTAAGATTCAAATGACGGATACTAATGAACCTGAGGATTTGAGTAATGCTAATAAAGTCTCAATTTCTAATGATTGTGATATTCTTGATTGTTTATCCTCCATGTGGTGCATTCTGGACTAGGTACCTATAAGCATAACAGGGACCGAATGTACAGCGGTATAGCTGGGCTTCCCTTACGACGGATGAGTACAAACATACACCCAGGATACTTAAAAGGTATCTTAAGATATATGTATACCATATGATGTCATTGGGCTAAGGGAGATAATCCTGACAAATCATCAGGCGGTCTTGTTAATCGTTGCGAAAAGTGGCGACGTCACAAGGATGCAGTCTACTTTGTTATGCTTATCAAGTCATTGAAATTGATTGTTTAATATGCCGCTTAACCAATCACAATGAAATACTTACAGACATCCACCAAATTGAAAGCTCTGAAATGATTAACAAGTGCGACCAAGTTTGAATGGCACTCAGTTCTTGATCCATATCTGTCTGGAGGATTATTGCCCTTATAGAAAATGGAGACTATATGCATCATTAGCATCCCATTTGCTGATAGTGTTGCCCAATTTCATTGTATCATCTTTTATTTTTCCCATACCATTTTGAACGATGCTAATTCCACACAAACGTCTAATGGTTATCTATTTGTCTGTTTTCCCTCCCCCACCACCCCACCGTTCGACTAGATGGGGCAACGTGATGGAATACGTCAGTCACATGAATGCCCAGTCGCCGTCACTTCTCATTTGTCACGGCGGACAAGACGAAAATGTCCATTTCTTTCATACGTCGTCTTTGTTGCAGAAGATGGAAAGTTGGGGCAAACCTTACCAGTTGCAAGTGGGTTTTCGGACGATTCGATGATTGACTAATTGATGTTAGCTTATTTATTGTGTGCCAGTAGTGGGATTCGAATCCATGCTCACACAGGTTGGAGGGTAAACACTATATCTACAATTACTGTTAATTTTATTAACTAATGATGATTATTTTCTATTTTTTTCTAAAAATGTGTACATTCATTTTCATTCATTCATTTTGGTTGGTGACGTAGTCACCTCTTCATTATTTCCCATATTTATACGACATGTAGAACGATCGATTTCGATGACTTGACAAGCGTAGACAAACGTGGAAGAATAACAAAGTTTCTTGGCTGGTAGACGGCATCCTTGTGACGTCGCCACTGTTCGCAAAGATTGACGAGGCCGCCTGATTTTTTGTCAGGGTTATCTCCCTTAGCCCAAGGGCTACATATGGTATACGTATATCTTTAGATACCTTTTAAGTATCCTGGGTGTATGTTCGCACCCACCCGCCGTAGCGGAAGCCCAGTTATACCGCTGTGCACTCGGACCCTGCTGTTATTAGTCTAGATGCCTGTTGGCACCTAGTCCAGGATGCCCCACGTGGAGGACTAACAGTCAGGAATATCACCATCATTGGAAATGGAGACTTTATAAGCATTACTCAAATTCTCAGGATCATTAGCATCCCAAAATGTGTACTAGTTTAAGAGATTTATGGTACCGGTTGATTGTTCAATATTACATGATATTCTATATTGTTTTGTCCATCTAATACTATGAGTTAATAGATCTAATTAAAATTATATTAATACCGCAATGTAACATATTCATCGTTTTCACTTATGAACTGTATATTTCTAAAAGATACAGTCGTAAAAAATAATATTCAGTATGAGTTAAAAACTCAAATTTTTTCAAAGCAATTAAAAATTTAGGCCAAGAATAATAATAATTTTTAACGAAAAAATCCATTGAATCGAATTCAGTGATAAAATGACGTGAGAGCAAAAAATTACACATGAAGTAGTTCATCCAAAATTAGAATAACCAATAAAATTAATAGCCAATGAAAAGAGTCTTCAAAATCAACCAATGAAATTGATAAATAAGCAATTAGTTAAAAACCGTAATTGTAGATATAGTGTTTACCGCCCTGGGTGGATTTGAGTCTCTCTACAACATTCAAACAGTAACAACCAAGTTGGAGCAAACTTTACCAGTTCCAAGTTGGTTTTCGGACGCTTTTGATTGGTTGTTTATTGACCGGGATGATTGATGCGGGAATTTGCGTTGGGTACAAAGTTTTTTTGCTGGATGTTGATGATCCACGAGGAATCGAGCGATACTTATACAAATTTTTAATTTCTAATGATGGTAATATTCCTAACTGTTCCTTCTCCACGTGGTGCATCCTGGACTATGTACACTAATAACAGCAATGACTAAGTTCACAGCGTTATCTTAAGGTATACCATATGTAGCCGTTCGACTAAGGGAGATAATGGAAGTGGGTTTTCTGACGTTTTTGATTGGGTTATTTACTGACCGATCGATGTGGGAATTTCGATCGTGCGCGAGTTCATTTTGCGATTATTAAATTAGGACTTCTTAATTATTGATTTATTTATTTGGTTGGTGACGTAGTCATCCCTTCATTATTTATATATTTGTACGATCAGTTTTGATAACTTGACAAGCATAGCAGATGCAAATGAATAATTATGGTATCTTTGTGACGGCGCCACTATTCACAAAGATGAACAAGGTCAGGGTTATTTCTTTAAGCCCAACAGCTGTTTTCATTTGCCGGGGTGGTCTAGCGGTATAGCGCTCGAATTTGGACCTCGGTGGGCATGAGTTCGAATCCCACCACCGGCACTCAAATGCGGGCCCACGTTCGGCTTCGCTAAAATGCCCACTGCTGAAAGATGTTTCTAGTAAAACATTTAAAGTAGTAAACATCATAATAATAAATAATAATTTAAAAACCCACCGGGGAGTGGCAACTTTGGGATGCCAATGATCCCGAGGATTTGAGTAATGCGCATAAAGTCTCAGTTTCCAATGACGGTGATATTCCTGACTGTTCGTCCTCCACGTGGTGTATCCTGGACTAGGTGCCTATAGGTATGTAGAGTAATAACAGCAGGGTCCGAGTGCAAAGCACTATAACTGGGCTTCCGCTACGACGAGTGGGTGTGAACATACACCCAGGATACTTAAAAGGTATCTTAGGGTATACGTATATTATATGTAGCCGTTGGGCTAAGGGAGATAATCCTGAGAAAAAATCAGGCGAGTAGTGGCGACGTCACAAGGATGCCGTCTACTAGCCAAGGACCTTCGTTATTCTTCTACGTTTGTTACGCTTATCAAGTCGTCGAAATCGATCGTTTATATATGCCGTATAAATATGGAAAATAATAGAGGTGATGCCACGTCACCAACCAAAATGAATGAACTTTAAAACCCTTTCGTTCTGAAGAGTATGGGGCAACAAGATTGATCCATTTTTAACTTTGAAGATGTGGCATTAGGACTTCACCGCCAGTCCTTTGCCGTAGTTTGTTAAAACGGTGTCCTCTTGTTGTTACAGAGAGCATAATGAACATTTAGCACTATATTTGGTGTCTTTCGATCTAGGGCAGAATGCACAACGAATTCATTTTCTTCCTGAAACCTTTTGTCAGGGTTTTGCACATCATTTCAAGAAGAAAATGATAATTTTACATAAATTTAACCTGTAGTTTATGGATTATTGCAAAATTTCATACTCTGGGGTCATTTCTGACCCCATTTCAGGTCCAGGAAGGTTAAATTGATTGATGCCCGGGTGGTCAGGCGGTACAGTGCTCGACTTAGAACTAAGTGGACATGGGGTGGTTCGAATTCCACCGCTGGTCCACTCAATGCGGGCCCACGCGTTTGGCTTTGCTAAACAATGTCCACTGCTGAAAGGCACACGCATTTCTTGTGTAAAACATTCAAAGTAAAGTTTAATTCATTGGCATTCCTTACATTTATTAATGTGTTTTTTTTTCAGTATTATCCTACATCGCGACATGGAATCAGTCCTCAATCTCATCTAAATGCAACTTTGTTATACTTTTTCCAGCAAAATTTGAAGCCCTAATTTCACTTGATTTGTTGTTTATTTTTACCTTTTTTTTGTTTTGTAACGTTTTTACTCAGGTTGTTTTTGGTAGCCCCATTTTATCCTTGATGTAAATATACGTATTTTTTATCGAATTCATATTGATTGTTTTAGTTTGTTATAAAGGGTGTTCATCATCCCGAAGATCTACGTAATGCTCGCTAAATATAAGGAAGATGATTGTGGCAAACATCAGGCGGCCTCGTCAATCTTTGCGAACAGTGGCGACGTCACAAGGATGCCGTCTACCAGCCAAGAAACTTTGTTATTCTTCCACGTTTGTCTACGCTTGTCAAGCCATTGAATATAGAAATAATGATCAGGTGACGACGTACGTTACTGCAGTTTTAAAGACGGTCAAATTGGTACAGTTAGTTTAAAGCAAACTGGACGGTCAATTCTACTGCAGCCGGTCCTAAGTCCTGTTGGCTACCTGGCCTTTGTACAAATGCCACTGCTAGGAGAGAGAAAAAGAGGATAGCATTTCATTGAACTGCGGCAGCATCATTTCTATGACAGGATTCGGCGAAATCCAAATGTACATTCAATCCCTTCATAGCCAAAAATGTCATGTACAATTATATGGAACATAACACGTGTCGGTTGGAGAGTCATCGCTTCATTAATTACAAGTTTCAATAGCTTATCGAATTCTCATACGATTCAAATTGAACTTGGTGAGGGATAAATGAAGTTTGTTTGCTAGAAGACCGCTTCCTTGCGACATTGGCATAGCTTTTAAGTATCTTGGACAGGAATCCAGAGAAAGCCCAGTTATATCGCTGTCCCTGCTGTTATTAGTGTAGATGTCTGTTGGCACCTAGTCCAGGATGCACCACATGGAGGACGAACAATTAGGAATATCACCATCATTGTCTTTATAAGCATTACTCAAATCCTCGTGGATCATTAGCATCCCAATTACATGGAGCAATCTTGCGTTGTTCCATGTTCTTTAGAGCGAAAAGGTTTTTGAAATAGTGACGTCGTTACCTTTATTATTGCTACAGCATGTAGGGTAATCAACTCGTGTGCCCACCAACTGTTCAATAGCAACAACGTTTTTTAGACCAATAGATGATGGCATTTCTGTTTACAAAAATTGACGAAGCCGCCTAAAGTTTTGTCACAATTGGCCTTCTTGTTCCTTATGGAGGGTGTACGCTTTCAACAACAACAAGGGTTAGTGGCAGAGTCACCATATCTTCAGTTCGCATAGCATCTCGAATAATCCCTTTCCATTGTTCACAGTTTGCGCAGGGATATGTCAGTTCATTAACTTAGCCATTGTTATGGTATGTGACAGTATTCTTGCACTCATCCGTTAAAACGAAAACTCACGTTCTGTTGCTGTCTACTCAGACCCCGATCTGCGTTGGTTTAAGTTCAGGAACTGGACAGTCATTTTGGTTGGTGACGTAGTCACCTCTTCATTATTTCCCATATTTATACGACATGTAGAACGATCGATTTCGATGGCTTGATAAGCGTAGACAAACGTGGAAGAATAACAAAGTTTCTTGGCTGGTAGATGGCATCCTTGTGACGTCGCCACTGTTCGCAAAGATGGACGAGGCCGCCTGACTTTTTGTCAGGGTTATCTCCCTTAGCCCAAGGGCTACATATGGTATACGTATACCTTTAGATGCCTTTTAAGTATCCTGGGTGTATGTTCGCACCCGCCCGCCGTAGCGGAAGCCCAGTTATACCGCTGTGCACTCGGACCCTGCTGTTATTAGTCTAAATGCCTAGGGGCACCTAGTCCAGGATGCACCACGTAGAGGACTAACAGTCAGGAATATCACCATTATTGGAAATTGAGACTTTATAAGCATTACTCAAATCCTCAGGATCATTAGCATCTCGAACTGGACAGTAATAGACCGTTGACAAATCTACAAACATAACCAGCAACATATGATCAGTGGATACCTTGACATAACGTTTAAACATCTTACGTATTTGCTAGCACCCATTGACTGAACAGCAGTACATTAAAAGCCCACTTATGCCGCTATGCACTCGGTACTTGCTATTATTAGTCGATATGCCTGTGAGCACCTAGGCCAGGATACATCACGTGGAAAAGGACCATTTTAGAATATCACCATTATTAGGAACATTACTTAAATCGTCAGGATAAAAATATTAAACTCATTCGATTTATTATAAATATTACACACACAATGTACTGTCTACTAACAGAACTTGTCTACAAATGTAAATACGAATAAATAAAGCATCATTCGACAACGTTCATCAGTTCTTGTTCCAACTTGGTTGGATTGGCGAACAGGTGTTTGGGTGTCGATTCGATGAACACTTTCTGACCACTAAATGTCTATTGTAAATTGAAAAAAAAAGAAATGCATTCAATTAACATTCATTTGGGTTGGTCACCTTTTCATGATCTGTCATATTTATAAGGCAAAGCAAACGATCGACTTCGATGGCTTGACACAAACGTAGAATAATAAAGTTTCTTCGTTGATAGACGGCACCACTGTTCGCAATGATTGATGAGGCCGCCTGATTTTTTGTCGAGATTATCCCAGTTATACCGCTGTGCACTCAGACCCTGTTGTTATTAGTCTAGATGCCTAGGAGCATCTAGTCCAGGATGAACAGTCAGGAATATAACTAACATTGGACATTGAGACTTTATAAGGATTACTGGAATCCTCAGGATCATTAGCATCCCAATGAATTAACAAGACAACCGGATGTTTTACTGGTTTTAATGGGCAAATCCTAGATTTAATAACCGGTGCATTATCGCGAGTAATATTCACAGAACAGGCAGTAGCGTCGCGAGTCACATTCTGCCTTGTTTGAGCTCTGAGAATGGTGTTTTCTTGAATTTGGTTATCAGTATCTGCCATGTTGACCACGGCTTTTAATTGATTTTTAAGATAGTTTCGACCGCGAGTATATAGACCAGTTAGCCGCGGCCAACGGAAAATTTGGACAGACATTGTAGCATGCGAACTCAGTTCTTTTATTTATGCTAAGCCCCCTCGTCCAAATGAATTATTTAAATGGGCGTCCGTTTGTTTACCCTATGCAGCCAACAAGGATCATTGGAGGGGTTTAACTCGGGATGTAATTAACATTTAATGTCAGCACAACTCAAGTGTCGTTCTTTGAGTACACACTACAAAAGTTGACGTTTTTACAGACGCTTTGGTTTTTTTGGACTACCCTGAGTGATAATAACCGGTGGGGGATGTTTATCCCCGATGATGATGATGTCTTACTGAGAAATGGAATAGTTTTTGGATCGGATTAATTCTAGTGTTATATTAAATGATTGCCAATTTACTTTATACTTTGTGGGGAATAATAAGTGTAAAATAATTTTGGCCTAAGGACAAAACTTTGTACGCAACAATAATAATTCCTACGGCAATATATGGGAGTGAAACATGGAAGCAAACAGACAAAATTGGTACGATCGTAAGAGGTTTTTGGAATGGACGATTGAAAGTGGTAAAAGAAAAGTTGGAATAGACCACAGAAAACTTGGCTAAAAATCGTTCGGGAAGATCTAATTGAAATGAATGTTTCATGGGGATTAAACAAAACGTTTGGCAAAATGTTCGAATACATGGCAACCTTTTGTTGTTCCATGTTCGTTTTGAATTATGGAACTTTGTTGTTACTTTTACTGTAGCTGTTATCTTATTGCCCCATGCTTATTTTTAAAGTAAAAGGTTTTTCTGATAATGATAATCAATAATATTTTAAAAATTATCAAAATGAGGTTGAACAATATTAGTTCAGATGGCACTAAACTTGTTAAAATCTTCACTTTAATATTGAACGTGACGCTTTGGAGAATTTGATATTTAATAAAAACAATGAATGGACCAGTCTATATTTCTTAAAGTATAACATGACAATTTTAAAAGTACCGGCGGTGGTTTAGCGGTACAGCGCTCGACTTGGACCTGGGTGGGAATGGGCTCGAATCCCACCACCGACACTCAATGCGGGCCCACGTTCGGCTTAGCTAAACAGTGTCCACTGCTGGAAGGCATGCGTGTTTCCCGTAAATCATTCAAAGTAATAAAATTAATTTATGTACAGACGCCCCAACTAGGATAAACGTCACATTTATATAATTGCCTCCTGACAGCATAATTCATTCATTCATTTTGGTTGGTGACGTGGTCACCTCTTCATTATTTCCCATATTTATACGACATGTAGAACGATCGATTTCGATGGCTTGACAAGCGTAGACAAACGTGGAAGAATAACAAAGTTTCTTGGCTGGTAGATGGCATCCTTGTGACGTCGCCACTGTTCGCAAGGATTAACGAAGCCGCCTGATTTTTTATCAGGGTTATCTCCCTTAGCCCAAGGGCTACATATGATATACGTATACCTTTAGATACCTTTTAACTATCCGGGGTGTATGTTCGCACCCACCCGCCGAAGCGGAAGTCCAGTTATACCGCTGTACACTCGGACCCTGTTGTTATTAGTCTATATGCCTAGGGGCACCTAATCCAGGATGCACCACGTGGAGAACTAACAGTCAGGAATATCACCATAATTGGAAATCGAGACTTTATAAGGATTACTGGAATCCTCAGGATCATTAGCATCCCTCTGACAGCATAAAGCTTACTATGTTTGTAATTTTTATTAATGGGTTTTCAAGGGTGGGATCATTAGTTTCAGTCAACCAGAAACTCTGTACAGCTATTTCATCCTTATTTGGAATCATCAGCACTGCATACCTTTTGGGATGCTAATGATCTTGAGGATTTGGAATGCTAACGTCACAAGGATGCCGTCTACGAGCCAAGAAATTGTGTTATTCTTCCACGTTTGTCTACGCTTGTCAAGCCATCGAAATCGATCGTTCTACATGTCGTATAAATATGGGAAATAATGAAGAGGTGACTACGTCACCAACCAAAATGAATGAATGAATACCTTTCGAGCCATATCTACAGGTCAATGCTTAAACCACTGATCTATAGGTGGATGAAATTGACCCTGTAAATATATTATTTACAATAAATCTGATTAATTCTAGTTGCCCACTGTCCTCAAATACGGCTACGTTACTACAGCTAGCAATCAAGTGAATGATCCCTTCGACTACAGTTTAATAATTATAATTGTTTTTTTAAATTATTTTAAAATGTAATGTGGATAGTTTAAGCAATAAAACAGTTAAATTCATAAAATTGATTATCTAATGCGAAATCAAATTCCACAACAGAGGGACCCTTTATTAAATTCTTAAAAATATAGGAAGCAATGAATATTATCAAAAATATGCAAAATGAATACATATTTTATATTATAATTTATCTTTAAATAAGTAATCCGCTTGTTTTTTTACTTCAAGAATATTTAAATTGCATTTTTCAATAATATTGGTTAAAAAATGTTGTTGTTCCAAATTTGGTTTATTAATACTGCTAATGTAATGTTTTAAAAATGCTTTAGTAAAATTTAGATGTGCTTATTATAATTTCAAAAGCGAATCAATAATACTACAGTGATTTTCACACAAACTCGTAAACATACTGTGTAATAATAATAATAATAATAATAATAGTATTAAAAATAATAGCGATAATAATTATTATTATATTTATAATAATAGTAATAATATTGATAATAGTAGTGATAATAATAATAATTATTATTATTATTACAATAAAAATAATAATCTTAATAATTATAATGGTTATAATAATGATAATACATTAATAATGATAATAAATGTGCATGATTTCCACACAAACTCATAGACATGACCAAACAGAGTGTCAAGTCAGTGCTTAAAAGAAATGGAATAATTTAGTTTATTGCCCACAGAGTAATGTATGTTAGATGTCACTTGTACAATCGATAAATGAAGCCCATATTTTGAAGCATTTTAAGCATTATTTCTTCTAATTTTCAAAGCTTGGTACTTGTTTTGTTCGAGATAAAACTATGTAACATGGCGAAGTAGATTATTGTGTATTACTATTATATTATACAAACCCTTTTGCTTTAAAAATAATCATGGGACAATAAGACAACAATTACAGCAAAAAACAATAACAACAACGAACTCTCGTTGCAAATCGAAGCTTGAGCTTTATTTCGGCTTTCACTCAATCCTGTCATTTGTGTAACTCTGTTATCCAGATACGTGCAATCACTTCTGTGCCGTCATTTGCCAAAATGGTGTCCTCTTATTGTTTCCGCAGCAGTATAAATTTTATACAGAGGCCAGGTTGCTAACCTTGCGCGCTCAAACCCTCCTCCTTTATCCACGCTTGGGACTGGCTAGATTAAATCATTCCTGGTCCAAACTAGGCAGAGTTGACGAAGTAGATGGTAAAACAAATCGAGGTTGACTAATGATAAGATTGTTTTGATTGTCTAACAAGTATTTTAAACATAACCTGACGCAATCACATTTCAAATAATGAGATCATAAGAAAGAAAACTGACTGTCCTTCACTACATTACAATGAGATAAAAAAATTACTTGGTTAAATTCCACAGCGTTCCCCACCAGCATAAACGGTTTTGGAATAGACCACAGAAAACTTGCCTAAGAATCGTTCGGGAAGATCCAATTGAAATGAATGTTTCATGGGGGATTAAACAAAACGTTTGTCAAAATGTTCGAATACATGGCAACCTTTTGTTGTTCCATGTTCGTTTTGAATTATGGAACTTTGTTGTTACTTTTGCTGTAGCTGTTATCTTATTGCCCCATGCTTATTTTTAAAGTAAAAGGTTTTTCTGATAATGATAATCAATAATATTTTAAAATTATCAAAATGAGGTTGAACAATATTAGTTCAGATGGCACTAAACTTGTTAAAATCTTCACTTTAATATTGAACGTGACGCTTTGGAGAATTTGATATTTAATAAAAACAATGAATGGACCAGTCTATATTTCTTAAAGTATAACATGACAATTTTAACAGGACCCAAATTAATAACGTTAATGTTCCTACAGATTTGAGTAATGCTCATAAAGTATCAATTTCCAATAATAGTGATATTCCTGACTGGTCGTCCTCCACGTGGTACATCCTGGACTAGGTGCCCCTAGGCATCTAGACTAATAACAGCATCCGAGTGCACAGCGGTATAACTGGACTTTCGTTACGGTGGGTATGTGCAAGCATACATCCAGGATACTTAAAAGGTATCATAGGGTATTCGTATAGTATATGTAGCCGTTGGGCTAAGGGGGATAATCCTTACAAAAAAGCAGGTGACCTCGTCAATCTTTGCGAACAGTGGCGACGTCACAAGGATGTCGTCTACCAGCCAAGAAACTTTGTTATTTTTCTACGTTTGTTAGACTTATCAAGCCATCGATAGCGTGTAAACATGGAAAATAATAAGCAGAACCAAAATAAATCAAATGAACTAATATCATGTGCTTACCGTTACATTCAAATTTGGTATATCCATTTTGTGTGTAATTACTTTATCACCATCTGTTTTGCTGTGCTTTACAGCATCGCCATAGTTGTCTACTTCCAACTCGGATGCGTTCGTCCTCGACGCCTTAATAATTACCAACTGACGACATCGAGCTTTTCTTAGATAGGCATGATTTGACGTGCGGTTGATGAAATCGACAAATGTAGCCTGTACCATTTCTTGTTCGTGAAGTATTTTTCGTATCTAAAAAGTCAACAGGATAATAGGCTTTTTTTAGTTTACATTGGCAGTGTCAAATCAATAACATGTTGAAATAATAACGACGCCTATTCATTGTAATGATCACTTGATTGATATTCGTGACGATTGAACATTGTTCATTTTTAATGAAATTAAGCACACAAATTTATAAAAGACGTCCACGTTTGGCTTCGCTAAAACGTCCACTGCTGAAAGATGTTTCTCGTGCAAACATTCAAAGTAATAAGCATAAAATAAAAATAAAATATGCTTTTTCACTATTTCGATATTTTAAAATAAATATTGCTAAGTAAATATAAAGCAACTATTAAGCACTTTACATTATTTTCAATTTTAATATTTATTTTTTTACGAAAAAAAAAATAATAGTAATAATAAATATATGAACTGTCGGATGCAAACTATACTTGGGGGATAAATTAATTTTCTTGACTAAGAAACTGCTTCTTCGTAATGATGCCCGTGTCCACAGGTATTGACGAGGCAATCGTCTTCGGGGGGGGCGGAGTTGACAGATGGATACCTTGAGATACCTTTTAAGCATCATGGATGTATGCTATCACTCATACATTAAGTAGGAGTCCAGTAAATACCTAGTAATACCGCTGTGCACTCGGTCCCTGCTGTTATTAGTCTAGATGCCTGTTGACGTTTAATCCAGGATGCACCACGTGGAGGAGGAACAGTCAGGAATATGACCATCATTGGACATTGAGACACTTAAGAACATAGTGTTTATTTTTACAAAAAAAACTATCGGACAGAACAAATGAATTTAGATTCAATTTTTTTCCACTTTGAACTTTAGAAATAATTATCTATTTGAACACACAACATACTTCGTGCAATTGTTACAATCCCAACTAAGGATTTGTAGCATTTTTATTGTAAAAGAAACAATACAGTTTTATTGTCCAAACCAAAAAGAAAATAATTTTCAGATAGCAGTGTGTGTGTGCATGTTAACAGACGAGGCTCAAAGTTAATGCCAACTTCTGCACTTGTTCGCATCTAAAATAAGTCAGTAGGATGACAAACGCCACTTGGTATGAGAGTCGAAGAAAAGGGAATTGTTTCACTCGTTAGCGGTAGTAACGTACAATATTAGATGACAGTGGGCAATTAGCTCATTGGTCAAGGCAGTGATCTAACACCAGTGTCAAACACCATTTTTTGGGTTGCTTATTGTATAAAATGGAAATATAAAGCTGTGCACTGAGTCCCTGCTGTATTCGCACTACGTAAAAGTGACAGTCAGGAATATCATTAAAAATTGAGATTTTACAAATATTACTCAAATCCTCATAACGATAGATTTTGTTTTTAGATCACGTGTCTCTCGACAACTGATGGAGCGTGGGTTCAAGTTTGTGTGTGTGTGTGACACTTGGAAAGTGATGATTTCAAACAAGGATGTGAAACAGCTGTGACAGCGCTCCTGGTTATCTAAAGCCAAGTGGATATATTATTCGATTAAATCTGACAATTGTTATTTTATTTATGTTTGCTACTTTGAATGTTTTACGTGAAACATTTTTCAGTAGTGGACATTGTTTAGCGAAGCCCAACGCGTAGGCCCGCATTTTAGTGGGCCGGTGGTGGGATTGAAACTCTCCATGCCCACTGGTCTAACACCAGCGTGGGTTCAAGTTTGTATGTGTGTGTGACACTTGGAAAGTGATTGGATAAGGCATTGGGGCGTAGTTTCAAGTTCCTGTGTGAGAGGTGAAAGGTAATAATTACAAACAGGGATGTGAAACAGTTTTACGGCGCTTCGTTTAATTGTGGTTGTCCTTTAAAAAACGTTTCTGTCAAAAAGTTCAAACTATGTTAGTTATTAAATCAGTGGTACCAATCTACATATAGAATTTAAAATTTGATAAGGAATTTGATAACAAAGACACGTATTGTTAAAGTTCGTCAAACACCATTTTTTGGGTTGCTTATTGTATAAAATGGAAATATAAAGCTGTGCACTGAGTCCCTGCTGTATTCGCACTACGTAAAAGTGACAGTCAGGAATATCATTAAAAATTGAGATTTTACAAATATTACTCAAATCCTCATAACGATAGATTTTGTTTTTAGATCACGTGTCTCTCGACAACTGTAAAAACAGAAAAATAATATTATAAAATTCTGTTGGTCAACTTTCGTGAGTAAATATGAGTCACGTTGATACATTTTTCTATCAAAAGGGTATTTCTTGACCTTGAAAATGTATAGAAGATGAAAAAATCAATTTTAGCTAGTACTATGCGATTTGTTTGCTATTTTGAATGTTTTATGAGAAACATGCCTTTCAGCAGTGGACATTGTTTAGCGAAGCCGAATGTGGGCCCGCATTTTAGAAGGCCGGTGATGAGATTCGAACCCGTGCCCACCGAGGTCCGAATTCAAGCGCTGTACCGCTAAACCACCCCGGCATTTAGAAACTTTTCCATCCCCAACTTAAGAGCTTTTCTATTTTTTATTGCTTCCTTTTTTCGCAACGTTTACCTATGGTTGGTTTTATCATTGACAAACTTTGTTTCGTATTTGTAATGTACGGCTGAAATAGTTGTGATTGACGTACCATTCGTGTTGATTTGAAAATAAAAGGAGGATTTGGAGATGCGTAAAAAAATATTATCGTATATTTTAGTATCGATAACCTATATAAATTCCCTTAATTGGTTGGTTGAATATGCAAACCGGTCCCGTGCCGGGAAGGAGTTTAAGGCAGTAAAAATTGCACGCTAAAGCGTTTTAATAATCAAATATCCGAATTGGCATTTATCAGATTAAAACAGAAGCCAAATGTACACAGACAGACATCCTTGATGTCAGAATGACACAAGCGCTGAACTCAAACATTTGATTCCCACTACCGGAACTTAATGCGTATCCTCGTTACGTTTCCCTTCGAACATTTAAATAATGAAAACGAAAGAATTAAATAAACGTATACCATAAATTCTTCACATAATGATCGGCATTCCAATTTGACACATACAACAACTTAATCAACAAAAAATTGTTACGTTTCTTTATAAATCATCTTGGTAAATTAAAAGTGGGAAGTTATATTATTCAATTATTTTCTATGTTTGCTACTTTGAATGTTTGCACGAGAAACATGCCTTTGAGCAGTGGACAATTAGTGAAGCCAAACGCGTGGGCCCGCATTTTAGTGCCGGCGATGGGATTCGAACCCCCATGCCCACCGAGGTCCGAATTCGAGCGCTATACCGCTAGATTATGTTTTACATCGGTTCTATCAAACTGTTCACCTTTAAGCTTTCCTGGATTAAGATAATACAATTTTACCATTATCAAAAGATGTACAACTCCTATTTTCACATTTTCGACAATTAAATACAGTAATCTGATAGACAATTTAAATCATGCTTCCAATTTATGAGACGTATTAAAAACAACACTACTCAACCTATGCATGAAATGATTAAAAAAAATGCAAGATTATCTGAAAAAATCAGACGTTTGTACATGCCAAATTTATTTCAATTCCTTACTGACTGCGATCAATATATAAACGACCTTGTTATTAACCAATCAAAATGATTGTTATGTGATCACACACTTCACATTGATTGATTTACCTATGTTTTGTTTATTTATACTTTGTACTTTTATTTTATTTGATGACACTAATTATATGTTATGTTATGTATCTACACACACTGACACACTTCCATTGCAATGTAAAATAAATCAATCAATGAATAAACCAACTTTGGAATAGAATGTCTGTTCGCGATCCAATTCATTTTGTTCGTGAGATTGTAGAATTGTTTGTTGTAGCTGTTTCAATTTGGACGCTTGCCATTGACCCCATTCGCGTATGTTCGCCAACATCAGTCGGTCGGGAGTGACGGGCCGCAAGTCTGATTTGTCCAAATCCGATTGAATTTCTGCCCAAACTTGAGCATACTACGTTGTAGACAAACATCGGTTAGATAGGACAGAATTGGTGCATATTTGTGCTACTAGAAATAGGCCTTTCAGCGAAGCCCAACGTGTACCCGTCGGTGGCAGAGAAAATATTATTAAAGTGAATTTCAAAGTGCTTTAAAATGAACATGCCACTGGCACTTTCGATGTGCAAAATCTATTGTTGATGAAATTGGTTGATTTAATATATAACCAAATGGGAAAAATTAATTAGATGCAGTAGCTTATCAAAAAGTGGAAAAACTATAGTAAACACATTTATATTCACACACCTGCTTTGTGTGCACAAAAACAGTTCGTCACTACATTGAACTTAGCTTGGTCGTAATGATTGTGAGTTGTACTAATTTAAATGTTATCTGTA
>JAKXYG010001107.1:0-34343 GCA_025895645.1 Cardicola forsteri | reverse complement strand
ACTGAAGCACGCGAATGTAGTCATTTTTAGATTGTCTACTTTTTGTAGTAAATAGGATCCTTTGGAGAGGAGAGAGAATGTAATTAACATTTTAAATCGGATTACTTACAAGTGCCGACTAGCTTTTGTTGTTATTGCTGCTCTGTCAAATAAGCCGTTCTGGACCAAACGGACTGATACATGATGGATACTATTTGAGACGAGCTTGACGTTATTTTGGGCGTCGATTTTATCCTGGAAACAATGGCTAAGTCGATGGACTGATATATCCCTACACAACTCCGACAACTGTGAACAGTGGAAAGGGATTATATGGGAATTAACAAAGAGCTGATTCTACCTCCAACTTTTGTTGTTATTGTTCCTCTGTCAAACAAGCCGTTGAGAACCAAACGGATTCTCAAGTGCTATAGTCGTTAATGTATTAACGTACAGGCGGTAACAATTATCGACACCATTCCAAGAGTAACATCAACAAGCAACTCTAATGAGAAACAACACTGCTTGCTCCATATAGAGAGGCCTCCAACAGGTGATTTAAATATTGCTCGTCTTTGTACAAGAATAAATGGCTGCGGTTAAATGGTCTATATACTCGGGAAGGGGGGGTTAGAACTTTCATAGGAATCAATAAAATGCGGTAGTCAATATAAGCTTGTTGAATTTAAACAGCTGTTTAATATCTATTTGGTTTCGTTCTCCATCATGCCTTGAACACGATTGACAAATGATGAACCAAATATTTAAACCAATTTATAACAAATATAGCTTACTAAATGTTGTTTGGCTAGAAAAAGGTATATTAAATGGACAGGTTTCAATCTACATAGTTTTCTTTACACTGTGACAAAAATCCAATCGTTACCTGTACGGATAACCAATAAATAATTCCAATTGACATTATATTATGTGAACTCAGTAATTTTATTTGTACCAAATGTCCGCAGTTCAAGTGAAACGTTAAATTGGGCCTGAGGTTGCTTACTGTTTGCGGTAAATAGGATTTGTCGGATAACTTCAATTTGAAATGTAGTTAATAATTGTAAAGTCAGTTTACTTACAAGTGCAGAGTGCACGTGTTGCAAGTTGATGGTTTACGTATGTTTGATAACTTTAAACCAACCTAAGCAAAAAACCGATGGGATTTTTATCCCCAATAATGATTATTATTATAAGGCCTCCAATCAACTATTGACGGTATTAATTGATCGTTTCCATACAAGTGACCCGAAACGAAATGTGAAAAATTGTTGGTGGATTTTTATTTTCCCTGATGATTATATATTTCTTATTATCACTATTATGGATAAACAGCCTCCGGTACTAATTATGTCTGATGTGGCGTTTCGACTGTCTGAAATGTATTCATGGCGGTCGATTTTTCAATCAAAATTTGATTTTAAATATTTTACTATGCCGGCCTAGTCTAGCGATACAGCGCTGGATTCCAACCGGGGTGGACATGAATTCAATTTCCAGTACCGGTACTAGATGTGCGCCCATGTATTTTTGGTAGCCCTACTCTATTAATTCCAATTTTCACGGTTTTTGGAGGCATGCACAGTTATTGGTTGGATTTGCTAAAAAATGTATTTCAGGTGGTCAAAATATTTAAACCAGTATCAAAATAGTGATTAATTAATGTTATAGAAACGAATCATGCATACTGTGTATTGGTTTTGATAGCATTCTTATTTGTGAATTTTTAAAAATGAAATATACATTTCAAAAATTATTATTATTAATAAGAGATTATGAATATGTAGGCAGGATATATATATAACAGAGTTTTTATTTTAAATTAACTAGTAAAAACTTTTACTTATAACACTTTATTTCATTTTGATTGGTGATCACGTGGTCACTTCTTCATTATTTTTTATATTTGTGCGTCATATGAACAATCGCTTTTGATAGCATAACAAGCGTAACAAACATAGAAGAATAACGAAGTTTTTTGGCTGATAGACGTTATTTCTCTTAGTCCAACAGCTTCATATGGTATACGTATAACTTAAGATATCTTTTAAGTATTCTGGGTGGATGCGAGCATACACCCGTTGTAGTGCAAGCCCAGTCGGTCCCTTCTAGATGCCCTGGGGGCACCTAGTTCAGGATGCACCAGGTGAAGGACGAACGGTCAAGAATATCACCATTATTGGAAACTGAGACTTTATAAGCATTACTTAAATACTGGGGGATCATTAGCATACCACGTTTAACAATGTTAATGATTTTGAGGATTTGAGTAATGTTTATAAAGTCTCGAATTCCTGACTGTTCCTCCTCCACCAGGTGCATTCTGGACTAGGTGTCAACAAGCATCTAGACCAATAACAGCAGGGACCGAGTACACAACGGTATACCTAGGCAATTACTGGAGCTTAATGAATGTGTGCTATTATACACCCAAGATACCTAAAAGTTATCCACAAGCCTAACAGGCTTGTGGATCTGTCAACCGGGATCATCTTCCAACTTCTCCGAAGAAGATTACACTGGCGTCGTTTCAAGGAATCGGTCTTCTAGCCAAGTTCAATTTGGATAATAATAATATGGAAATCTATACAAACTTGGAACCGATGAGGAATCAGTGAAGAGGCAGCGGTGCCACTAATGCTTGTTGTTATTGTTGTTTAACTACGAATAAGGATGACACTTTGCCAAAAGTCAAGCAAATGTAAAATTTGTGTGTTGTTTCTTTTTGTCCATGTTAAACAGCCTCATTTGTTGTTCTTTGGCGTGTAATCATCAACCCCATTTGGCTGGGCGTTACAATTGCATCGGTGTTGGAACAGAGCATTGTTTCGGCATTTTTGACCTACGCTGCCAAATATATTCAAAATTTATTCCATATTCCTGCCTATTTGGCAAGTATTCATACTGGTACGTTTGTGTCATCATTTGAAGGGAAGAAATTCAATAATTTTTATTGATTCACAATGTTTTTGCAAAGTAGTCTCTGATTTTTAATTATTCATTTAAAAATGGTGTTTTTTGTGCATTTGATGGATCGGTGGCGAGGATTGAACTAGGCATTGTACTGCTACACCATCCCTGTACAATGTTAAGAACTACAGTGGGTAACGAAATTGAATCCTATATTGACCTACTATGATATTTTAGAATATTTAGCACGTCTTACTTATCTTAGACATATTTAATACTTGTTAATCAATACCTTAGATAAAACTTTATCGAAAAATATGTAAAATATTATTTACAATATAACATTGTAATTATGATATATAACAACAGTCGGTTTAGCAATAAATCACAATACCTCGGTTTATTAAAACTTAAAAACAAACACATGTAGCTTGTTACAAACAGAATTTTATTGATCAAAATACATTAATATATAAAGAAAAAGTTACAAACTTTGTAATGTCAACAATTCAAGTAACATTCACTACTACTTATAACTTTTGCCAGCCGTTCTAAATATGAGATTATCAAGGTACCTATAAAATCTTTAGAGACTCGTTTTTTCGTAACATAATTGATATTCTCCATAAATAATACGTTATTTTACAACTTGTTAACCTACTCTTTAGAAAACCCAAAAACAAGATTAATAATGTTTAACTCGGAGCTGTAAAGAATCAAATGTACGTAGGTCGGGTTTTTGTTCAACAAGGAAAAAGTTTTTTAGTAGTCGACATCTTAGTGAAGCCGAATGTGATGTCGGTGGTGAAGATCAGAAATAATCCTCCTTGTGTATGACTAGCACTATTTGCAGGTTTTGTGCTCATCACTGACTCAAAAACGTTTCCCAACAAAGCATTCAATTATTGAGTCAACACAACGATCACAATCATTAAACAGCTTGTTTATGATTGGTCAATTCTTTCGATTAGCCACCTACGTTAATACCTTTTTGCATCCTCTACTTTGACCAATCAAAAAACGATCTTATCAATCCATGAACATTTATCCGTATTGCGATTGGCCAATCCAAATCGGAAAGCACACCCACGCTGCCAATTTATTTTTAAACCATATCGTTTAGTTTTATCTGCTAACAAGCAAACATTCCCAATTTGCAATAAAAACCGAATCAAAATCATGCTGCAAGTTGTGATAAGCGTTGTTTTGAAACAAGATATTCTTTAAATATTCATCGATATAATGCATCACAAAATACAATTTTGTTCAAATGTTTTTCAAATTCAAACAGATTGGCACTACCAATCGATACGATACACATACCAGAGACATAATGAATCATTTATTGATTTGCGAGAAGTGAAGGAAAGTGTGCTTAAAACGAGGTTGTAAACATTGGGTTTTTCAAACTAACTATACATGTTAATGCTTGTTGTGACCTCGCAGTTAGCGCAGGGAGGGGGTGTAAAGAAGGTCATACTAACGAAACCCCAAATGTTGATGTACACGGAAATGAATGCAAGTCGAATTTTATTGAAGAATTAGATAAGCATTGACGATTTTCCGATTGTATTTCACACCTACCTTGAAAGTGTCAACAATCATGACGGTACATTGTGGGGTCAAAGTAGAACGAAATAAAGATCGAATTCACGACGGCATTTTAGAAATTGTTTTCAATCAATTTTGTTAACGTGGGTGGACATGTGTTCGATCCCCACCACCGGCACTAAATACGGGTCCACTGTCCAAAGGCATGCCTATCGTACGATATGTCAAGTGGTAACAATAAAATGAAATAACTTTTTAGTGACTTAGTCGGTTGGGAAAGATGGAGGATGAAATTAGCACGATTGGTGGACTAGGTGCCCCCAAGCATCTACGCTTATAACAGCAGAAACCGACTACAGTGGTCTAGCGGTACAGCGCTTCACTGAAACCTAAGTGGACACGGGTTTGATCGCCACCAACAACCCACTAAATAGGAATTCACTGGCGAAGGCCATGCTTTTCGTAAAACATTTTATTGTACAAATTGGGATGCTAGTGATCCACGAGGATTTGAGTAATGTTTACAAAGTCTCAATTTTAAATGATCGTGATATTTCTGACTGTTTCTTCTCCACATGATCCATCCTGGACTAGGTGTCCTTAGTCATCTAGATTAATAATAGCAGAGATCTTGTACTGCTTGTTAAAACGATCGATTTCGACGTTTTTTGGCTGGGACTGAGTTCACAGCGGTTTAACTAGGTTCCCGCTTAATGGATGGCTGCAAGTATACACCTAGGATACTTAAAAGGTATCTTAAGTTATACGTATACGACAAAGAATCAGGCAGTATCGTCAAGTTTTGGGAACAGTGGTGCCTTTACAAGGATGCCTTCTTTTACGCTTGTTACGCTTATTAAACCATCGAAGTTGTTCGTTTGCTGTGGAAAATAGTGAAGAGGTGTCGACCGAGTCACCAAACAAAATAAATAAATGAATCTCAAAAATAATACAATTGTTTTCATGTCCATTTGCTATTCCAATGCGAAATAGAATAATAATTGATTATAAACATGATCGTGTTTATCCTTTATAAATTTGGCTGTCTGTTTACATTGCAAAATTGTTTACATATTTAGTTTGTTTATATTAGAATTGTGCCTTTTTTGCTATTGTATGATATCGATTTTTATGTTCATTAAAAGGCGTCAATGAACATGGTTTCGATTCCCACCATCGGCACTAAATGTGGACCCATGTTAGGCTTTGCTAAAGGCGTCACTGTGTTTATCTATCTTCCTATTTTTATAATTACTACTACTACTACTACTCTACTACTACTACTACTACACTATTATTACTACTACCACTACTACAACAACAACTACTACTATTACTATTACTACTACTACTACTACTACTACTTATTTAAATATAAATATAGTGATACTATTTATTCACACACCATAGTAATTGTTCATCATCATCGGGGATAAACATCCCCCACCGATTCAAATACCAAAACGTCTTTAAAAACATTAACTTTTGCAATGTGCACTTAATGAAAGACACTTAAGGTGTGCTGACATTAAATGTTAATTACATCCCTAGTTATATCCATTTAGTGATTTCTGTTAGCTGCATAGGGTAAACAAACGGATGTCCAATTAAGTAATTCATTTGGATGAGTAGGATTAGCATAAATAAAAGGACTGAGTTCGCATGCTACAATGTCCGTCCAAATTTTCCTTTGGCTGTCTGGCCTTCTTTTCCATCCGGGTAATGGATGGGCTTCCATAGCTATTCTGGCTGGATGAGTGGGCGATCTACATAAAACATGGTCTGTCCATTTTAATCGTCTTTTTTTTATTGTACTAGAGATACATGGCCAATAAATGTTAAGAGACTTACAAATATCTGGGAATGGTCGAAATATTTTACTAGCTACATGGATTTTAAACAGCTTTGCTCAAAATGAACAAGCTTTTGTACAACCTCTTGGGTGAGAGTCCAAGTTTCGCATGCATAAAGTAGAATGGAATGCACTAAACTCTTATATATTTAATCTTGGTTTTAATAGAAATATTACTTTTGTTCCACAAAGGTTTACTTAAACGACACCGAATCTTGTGTTGTATCCTTATTTTGGTCCCTCACTATAACGTTAATCTACCTAGAATTTCGAGGCACAACAATGCCTGCGTGGTTTAGCGTTACAGTGCTCAACTCAAACTTGAGTGGATATAGGTTCGATCTTCACTACCGGCTCACCAAATGCGGGCCCACGTTCGGCTTTGCTAAACAATGTTCATTATTCAAAAATATTTTCCATAAAACAGTGAAAGTGGTAAAAATTTGTGATTTTTTGTCAGAGTTAATTTCCCTAACCGTATCGTTTCATATAGCATGCGTATACAACATAACATAACATAAGTTGGTGGCACCAGTCACCTCTCTTTATCAATTCCAAGTTTGAATGGCTTCTCGAATTGTTATACGAAAAGGTTGTCGGATGGAAATTGAACTTGGGGAGAGGGATAAATAAAGTTTACTTGACTAGAAGACCGCTTCCTATCGACGACGCCAGTGTTGACAGGAATTGACGAGGCGAACGTCTTTAGGTTTGACACCCGGTTGACGGATTCACTAGCCTAATCGGTTTCATATGGTAAATGTATACTTTGAGATACTTTTTAAGCACTCATTCACTGAACGGGAATCCAGTGAAAGCCCAGTTATACCGCTGTGCACTCTGTCCCTTCTGTTATTAGTCTAGATGCCTATAGGTACCTAGTCCAGGATGTACCACATGGAGGATGAACAGTCAGGAATATCATCATCATTTGAAATTGAAACTGTATAAGCATTATTCAAATTCTTAGGATCATTAATACTGTAGGCATAATAACGGATGTGTACAAACGAATATTTATACACATATTTTTATATAGTAGCAAACATTTCTAGTTTTTGTCAAATTTTGATCTACATGTGCCAGGATGGTCCAGCGGTACAGCGCAGTTGACTCGAATCTTGGTGGACATGGGTTCGATTGTCACCACTAAATGCGGGCACACGTTTAGATTTGCTCAAAATTGTTCGCCTCCGTTAAACATTAAAAAAATTAAAACTAAAATATCTTTACCATTATCATCATCATCGGGGATAAGTATCCCCACTGGTTATTATCACCCACACGCTAAAGCGGAACCCAGTTATACGGCTGTACACTCTGTCCCTTCTGTTATTAGTCTAGATGCCTATAGGTACCTAGTCCAGGATGTACCACATGGAGGATGAACAGTTAGGAATATCACCATTATTGGAAATTTAGACATTAGTATCCCATATATATATATATATATATATATATATATATATATATATATATACCTGTTTTGTATTATCTGCCTTGGCAGATAGCGTTGTGCACTTGGTTTTTTGTTTTTCTAAGTCCAATGTGTCGGGTTGGCCTAGAGGTACTTCACTCGACTCAAACTTAAGTAGACATGAGTATGAATACCACCACTGGTACTGAAATGCTTTACTTATTGAAAAATGTAAAGCATTCAACCAATAAAAGCAATAATATATCGTTGAGTGTTTGGGGGCTGAGGGGGGGCGGCTGTTCTGTTTTAATCTATGGACAGCAAGTACCGCGTGAGATGGACGTACTGCTATAACTTTATGAGTTTTGTGCAACTCTCAGTGTTTTACTATTGTTTGTTCTTATTACGTTGACTGTTTGACGCGGAAATATATTTCTTTCTTCCTCCAGGTTGTGTGGTTGTTCCCAGTTCCCTTCTGGGCATCCTTACCGGTGCCTTGGTGATGCGTCGTTTCCGTGCCAAATTACACAACATAATGGCTGGGTTGACAGCAGTTATTGGTATTACCGTTTTGACAGCCATTTCCATCATGAGTATTGGATGTCAATCAGCTTCCACTGCTGGAATTACTATTACTTATGATGGTCAACCGTGAGTTGGTTAATATTTGTATAAAACATCAATTATTATTATTATTACAAAACGTTTTTTCTTTAAAATGAGATTGGGGATAATAATTCATTTTTTTCATTTTGCTTTGTGACGTGATCTTGGAGTACTTTGAATGTTTTGAGACGGGAAACACGCATGCCTTTCAGCAGTGGGCATTGTGTTGGCGAAGCTGAACGTGGGCCCGCATTTAGTGCGTCGGTGGTAGGATTCGAACCCCGATGCAATACTCTTATTGATATAATGTAACTTTTCAAAATAACAATAACAGTAATAGGAAAAACAACAAGCTGATGGTGTTATATTAGTAAACTATTAACCGTAGTAAGTTCCCAAAATAATATTATGAGCCTTTACGTATATTACAATATCGAAATATTTTAGTTTATAGAATGAAGCATGTTAATTGCGGTTCAATATAGAATTGTGGGTGAAAGTTGACTTAAAAAATAAGTTATAATAATTTTATTATTTGTATTAAGACATCCTATTCTTTTGATGTAATGAAAAAGATTTTGAGTTTTTGAATCAACTGTCCATTTCCAAAACTGTTGTGGCTAATTATTTGGACCTTGCATGTAGAATTTGAATTGTAATAATAACACGTAGCAAACGAGAGTCAGTATTTTCATGAATTCATTGTTTACAAATGGGATTATCTCTTGGAACGATTAGATTACTTCTCATTAAAAGCATTCACCAATTTATTCATGTTGTTTGTTCGCTTTCCCATTCCACTCCCGTAGGTACGTACAGACAAAGTTTTGTCTTTAGGCGCATAGAAGAACGTATAAAAATTGATTATTTGTTTTGCTTCAATTAATGTTTTTGTTTTTTAACGTGACTTTAGTAAAATTGACATCTTCTAAAGGAATGTTTGTTGATAAAATGGATTTATTTGAAAAAATAAGTGCATTCTTACTGAAAACAGTTGTTTTTTTAAAATGAAAACTAGGTTAAAAAATTAATATTTCAGGTATTTTCTAGAAAGATACTTTAAGGTACATTTTTACATTTTTAAAGAATAAAATTATTATAATTAATTTGAGAAACAGCAAGTGGTCAATTGAACAAAACCATGCGAAGGTTTGTACTTTGTGCTGGATATAGAGGATAGAATCCAATCATATTCTTGACTGTTCCTCCTCCATATAGTGCATTCTGAACTAGGTGTCAACAGACATCTAGACTAATAACAGCAGGGATTGAGTGCACAGCGGTCTGACTGGACTTTCACTGGATTCCCGTTTAGTGAATGGGTTCTAGCATCTACACCCAGGATACTTAAAAGGTATCTCAAGTTATCCATTTATCATATGCAGCCGATTAGGCTTGTGAATCCGTCAGCCGGCGTCAATCCCCTAAAGAAGATGGCTTCGTTGACTCATGTGAAGACTGGTGACGTTGCAAGGAAGCGTCCTTCTAGCCAAGAAACGCCATTTATCTCTCCAAGTTGAATTCGCATCCCACAACCTTTTCGTATATCAATTCGAAAAGCTATCCAAACTTGGAATTTATGAAGATCACCAACTTGTATTATTTTATGTTATACTCAAGCAGGTTTGGAAATATCGCAGCTATATACCCATCTAGATTTACTCTGTTTAAATGTAAACAGCTTAACACATTGGGTTTTTTTACGTACTAGTCTACGAACACGTCGAAATGAAGGAACTATTTGTCTAATCTCCCACGTCGAAATGAATTACTTTATTGGACTTCCAATTGCTTAGCGTTTGCAGTTAATAGAGGCTATTGGAAGGGTTGTATTTGGGTTGTAATTGGCATTCAAAGTTAGCATAACTCAAGTGTGTCGTACATTATAGACTACCCTGGGCGATAATAACCGGTAGGAGATGTTTATCCCCGATGATGAAGATGATGTCTAAACCCATTTTTCTTCCGAAAAATAATCATCTGTACCAAGTGGTTGTTTGTACGCATCAATAATTATTTCTACCCCAATATATGGGAGTGAAACGTGGACGCGAACAGACTAGATTGATAAGATGGTGGATGTTTTTTCATTGCCCGTGTCTTAGAGAACTGACTCTTGTTCACTAAATGACATCATTACAATTACATGAAGAAAATTACTTGGTCAAATTCTACGTTTACCGCCCGAAAGACGAGCAAGAACGGTTTTGGAATGGATGATTGAAAATGGTAAAAGAAAGGTTGGGGGTAGACCACAGAAAACTTGGCTAAGAACTATTTAGGAAGATCTAATTGAAATGAATGTTTTATGGGGCGATTAAACGAAACGTTTGGTAAAATGTTCAAATACATGGAAACATTTTGTGTTTAATGCTTTTTTTGAATTACGGGACTTTGTTGTTGTTGTTGTTTGCTGTAATTGTTATCTTGTTGCCCCATGATTATTTCTTAAAGCAAAAGGATTTTGTAATAATAATAATAATAATAATAATAATAATAATAATAATAATAATGATAATAATGATAATAGTGATAATAATAATAATAATAATGATAATAATAATAATAATAATAATAATAATAATAATAATAATAATAATAATAATAATAATAATAATAATAATAATAATAATAATAATAATAATAATAATAATAATAATAATAATAATAATAATAATAATAATAATAATAATAATAATAATAATAATAATAATAATAATAATAATAATAATAATAATAATAATAATAATAATAATAATAATAATAATAATAATAATAATAATAATAATAATAATAATAATAATAATAATAATAATAATAATAATAATGTTAATAATAATAATAATAATAATAATAATAATAATAATAATAATAATAATAATAATAATAATAATAATAATAATAATAATAATAATGATAATAATAATAATAATAATGATAATAATAATAATAATAATAATAATAATAATAATAATAATAATAATAATAATAATATCATCATCATTATTATAGTGATAATAATGATAATAATGTCAGTCTTCCATAGACTCAAATCAATACAATCATGTTCTTCCATCCGCCTGAAGACTAAGCTTTGTCTGTACGCATCAATAAATGGGAGTGAAACGTGGAGGCAAATAGACGTAATGCTTTTTTGAATTACGGGACCTTGTTGTTATTGTTGTTTGCTGTAATTGTTATCTTGTTGCCCCATGATTATTTTTTAAAGCAAAAGGATTTTGTAATGATAACAATAATAGTAATGTTAATTTTTATTTATTTTGATATTATGTTTATCACTTTGAATGTTTTACGAGAAACGCATCTTTTAGTGGACATTTTAGCGAAACCGAACGTGGGGTCGCATTTTGCTGTCGGTGGTGGGATTCGAACCCTGATGCCCACCGAGGTCTAAATCGAGCGGCTGTAATAAATAAATAATTAAATAAAAATGCCCATCGGTTCAAAAACATTTTTAAACGACAAACCAGAATAAAATCAACCAACCACACACACTCACAAATTAGAAAACAATTCTGTCAACTTACTTTGTACTGCTGCTTCAACAATTCCTCAACGCTGCTGCCAGACAAAGGAAGCAACTTTTCAGTTTGTTTCAAGCTATTTAATTCCACTTTGCAATAATCCACATCACCATACAGATTAGGTGTCGAATTAATTTTCAAATGTTGAACCGGCTTGAAAGCCATCATCAATTCGTCGGGCATCCTCTGACTCGAGATGCAACCGACCATGAATACGTCGGGATTCGATTTGACATGTTCGACACCCCTACTTGTGTCAAAAATGTTGGTAATTGACGAGTCACAGTAGACACCGTTCATCGTGTACCACGATGATTGCAATCAGAGCCTATAACGCCATTTTATAAACGTGTTTTTATAACACAACAGAACACACTTTGTAAATAAATTTCATTGTCCACAATGTGTTGGCCAATTTCTGTACGTGACAAAACATTTTACATATTATTTTATTTTATACCATTAGGACAATCTTTATAAACTAATTTTCTCTTTGTTCCAATTATCCAATTTAAATATTTTTGTAGTAGTACAATTATTATTTTGTTTACTAATGTAATGGACAATTGCAAATGGTAAAAGAAAGGTTGGGGGGTAGATCACAGGAAATTTGGCTAAGAACTATTCGGGAAGATCTAGTTGAAATGAATGTTTCATGGGGCGATCAAACGAAAATGTTCAAATACATGGAAACATTTTTTTGTCTCATGTTTGTTTCGAATTATGGAACTTTGTTATTTTTCTTTTTGATTATAATCTTATTGCTTTATGCTTATTTTTAAAGCAAAAGGGTAGTGGATTAAAAACCGAGCGCACAACGATATTACTTGGCTTTTTCCATAGCACATAGGTTCAAGTATACACCAAAGATACTTAAAAAGTCGTTTAGCTTATGTGTATGTCATATGTAGCCTTTGTGCTAAGGGAGCTAACCTTGACACAAAAACAACCAGTCTTGTCAGTCATTGCAAACAGTGGTAGCCTCACAAGGATATTGTCTATGGGTTAAACATTTTGTTATGCTCCTATGTGTATTATGCTTATAAAACTATTGGATTTGATCGTTTAATATGTTGTACTAATATGAAAATAATAAAAGAGTCATCATGCCATCAACCACATTATTATTCTATTAAGTATTTTGTATGACGTTATATGTTATAAATATTATTTTTTAATTCTTGATTAGTTGATATTTTATATGAATGTTTCAGTTACTAATAGTATATTAATGCGTTTTCAAGTGTGAAATATTACAATTGTCAGATTCATTTGAATAATAAATCCATTTGGTTTCAGACAACCAGGAGCACTCTAAAGCTGTTTGGAATCATCAGGTGTGCATACCTTTCAAGTCTTACACACGAACTTAAATCTGCGTCTTATCGGGTGTCAGGTCAATGCTTTAACCACTGAGCTAAGGGTAGTTGAAACGGATTCTGTAAATTTAATATTTATAGTATATCTAATTAATGCTAATTACCCCGATGACCTCAAATGTTGTACGTTGCTACCTCTAACAAGCGAATGAACGATCCATTCCACTCAGGCTTCTACCATATTATGCTCAACTTCTTCCTCTCTTTTTACAGCTTTCCCCCCCCCTTTTATGAGGTGTCGCTGTCTTTGGTTAGCATTCTCTATTTAGTTCTGTCCGCTACCGTCAATTTTTATCAGTCCCTTTTCCTTCATATCGACTTGCAGACAATTCAACCATCTTTGCTTTGATTGACCACGATTTTTTTTACCTTTCCACTTCTAGCGCCATTATTCTCTTCGTAACGTCGTTTTCTTCTCTACGTACAATGCGGCCCTACCACCTTAACCTTTTTTCTTGAATTTTCTTATGAGCTTTAATGACTTTCAGTTTTCCTCTAACCACTTTATTTATTATGCTCAACATTTACAGAAATTACATTGTTGAAAGAAAACCAGTTTGGTGAACAACAGTACAAACAGTAGAATTTTTAATGCATTTCGATTAGTTAAGGGGCTGTATTTTTGATTTGAAATAGGTACATTCTTAAAGTTTGGAGTAAGAAATGTCTGTAGTATTTTGTATTGAGATTAATCAGATTTTTTTTGTAAGTGTGTGTATTGTGTAATCGTGGGTGTTAATATTTGGACGATAGTTTTAAAAAGCATTTACATGACTTGTAAATATATATTTTTGAATAAAGATTTTAAGTGTTTTGTTTTGATAATAATTTAGTTTGTAATCTGTTTTAAGCCTTACTCTATTGTGAATTAATATCATGAATGATTGACAAAGTTATCGCCTTTAGCCCATACCTATTACGAATTATTTAATTTGATTGGTAACGTGATTATCTCTTGATTATTTCCTATATTTATACGGCATATAAAACAATTGACTTCGATGGCTTGACAAGCGTAACACAAACGTGGAAGAATAACGAAGTTTCTTGACTGGTAGATGGCATCCTTGGGACGTCGCCATTTTTTGCAAAGGATGACGAGACCGCCTGATTTTTTGTCAGGGTTGTCGACCTTAGCCCAATGGCTACACATGGTATACATATATCTTAAGATACCTTTTAAGTACCCTGAGTGTATACTTGCACCCACCCACCGAAGCAGTAGCCCAGTTATAACGCTGTGTACTCGGTCCCTGCTGTGCCTATAGGCACCTAGTCGAAGATGCACCACGTGGAGGACGAACAGTCAGGAATATCACCATCATTGGAAATTGAGATATTTATGAGCATTACTCAAATCCTCAGGATCATTAGCATTCCTGCCATTGTAAATTTTTAAATCTTTATTAAAAATAAGCGATTGATCAACTTGTTAGGGTTAACTGATCAATGAAGAAACTCTGTCATTGAACTGAAGGCAGCTGGATCGTCTAGCGGTACAGTGCTCGACTTAAACCTAATTGGACATAAATTCAATCTTTACCACTGGCATTAAATTTTGGTCTCTCTTTTGGCTTTCCTGAAATGTCCACTTGGTGTTGAAAGGCATGTAAAGTAATAAGAATAAAAAAATTGAGGCAGGTAGATAGAAAGTTGTGCTGTCAGTGAACTATGATTGGCTAGGATTTAACCAACAGTATTATTATCAATAATAAAGTATTTTCCATTTTTATCAACTATAAATGTTTTGAAAGGACCCAAATTTTGTGTGCCGAAGCTCTATGCCCATCTAATTTTGAGTCGAGCTATGTACCGTCCCTTGAATGTTGACACGAAAAATGTAACTCTAGTATAATTTTTCAAATAAGAAAATATAATAAAATACAAAATATTATTTATCATCATTATCATTTGATGATTCAAGTATTCCAATTGATGATGTGAAGTATGCTTACTTAATTCAGTTTTTTATATATAATTTTTAAATAATAATAATTCACATTGGAATTTAATTTATATGAGGACCTGCATCTATTTATAACTATATGATTTGTATGATTCTGTATTACGTCAAAATATAATAGAGGGTTGTAGCTTGTAAATCTGCAATTGCATAATAAGTCAAATAACTCTGTCTTAAAAAGCAATGTTCATTTTTCAACTAAACAAATCGATGATGGTAATAAATAGTATAAAGCAGTGAAAGTAGAAAAGGATGCTAGTGATCTATGAAGATTTGGAGTAATGCTTATCAAGTCAACAATTTTCAATGATGGTGATATTCCTGACTGTTCTTCCTCCATGTGGTGCATCTTGAACTAATTTCCAACAGACATCTAGACTAATAACAGCAGCGACCGACTCCACAGTGATATAATTGGGTGCAAGCATACACCCAGGGTACCTAAAAGGTATCTTAAGGCATGCATATGCCATATGTAGCCATTGGGCTAAGGGAGATAATCCTGACAAAAAGTCAGGATGCCGTTTACCAGTCAAAAAACTTTGTTATTCTTCTACGTTTGTTGTGTTTACCAAGCCATCGAAGTTGATTGTTTTATATGCCGTATAAATATAGAAACTGGTCACTTACCAAAATGAATGAATAAAGTTTTCTACAGTTAAAATGGCCGTACTATTAACCAAGTTTACAGATAGAAGGCGATGTTTATTGCAATAATTGCAAACCGTTTTGATTTAAAAAACAGTATAGGGCCAACGAGGTAATGGTAATAGGGAAAACAACAACAAACTCCCATAATTTAGAAAAGAACACATGGGTCAACAAAATGATTGCATGTGTGTTCAAACATTTTGTCAAAATATTTCTTTGATCTCATGATACATATTCATTTCAATGTAATCTTTCCAAATGGTTATTAGCCATATTTTCTGTGGTCTACCCCTTCCCCCCCCCAACCTATCTTTTGCCATCATCAATTGTCCATTCCAAAACCGTACTTACTGATTTTTCGGGGGGGGGGCGGTAAACGTAGAATCTGACCAAGTACATTTTTTTCGTCCTGTTTTACAAAGACCAGGTTCCTAATCTGGTACTCAAACTCTTCTTCTGGGACTGGCTAGATTGTATTATTTCTGATCGTATTTGGCCGAACTTATTATTATACAAAGTAATGAATTATATTTTTTGATTTTGTATGATAAAAATGGCTCCAATCCTACAGTAGTCAAGCAGCATTGTCTTCTATCTATTTACATGTTAGATGGCCTTGGAAATCAAGTCCAGGATTTCTAATGCCCACCAATTTTTCTGCTCAATGCAATCTGGCTTGCGGTTCGAGTTCTACAGCCCAGCCATCATCCGATGGCAATGTTAAATCCCACTGTTCTTCCACCCAATTCAATCCCGTTTGTTGGACGAGGTCGGGACATTATCATGACAATCAGATTCAGTATTTGACATTTTATAATCCGTGCTTTGCTGGATGTCAAGACAGTATTATGAATGGATCAGTAGTGAAGGTTGGTTTGCGATTGATTTCATTGGTTGGTTACAAGGTTATTTCAACAAAATGAAATTTCCAATTGGCTAATTTGTAGTTTTTTATTGAATAGTTATCGCAAGATTAGTAGTGTACTTTCTCAAGGTCAATTGCCATCATACATAATCCTCTCGCTTTCGAGAACACTGTACAACGGTTTCACAACCCTGTTTACAATTACGAGCAATGCATACTTTTCAAGTCTTCCACATAAACTTGAACTCACGCCCTATCTGGTGTCGACCAATGCTTTAAGCACTGAGCTACGGGTGGTTGAAGCTGACCCTGTAAATTTATTATTTATAGTAAATCTGATCAATGCTAATTGCCTAACATCCTCAAATGCTGTACATTATTGCCGCTAACAAGCAAATGAATGATCTCTTCCGCTAGTGCTTTTATCATATAAGTCCTGACATGCTCCACAGATTAATCAGCCTATATGCGACGGTTCGGTTATGTTTATTAATGGGTGAAATATTGTAAATTGTCAGATTTACTTGAATAATGAATGTACTCGGTTTGAGTCAACCAGGAGTACTGTACAGCCGTTTTCCGGCAATAAACCAGGTTGATAATGTCGTTCTCTCCCTTTCTCAACTTGACATGGGACCAATTCAACTTATTTAAAATCCTTTCACACGGGAGTAACGCAAGATTGATCGTAAATATTGGAGATTCAAATTTTATTTAGATTTCCCCTCCCGCAAAACCCTGTCATTGCTTTTCTACTTTTTTGCTATAGGTGTCGTCTTGTTGTGGATTTTTTGAAAATAAAACGCCAAATGTTTTCTAGTAAGGCAGTTACAGAAACATTCGTGAACGATTTTAATAAGCATAACATGTACTTAAAAACCCTTTTAAAAACACAAGCTTTTATTTTTATCATTGTTATCTCAATCGATAGATTTGTATTTTGACTAGAAATGTGTATTATTGTTTTTACACAGTTGTCTGTTCCTTTTGTTAAAATATGTAATTTTTCTTTGTAAAGCACTGAAGCAATAATAATTTAGTGGGCCTAATTATTATTATTATTACTATTATTATTATTATTATTATTATTATTATTATTATTATTATTATTATTATTATTATTATTATTATTATTCAAAAAATAGTGTTTCTTTATTTAAACATAAATAAATTAAGCCAAAAATGTTTAATGTAATGTCCTCTTATTGTTTCTTTAACAATATTAATATTTTACATAGTCCGAATTGCTTATCTATTTTTATTTTTATTTTGTCGGTAAAACATATCGATATTAGTGCCGAAATTTTTATAATTGTTTAAGCACTATACAGTGAATTATTAGACAGCTCAAACAGAAGGTTTTTTAACAGCATCGGAGGTTAAAGTGGACTTACATTTCTCAATCGAATCTAGGTCCAGTTACAGAAACATTCATGAACGATTTTAATAAGCATAACGTGTATTTAAAAACACAAGCTTTTATTTTTATCATTATTATCTCAATCGATAGATTTGTATTTTGATTAGAAATGTGTATTATTGTTTTTACATATTTGTCTGTGCTGTTTGGTAAAATATGTAAATATTTAAAGTATTTAAGCAATAATAACTATAATAATTTAGTGGGTCTAATTATTACTATTACTATTATTATTATTATTTAAAAAATAGTGTTTTTATTTAAAAACAAATAAATCAAACAAAAAAAAAATATAAAATTAATGTATTAAATTGCTTTACAGATTTTTGAATGATGCAATAATATATGTGTTTACTTACACCTTAATTTTTAAAATGATATATATTTGTATAATATCAAATAAAACTGATCTGTGCCATATTGGTTATTGAACCGGTGCAGTATCCTACGCCCTATATGATAAAACCCCGTCATCAGAATTATACTATTTTCACCTTTTTGTCGTATTATACCGAAATGGTGTCCTTTTGTGTTGTTTCTTGAGCCACATGTTGTTTACAGAGGCCAGGTTGGTAATTGCGCTCTAAAACCCTAACCCTCCTTTCTCGTCCGTACTTGGGACTGGTAACGATGGTCTAGCGGTCGAGCGCTCGAATTCGGACCTCGGTGGACATGGGGGTTCGAATCCCACCACTGGTCCACTAGAATGCGGGCCCACGTTTGACTTCGCTAATTGTCCACTGCTGAAAGATGCGTTTCTCGTGTGAAACATTCAAAGTAGCAAACATAGAATAGAAAGCATAGAATAGAATATTACGGATATGAATTTATGAAACATTGAACAAACCATTATCTAAATTGGTGTTTAATTGAAATCATTATAAAACCGTTGCAATTATATATATATATATATATATATATATATATATATATATATATATATATATATATATATATATTTTTATATATATATATATATATATGTTGAGTTGAAATAGTTTAAAGTACATTTAAATTATTATCAGTTTGAAAAACAATATTCTTAAATGTTCAAAACATTACAAAGTTTGAAATTTTATATATTTGTGAATACGGAAAATAAAATTCGATCAGTAGTTATTTTGACAGTAGTCAATTGGTTACATTTTTTGGGGGAAATTATTTAAGTTAAAACCGGGATGGTTTGGTAGTAGAGCACTGGACTCAAACTTGCGGGTTTCGAGTAGTGGTATTGGTGAAATGTATATCTCATGAAGCATTGAAACATTAATAACAATAACACCAATGGGATGCTAATGATCTTGAGGATTTCCAATGGTGGTGATATTCTTGATAGTTCCTCATCTATATGGTGCATCCTGGACTAATAACAGCAGAGACAGCGGTATAACTGGGCCTTCACTAGATTTCCGTTCAGTAAATGAGTAATAGCATACACCTTGCGGTATCCATTTATCATATATGCAATTGGTTAGGCTAGTGGATCCGTCAACCAACGTCAATTCCTAATTTTCCTCAAGAAGATCGTGCCGTCAATTTATGTAAACACTGGCGTCATCGTAAGGAAGGAGTTTTTTAAAATAATAATAATTATTATTATTATACCATTATTACTCAATTTTTAAAAATAGAAATATACCAATTGTTCGTGTGTTACTTCTTCAATGCTCAATCCAAGCGGAACTAAATTGTTGGACGAAGAATATGGCTACGTACTTCCAGGTCGTTGTGATGTCCAATGTCCGTGGTATGGCCTATTTTTGGCTCTTCTATTTCTTCACATTTTGTGTACTGGATTTTTGCAAAATCCGAGCAACGTGATTACGTTGAGGTTTGTGACAGGATGATTTAATTCACATTTTTGGGCTGTTTGTTTTTATTCATTTATTTATTTATTGGGGTTGGTGACGGCGTAATAATAATAATAATAATAATAATAATAAAGTTGGTGGCAAAGCCGCCTCTTTATTAATTCCAAGTTTTCATAATATCCCTTTCTACTGTTCACGGTTTTCGGAGGCGCGCACAGATAGGTCAGTCCAACCGACTTTGCCACTGTTTCCAAAATAAAGCCCCCGGCAACATCGACCTTTCCTTTTCTTGTAATCGGTATTTGGAAAAGCTAAATTTACGATGCGTGAAGAGATTGCATCATGGTTTTTACGAAAAACGTGTCCAAATCTTTGTTGTCACGATACCAACAATGAAGGAATATTGTGAAATTGGAGGTCATTTTGAATTTGGCAGTTGCTGATCTTTTTTTTCCATCCCATTCCCCTTGATATGGAGGATGCAAAATGGGTGTTGTGCCAAATGCATTTGAGGCATCTTGCTTCAAATTTGTTGAGCATTATGATTTATTGACCCTGTAAGAGTCCACGTTTCAGATGAGTACAAAAGTACTGTGCGAACCAATGAACCGAGAATATTCATCTTTGTGTTTGGATTGATGCTTTTTTGTCACCATAGTAGATTGCCAAGTTTTCCAAACGCAGTAGCAGCTAAACAAATTCGACTATTTACTTCATTAGATGAACCACCATCAGAAGTAATGTAGTCAACTCTATATTATTTCTATATTATTGTACAACAATAGCTTGGTAAACGTAATAAATGTGGGAGAATAAGGACATTTCTTGGTTGATAGACAGCATCCTTGTGACGGCACCATTGTTCGCAAAGATTGACGAGATTACCTAATTTTTGTCAGGGTTATTTCCATTAGCCGAAGGGATACATGTGGTATATGTATGCTTTTCAACTATCCTGGGAGTATGCTTGCACCCACACGCTAAAGCGGAACCCAGTTATACGGCTGTACACTCTGTCCCTTCTGTTATTAGTCTAGATGCCTATAGGTACCTAGTCCAGGATGTACCACATGGAGGATGAACAGTCAGGAATATCATCATCATTTGAAATTGAAACTGTATAAGCATTATTCAAATTCTTAGGATCATTAATACTGTAGGCATAATAACGGATGTGTACAAACGAATATTTATACACATATTTTCATATAGTAGCAAACATTTCTAGTTTTTGTCAAATTTTGATCTACATGTGCCAGGATGGTTCAGCGGTACAGCGCAGTTGACTCGAATCTTGGTGGACATGGGTTCGATTGTCACCATTAAATGCGGGCACACGTTTAGATTTGCTCAAAATTGTTCGCCTCCGTTAAACATTAAAAAAAATTAAAACTAAAATATCTCTACCATCATCATCATTATCATCGGGGATAAGTACCCCCACCGGTTATTATCACCTAGGCTAGTCCAAATATCAAAACGTTTGCAAAAACATCAACTTTTGCACTGGGCACTTAATGAACGACACTTGCGAGGTGTGCTGACATCCCCCGAGTTAAACTCCTCCAATGATCTCTATTGACTGCAAACGATAAACAAACGGACGCCCAATTAAGTAATTCATTTGGACGTAGGCAGTCTTAGCATAAATAAAAGGACTGAGTTCGCATGCTATAATGTCTGTCCAAATTTTCCGTTGGCCGCCTAACCTTTTCCATCCGGACAATGGTTGGGCTTCCATAGCTATTCTGGCTGGATGAGTGGGCGATCTACGTAAAACATGGCCAATCCATTTTAATCGTCTTTCTCTTTTATTGTGTTAGAGATATATGGCCAATGAATGTTAAGTGATTTACAAATATCTGGAAATGGTTGACATATTTTTATTAGTTATTAAACATTTGCGTTTAACAGAAGACGGCAAGTGAAACTATACTGTACCACAATACCATCAAATAAAAATACAAGAAAACATAAACTGTGAGATGATTTCATTTCACATATTTTCGTCATCAAACGCTAGTCCGAGCTATACAAAACACCGGGTACAAACGTCGACGAAAATAAACCGGTTTACTTTAAATTGCCATTTAAAGGAAATAACATTATGAATTTTCTCAAGACAATCATAAAAAGGACATTTCCATTGGTCCAACAAAGAATGCTGTTTACTACCAAAGGTCTCCCTTTGCCCAACATTAAAACAACTAAAGAAACATTTTCCACCTCACATGCTATTTAGCAGTTCACTTGCAGTTGCGGTGACAAGTACATTGGTCGGACAATGTATCGCTTAGTTAATCGGGTTAAAGATCACATTCCCAACTGGATCAATAACATATCAAACGGAAATGAACACTCATACACTTCCCTATATTACGTCATTTACCGCAAACCAAACATCAAATCGACTTCAAAAATGTTTTAAATTGTTAATTACTTCTTAAGCTTTGAATGTGTTGAAGCACACATTCAAGCCTACATTGTGTACACAAAAACAGTTCGTTGAACTTAGCTTGGTTGTAATGTTTGTATTTGTGTATGCTAGTGATTTGTACTGACTTAAATGTCATCTGTACCCTCTTTTTTATGTTTATTACTTTGAATGTTTTACAAGAAACATTTTTCAGTAGTGGACATTGTTTAGCAAAGCCGAATGTGGGTCCGCATTTTAGTGGGCCGGTGGTGAGATTCGAACCCATGCCCACCGAGGTCCAAATTCGAGCGCTCTATATATACTGAAAATTTGTTTGTGACTGACGAGAATATACAAGATGAATTCATCTCATAGTTTACGTCTTCTTATATTTTTATTTGGCACTATAAAGGAAATCCAATGCTTTAAAATATCGGTAGATGATAAAACCGGCATTAGGTTTTTACCACCTTTTAAAATTTATAGTGAAAATTGAACCAATAAGAATGGTGCAAAGAAAAGCTAGTGGATAGAAAATGTTGGTGAGTGTGTAGCCTAAAAACGTATTTTTTCTAACCGGATAATGAGTTGAATGAGATAGGAAATTGATGTTTGGCACTGGAACTAGACCAATTTTGACTACTGATAATGAGAAAAGTAACCAAAAGTGTCAAATATATAAAATACAGGCCCACGTTCGGCTTCACTAAAATGTCCACTGCTGAAACATGTTTCTCGTAAAACATTCAAAGTAGCAACCATAAAATAAATAATACTAAATTGAACATAAGTAAATAATATATGATAAAAATAAGTAACATATGTTACTTGTTCTTTTATGAGGGGTCGCTGTTTCTGGTGAGTTTTCCACATCTGGTTCTGTATCAAACCAATTTGAAGCACTATGACTATTAAATAAATTTGTTTTTTTTACTGCCAGATACCATTCTTGCCGCAAACCCTCTTTTTTATTGAGGCTTGGGACTGGCTAGATTGGTTTATTTCTGATCCTCTAAGAGGAGTCATTGATCACGAAATCATATCTGTGCTAGGGTGTAAGTTTTGTTACTGAGATTCTATGCAAGTGAAGCAGCAATACATTGTGATTCAATTCACACAGTTAGACTACAGTGTCATGACAGAATCACACCACATTAAACATGGAAGATTAATTTGACCTTGGAATCTGATTGGTCCATTTAAAAATAAACTCCTGAATGTTGATAAAGTACATTTCGTGATTCGATATTATATAATTAATGGATGGATTGGCGATATTTCTCATTGTGTTTGTTTTCACAGTCAATTTCCAATGAATACTTTCCATATTTTATATACACAACAAACAGAAGAAAGTAGTGACAGTTTTTGTTGCTAATAAACGGTGCCACTGTTACAGAACGTAACGAGGTTATCTGAACCTGGGTTGGCATGGCTTTGATTTCTACCACTTGCACCAAATGCAATTCCATGTTCCGTTTTGTTAAAAATGTTTTTCGTAAATCATTTAAATTAGTAACGAAAATTTTTAACAAGAAATAGAATAGAGTAGTTTTGAATTTGTGGAACATTGTTGTGTGTCGTCTTGGCAAGGGGATGCTAATTCAGAGTTAAAGATACGCATGATATATGTATATTTTAATATACCTGTGTGTGTGTGTGCTTGCACCCATCTGTTGCAGCGGTAGCCCAGTTATATCGCTGTGCCCTTGGTCCCTGCTATGGATGGGTGTGCCTAGTCTAGAATACGCCACGTGGAAGATGAACAGTCAAGAATATCACCATTATTGCAAATGGTGAGACTCTACGAGCATCACTTAAATATTTAGGATTATCAACATTCAAGTTATGAAGCAAATGTTACTTTTGGTTGATAATTATTTCATTTTAAAAACAATGTAATAATAACATTTAAAATTTAAAACAAAATCCTGTTCTATGAATGTCAATGGAGCTAGTTTGAAATGTTGGGGTAATTGTGTTTGGTTTATACAATCAATTTACATAGGATTATGCTAAATTTTGATCAACCAATAAAATTCAATATTGCCTTTTTATTTTCGTTTTATTGATTTTAGTTGTGTTTCTCCCGAAGACGCTTCGGTTGCATTAGGCTTGCAGATTTTTATTATCCGAACATTGGGTAAGTTTTATTTATATACACATTTTGTATCAATATATAAATATACCAATTATTATTATTATTATTGTTATTATTACAATAGCAAATCGGAAATAATTTAAAAAAATTTATTTTTAAAATACTTTATTTCGTATTTTTAATATAATAAAATAGTATTACATTTTATGAAACTTATTTTGTGAAAACGGTTTGTTTAAAAATTTATTATAATAAAAACAATAACTACGTACAATATTCAAACTTAAATTATTTCGGACTGAATAATTTAAACTGTTTGCATTTTTAATGTATTTATAAAATTGATATTAATTTTTTGAAAAAAAAATGCTTTAAAAATAAGTGCTTATACGTAAACAAAGAATTTTTTATTAAACATTTGATTGGTCAATAATTGCTCTATTTAGTATACATAATTTTAAAAATCCTGTTTTATCAAAATTGGTATAATAAAAGACAACCAATTTAATAAAGGTCAATGGAGCTAGTTTGAAATTTTCGGCTAATTGTGTTCAGTTTATACTACCAAATTACATAGGATTATGCTAAATTTAGATCAACCAATGAAATTCAATTTTGTATAAAAATGGCTTGACGTTCAAACAAAATATCGAAACTCCATAAAATAAAGCTGTTTAGTGTGTAGAAAATGTTTGTAAATAAAGCATCTTCCAAATTATCCACAAAGGGACTCAATAGATCTGCAAGCGAAAAGTATGCTAATTTTATTATTATCAAATTAAAAAGAAATTAAGTAATGAAATTGAAGGAAGTAAATAAAATTTGGATAATTTTTATATTGGATTTATTTTAAAAAGCGTAAAATTGCCTATTTTTAAAATCTGCAATAATTGAGTTTACCAAAAAGTATAAAATTAATCTTGTATGATTTTAGAAGATGTAATTGGAAATGTGTAAGCTGTTATTTACGAATTTTGGACTTAACATTTTAAAGTCAAATGTAGTGTAGATTTTGCTAAAGGTCATAATATTTTTACATGTCCTATCCGCATAGTTAATGTCCTAAGAAATTGCAAAAGAGTTTCAAAAATAGATCCATACAAACATCATTTCAAACAGTAAAAAATTATTGTGGTCATAATTTTAGCAAGATGTCTCAATGGATTTAAATCATGTTCAAAATAATATTCCGGTGTACATTTCTAAATTGGATTATGTGTTTTTTAGTATGACTATTTATTAGACATATTGAGACTGCGAATATTTTTGATACGTAAAAAACGGATCTTTGTACATTTGATTTTCTGCAGCTCGGATAAAATAATAATAACACATAATAATAATAATAATAATAATAATAATAATAATAATAATAATAATAATAATAATAATATAACAATAATAACGATAACAGTAATGATAATAATGATAATACCAATAGTAATGATAATGGTAATAGTAATAATAGTAATAATAATAATAATAATAATAATAATAATAATAATAATAGTAATAATAATAATAATGATAAACAATAATAACGATAACAGTAATGATAATAATGATAATACCAATAGTAATGATAATGGTAATAATAATAATAATAATAATAATAATAATAATAATAATAATAATAATAATAATAATAATAGTAACAATAATAACGATAACAGTAATGATAATAATGATAATACCAATAGTAATGATAATGGTAATAGTAATAATAGTAATAATAATAATAATAATAATAATAATAATAATAATAATATCCATTATATTGCAGCCTATATCCCAGCTCCAATTTACTTTGGTCAATTATTTGATCTGGCTTGTCACTATCGTTTAAATTCGGAATTGGTTTTGCTCGATTCCGTTCAAAATGCTATCCGTCCCCATGGCAGCAAATCTCACGAACCTGGGTTGGGTTCGTGCTTGGAATACAATTTGGAAGGCCTGCCTTTCATTTGGCTTGGGACGGTACTCGCACTGAAGATTGTTAGTTTTATTGTGTCAGTAACGACATGGTTATGTGCACGGTATGTTGTTAGTTTTATTAATGGTAAATTTGTAAGGGTGTTTGGGAGAGAACATTGATTGTAATATATCAGAAAGTAAATAAACTTATTTTTCTTTTTTAAAGTGACTACTTATAAGTAGTTAATTAATTAAATAGTGTTTTAAATAATGCTTTAATACAAAATTCTTAAAATAATGTAGAAATAGATACTATGCGACAATTACTACCGCACAATCCGATGAAAATTCACACGATAAGAATGACAATGTTCCTTCGGAAGATTTAACAACGGAAACTATTAATAAAGAACTGGCATATCGAGAAGATAGTTGTACTGCTAGTGAAAATATTGACAAAATGTGAATTTTAGATAATTGTTTTTATCATTATTTTTTTGGCAACTGAATTTTTTTATTGAAAAAATGTATAGTGTGAAATCAGAATGCATTATTATGAAAATCTATTCTGTTTTTATTTGATGTTATTTTTGTAACATTTTATTATTAATAAAAATAATATGAATTACACAAACACACATACCCCATATAAACTAGCTTGAATTAATTTTTTTATAACATGAAAATGTTAATTTTATTTGGAAATATATTCTGTTTATTTTTTCGAGATTAAAAGTTGTGTGTGTGTTGAGAAATTAAAAAAAGATGTATGTCAGGGAAGATAATAAAATTACAGCAAAATATAATTTTAATAATGAGAATATGAGTAATGCAATTGTAATTTACAGTTTTTATTGTGCACAACATAATTATTTGCTAATTAAAATTGGTACACAATGAATTAAGTTTATCGATTGTTTTACATACCTGAACAGCATAATTAGCAAAAAATAAAATATTAAATTTAATTTTAAAGTTAGATATGCATAAGTAATGTCAGTTTTTTATAAACAAACTAGTATAGTGATATTTTTTATTTACTTAAAGAATTTGTATACATTAATTATTTGTACAACAATATATAAAATGTCAGGTTGCAGTTTTTGGGTTTATACACGAGTTAAATAGGAGTAAAACTCTTTGATCCTCGGTTCAAAATACTAGATATCTTAGGTGAAATTTATAGATAAAAACAATAAAAAATAATTGTAAAGATAGTATTTATTATAGGCCAATCTAAAAGCCTGAAGGAACGTGGCCAAAACAACATGTGGGGAGTAAATTATTCCACGATGAAATGACCCTATAGGAAAAATGGTGGAGACTTAAACAAGATTAAACTTTAAGCTTAGAAATCTTAAATGGGAGAGGACGAATAATTGCTTAAACTGATTTGTTTTAAGGAGTTTGAATACTAGAATAAGGTTGCCCCGGACTCATCTATCTTGTAATGGGAAGAGTTAAAGATTTTCTATACGTTTGGGATAAGGGACACACTTAAGGGTACATGACAGTCTTGTAAGACTTTTTTACACCTTATCATGTTTGATCATGTCCGCCCTTAAGTTGGGAGACGCTACTTGAATACAATATTCAAAGTGCGCTCTAATATAATGTTGATAAAGGAACCGAATGCAGCTTGCGTGGATGCTTCTTAAATTAAACTTAAAAACGTAGACGATAGCAGGTTAAGACTGCTTTGTTATGGTGAGATGAAAAATTAAGGGAGGGGATAAACATTGCTTTAATTTTTAACTAAATTCATCTTTGTTACTTTGAGAACTTGGGGCTCTAAAAAGATTGCCTAAATGTTTTGTAAAAATGAAATGATTACATTTGGTTACATTTAATAGGAGCGCATTTTCTAGGGACCACTTATATATGTTATTAATATCCTGTTGTAATTGTTCAGAGTTAGAGCCCCAGATTTTAAAATTATTAGCATAAAGCAAGATGTCAGATTGAACAATCGAGGGCAAGTCATTAATGTAAATTATAAAAAGTAGGGGGTCTAAAACTGATCCCTGGAAGACCCCTGAGTTAATATGAGTAGGGGAAGAGGCCGTGCTACCTAATTTAGCGTTGAATTAACGGTTAATAAGAAAGTCACGTATCTGTTTTAGGAGTAGAGAACTTATCAAAGTAAACAGCCAATATCACTGCAATTGTAAATGTTTTTGTTAGCAGTGTTTCAAAAGTATTTTAAGCATAATATTTTACACAATAAAATTAAAAAAGAAACGTCTTGTTTATTACAATTGAAAAAATTATTGAGTCAAATTATACGTTTATTTTTTAAATTACCATTAAGAACGTTTTTAAAATAGACAATCAAATATAATAAAATTTGATAAACCATAAAAAAATTGGTTAAAAATTGTTAAGAAAAATTTTTATTATTATGTAAAATCAAACAAAAATTGGTAAAACGTTTAAACACAGAACTGACACATGAACTGACATAGGATTAAACAGATTAAAAATTATTAAATTAAATATCTAAATTTGTTACAATATCAACAATACATTCAACTTTTTGTACATGTACAATATTCTAAATTGGCATAATTTATTGTTAGATGGAATAAGAAAAGTAAAATGTTTTATAAGGTATAATTAATAATAGATTTATCAAATAAACATGCAGTTTTTTCTCAACAAAATATTTGTATTAAAAATATTTATTGTAGTAAATTTAAAAAATGTTTAAAACATTAAAATTGTGTTATAGCTTAAAGTTACAACTGGTGCCTTATTACTATATAATCTACAGGAAACACCATCGTATATTTTGAATTCTTTGATCTATTTTTTATAATATCATAAATAACTTACTTATTTATTTAATTATTTAATTAAATTCTAATTTTAACAAATATTAATAATAATAGTAATTGTTTTAAAAAAAAGTATACTTTTTGTTTAATGTAATTTATTTGTTCTTTTTAAAATTTTTATTTCATTATTTAAATTAGGTTTATTAATTTATTATTGATTATATTTAATTGCATTTGTAATTAATCCAAATTTTGTGTTAAAACAATTAAATGTTGACAAAACGCAATGATAATAACTTCACCTAGAGATGATCAGAAATAAACCAATCTATTCAGTCCCAAGTGTAGGGTTTACAGCAGGAATGGTATCCGGCAGTAACAAACTCTACCAAAACTATTTAATAATTAAAATGTTTTAAATTAGTTTGGTACAAAACCAAATAAAAAAACTGATTAAAAACAGTGATTTTTTTTATAAAAGACGGATAGACTGTAAAAGAATAAACAGCAATAATGAAAATAATGCAATAGCAATATATTAATTTAATACATTAAAAAATGTTAATTTAATTAAATTATTGTTTAAATAATTTTAAAAAATTATGTTATAAATTTATCATTGTTAATCTGTATTCATTTAATTATTTGTAATTGTTTCAAGGTTAGCACTTGTTTGAGTTTTGATTGTGATATGGAACAGTTAGGTGTAAGTTATTTGTATTTTTAAATTATATTTTGTCGTGTTTTATTGTTTACAAGTGTTACACGATATTAATTATTATTTTTTGATTATTTGTGTTTTGTAATTTATACTGCTATTAAATTTACGTTAATTTGATGTATTAACTTAACATTTGCATCATTATTGTATTGTATAATTAAACAGAAAATTTATTAAATTTTGAAAAGAAACAATATTTATGTTTGTGAGTTTTATTTTATTAAATATGTGCTAATTGTTTATCGAATAAGATTTACAGATAAAACAAAAATTAGCAAAATTTAACTATTTTCATGTTAACTTTATGCTATACTCAATTTTTAAAACATATTGCAGTGTTACTGCACTAGTACGAAATTTGTTTTATTAATTTATATTATTGACTAACAAAGCGGAAACCGAGTATATATAATTGGACTTCACTTTGGTGGATGGGTGCAAGTATATATCGGAAATACTTAAAATGTATTGAAAGGTATATATACTATGTGTAGTTGTTAAACTAAGGGAGATTACTTTAATTACAATTTAGAGTTATTACATCTCGAGTGTCTTATTAAGTTTATGTTTTGTAGGCTTTATGTTAATTTAGACTACCCTAGGTGATAATCGGTGGGGGGCATTTATCCCCGATGGTGAGGGAAATTACCTTAACAATAATGGTGTCATTTATTAGCTAAGAATTGTCATTATCATTTTATTTTTGTTACGCTTGTTAAGCTTTCAGAGTTTATCGTTTTATAGAACATAAAAATAGTGATTAAGTGACCACTTTTTTATCCACAATGAACGAATGTCAAGATTAATTTTATACGTTTTCTAAAAATTGAATATTAGAATTTTGTATTTTTGTTTTTTTACTTTTTTTAATTTTTTATTATATTATTTTAAATGTTATAATGACGATTTAGTTGTTTAATCTTTTACATTTTTTTACATACTAGACACATTTATTTTGGTTTTTTTTGCAATTCTATTTATAATTCACTATTTATATAGAAAATTTGAACCTTTTTGTATTAAGCAGGTCAAATAACAACTTTGACCCTATTTTAGACAACATGAATGTAGGTTTTATGAAGTAACTATTTAAATTAATTACAGAGGACAATGTATTTGAATTACTTAATATTTTTGTATAACTTTTTAGAAAACGATTTTAATCAAAATGATGATAATTTGTAATCTTTATTTACGTTCTTTGACCTACTTCATATTATCGAAAAAACTGAGTAATTTAAAATATCGAATTGCAAATTGACACATTATAATATTTCAGATTATTCAACATTTGTCGTTTATATTAAACACCTTAGATAATCTTTACAAGTATTTATGAAAAAAATATTTATAAAAAGTAATTGTCAATTATAATATTGTAGCAATAAAAGATAATAACATCATTTATTAAAACGTGGAAACAAACACATGATTTGGTAAAACAATAATTTTATTGACTTAAATACATAACTATGTAAAGAAAAAGCAATAAGTTATTATAGAAGCTGTTAACCCAACACTTAACTCGTGACTGTGGCGAATTTAATTTACGAGTTGCCTTTTGGTTAACACGTTTTTTCAGTTTAAATAAGTCATACTTGAGAATCATTATGAACACGTTTTCTATGTTCGCAAGTAAATCGTTCTAATAACAAACACATTATGGTTAATATGGATTCATTTTTATAACTCAAGACACTTCTTAGCACAATTACTATACAGAAAGGATATGTAAACAACCTATTTTTCAAAAAATTGTGATTTCTAGCGAAATGATTCCATATGTAGGAACATTCTGCCAAAAGTTTTGTTTGATCCCCCTATGAAACACTTATTTTAGTTAAATCTTCCTGAATGGTTTTTAGTCATGGTTTCTGTGGCCTACCCCCAAAACCATTTTTGCTGGTGGTTCGGGTGGTTAATGTAGAATTTGACCAAGTAATTGTATTAGTCTAATCGAAGATTGAGCTTTATTTTGGTTTTTACTCAACTCTGTAATCTTAGCATATTAACTATGCAGATAAGACACGAAAGCAACTTTTTTTGCAAAAGATTTTTAGCAAATCTACACCTGAATTTGAAATGGTGAGTCCGAAATTCATAAATAACAGCACACATATTTTCAATCTCATCTTCTAAAATTATACAAGATAAATGTCTAAACATACAAAAATTTAAAACTAATTAATTTGTTATGAGTTAAATACGGTAACTTGTGTTAGGTGATGTAAACACTTATAAAATTATATAAAGAAATAGTTATTTTGTTTGAAATTATTGTTGCATTATTTTTTTGTGTAATTAACTTAATATGTATATCAATTGTAAGTGTTACCATTTACTCATTTGAATGCTATTTATCTAGAAACTCCAAGAAACTTTAATATTTTTAGGTATAAAAAACTTAAGAAACAATTAACTTTAATTATTGATTTTAGTATTATTACTATTTTGAAAAGAACCTTAAGTTAAACCAAAAAGAAATGTGAAAAATTAGAGTTCATTGACAGGGTCCAGTTTAGCCTGTATATGTGTGCTATGTTAAGTTTTAGTCAATGGTGGTATTATGTTATATTGCTACAATAAATTTTGTATATTATAATGAGAAATTATTTTTGCAAATAATGTTACTTGATGTGGATTGCTAAAGTATTATCTTAGGTATGTATTAGTAGGAGATAGATATGTCTGAGATAAGTAACTAGAGTAGAATGCTACGAAGTATCAAAGTGCTTCCAGTTTTCTATGTCAACCGTTATTATTTGTATATATACTCAATATTTAACAGAACGAAAAACATCCAACAAATCAAAATTCAAGTGCCCATTATGACGATTGCGAAAATCCGGTTATACAAAATATGTTAATCAATACCTTGTGCAATAAAAAAGTATGTTTGAATACAATTTATGCTTGAACAGCTCAAGATAAAATTACACGATTCATCTGTCGGCAATATCGATCATTCAAGTAGTGGAGAACGGCTGACTGACAAACACATCTTTTTGTCAACTTTAATAAATTTAAAGGCAACGAACAATAAAAATAATACGAATCTTAACGATTTAGCAATGGAAACTGGTCATGGAGTGACAGGTAACAACAGCGTGGTGCTAAAAATATGTATTTTAGTTGGACGTTGTCGAAGGAGAAATGTCAAAAAACCTACTTATTTGGGTCAACATGCTAACAGCCCGAAATGTGGTAAAGAAGAAGAAGAAGAAGGAAAAGATGCAGAAAGTGATTAATATTTATGTAAATTGTAATTTTGTTTGCAAGCACTCATTTACTAAGCAGAAGTCGAGTGATAGCCCAGTTATACCGCTGTGTATTTGTTCCTTGCTATTATTATTAGTCTAGGTACTTGTGGGTATCTATTCCAGGATGCACCATGTGGAAGAGGAACAATTAGGAATATTGCAATCATTGGAGATAGGGACTTTATAAGCATTACTCAAATCCTCACAATTGCCAACATCCCAAGTATTAGAGTAATGTTTATAAATGATTAGTTGTCTCGTGCAATAATTTATGAATTTTTGTACCTAGTTTGACAATATACTTTAATAAAAATAGGTTTAAAATATACATTATAAAAATACTTAACGCGCTAAGTAGGGGTCGGTCTTCCCCTTACTTTTTTCGGTAAAATGTAATGTGAAGCAGAACAAGTTGGCTTTTTCCTTTTTCATGTGGGATGACTGTTTTTAAGTCAGCCTTGATTATCAGCGTTGCGCCTCTTTCTTCAAAAATATTGCTTCTTACAATATATTTATTTTCCGTTTCCTTCTACTTCTATACTAATTATTATTTTGCTCTTTGTTTATTCCGGACGGTACTCTTACACAAAATGTGAGCCGGCTTATCAAAGGTTGCTCCATTGTTCCCACTATTTCAACTCCGTTTAATATACATTTTTATTAATCCTTTCTGATCTAATCAACAACCACAATCCTTGATTTTCTGACATTTAACAAAAACCCTTCATGTTTAGTACCAACTTCTTTAGTTATTTATTTGGTGTACAATTTTGTCTAATTTTTGCAAATTATAAGGTGTATTTTCTAATTGTTTAATATTTATTCTTTGTAATTATAGAACAGCGTTATTAATGTGAGCATTGTGGTAAATTGTTTGTTTGGCCTTACTCTTTAAATTCACATGTCAAGTCATTCCATAATAGTATGTTACAAACTTGGGTTATATGTACTAAATAATCCATTTTCGATGTTTGTTCCTAACATGTGATTTATGCAATGATGACTGTCATGAACTTTAAGTACATGTAATCTCAATCATTATTGAATGTCCACATTTCTCGAATTGGGAAAATCGAACGTGATGGTTGTGTATGTCGACACCAGGATTTAACACTGTTGCAATGTTGTATTGTAATTTCTCAATTTCTTCAAATGAAATGCCAAATGGAAAATGTTGATAAGCTGTAATCAAGCGATTACAGTTT
>JAKXYG010001413.1:7500-62084 GCA_025895645.1 Cardicola forsteri | reverse complement strand
TATATATATATATATATATATATATATATATATATATATATATATATATATATATATATATATATATATAAGGATAGTGTTCTTTCAGTTAAGCTTTTAATTAATCAATTGTTTTCCGAAAAGGACTTGGTAATCAAGTGACTCAACTATAACAAAAGTGCTCAGAAATCTCTGGACCACTAAACGTAACAAAATATTTTTTACTACAACTGTTTAAATGTGTTAGTTTGCCCAATCCCTGATATAAGATTGGAATGAGATTTAATACTTGGCTCTTTCAATATGTTAACTGTACCTTGTACAGCTGCACTAAACTTAGAGATAAAATTGGCGACAAGCCTCAATAGAGTTTGAATACAGACAACTTGTGCTCCTTTTGCGCTAATATAATATAAATGACTGAAATACTAAATAGTTACTAGAAATTCAGATTCTACTACAGCCACTGTACAAAATCCCTACTTAATACAAAGTGTTTGTAGTAAAAAATACGAAAGCAATATAATAATCATAAAATACAGCTAACCAATTCGAATTCCCGAGGGTTTGTCAATGTTTATGTCGGACGGTACGCAACATGCGCTCAGGGAAAGTCCCGCCATGTTAGCTGCAATTTGAACGAATGATGCATCTCCACGTTGGAAACACTTGGCAAATTTGGGTGACTTTATCAAATCAACAACGACAAAATGAATATCCGTTCCGTTTGACACCAAACTCAAACCATGGCCAAGCAATAATTGACTCAAACTTTGAGCATTTTCCAATACTTTTTTACAGTAGTTTTGAAAATGAACACTACCAGCCTATATTTTGCACAAAAATTATATTTAAATGTTTACTAGTACAGTTACATTTTTAATTTGATAATGTTTGTTTAAAATTCAATCACAATCGTTCAAACCCTATTAGAATATCTGGAAACGTCTTCAATTTGCAATTCTTGAAGAGTTTATTTTATACCAAAATACGTTTTATATTATTTTTCTTAATATTTCCTCAACCGTAATAATTCTTTACTAAAATATAATCGCTATTTCTACGTTTTCACTCTAACCAACATTAAGCATTGGCCAAACAGAGTTCATTCTTAAATTTTATAAAAAACGGATTTTAATAAAACCATAAACATCTTAAAATTCAGTTGTAAATTATTTACCATTCTATAATAAAACTCTAGTATTTAAATACTTAAGCATAAACAAACACAACAACCAGTAATAATCAAACCAAGAAAAATTTAACAGAAACTAAAAATAACTGTTCTACTTATAAGCAGTTCCATATTTTTTTAAAAGAAAATAAAAACAAAACAACAAACAAAATAAATAACAATTGATTGTTAATTATTATAATTATTTTGTTCATATACTATTTGCGCTCTTAAAACACAGTTTATTTTAATCTTAATAAAGAGTAAAAAATCTCAAAAATTCTTTCCACCAGAATAAAAACATTTTTCACTTCAAACAAAATTATGGTAGATAGTTATGTAATATATCCTACAAATATAAAAATAATTAAAGTGACTAAATCACCAACCATATAATGATATAAAAAAGTTGCAAAATACCTCTTTTGCAGCAGCAGACACAGCAGCAATTGTATTCTGATGTGGACCACTTTGAAAACCAGGAAATACAGCATCATTAATACGTTTCTCGTATTCTTCAATAGGTATTTTACTCAAATTGTAATCAAATTCATTACATCTAGCAGTTTTTCGATAAAAAATCATTCCAGATCGAGGACCACGAAATGTTTTATGTACAGTCGAAGTGACCACATCAGCATAATCAAATGGAGATGGAATTATACGTGAAGCAACAAAACCAGCTATGTGAGCCATATCTGCCAATAAAATTGCACCAACCGAATCACATATCTAGAATGTATATTTATAGTAAATTATTTAATGTTTCTTTAATATATACTTACATTCCTCACTTTAAACTAATGTAATAAATACGATTATATTTTAAATTAAATTTAGCTTATAAGTAATACTGTATAGTATAATAAGTAATAACATTAATAAAAAATTTAAAACGTTTAAATAATTACATATTATTTTTTGTCAAAATAAAATATTTAACTATTATTGTCAACAACACTATTATATTATAAAAATTTAATAATAAACATTTTTTAAATTAACACTACATGTAAAAATCACAAACTATTCACAACAGCAAATTAACTTATTATATATGTATATATACCATTCGAAAACGTTTGTAATCTAGTAAACGAGGATGAGTGGCAATTCCAGCGATAATCATAGACGGACGGTGTTTTTTCGCAAATTTTTCTAATTCATCATAATCAATGCATTCTGTTTCAAACTAAATTTATAATAGTTTATTTTAGTTTTATATTAAATTTAAAATGTATGACTATTTTAAAACATTAATTAAAGATATTTTTAAAATTATAAGACAAAAAATAAATAACAAAAATAAACAAAATTACTTTTATTACTAATGCTACATAATAAATATTAATAAAACATTACAAAAATTTCTCAATGTTGAATACATAATACGTACATTAACTAAATAAGGTAATGTTTTAAAATACATCGAAGAAGCACTTAGCATTCTTTTTCCATCCGAAAACCCGTGAGACGGATGACCACCGTCTTGATATTTTAATCCCATAATTATATCATCTCTTTTAAGCAAAGCAGTAAATACCGCCATATTTGCAGGTGAACCACTATACGGTTGAACATTTACGCCCCAGTTAGAATTTGCAAGAGATGTATTCGATTCTTTTAATTCAAACAATTCTAATAATCGCATTTGCGTTAATAATTCAATCTTGTCAATAAATTCTGTTCCTCTAATTAACCTATAAAAAATTATTATTATTATTGCAGTTAATATTACTATTATTCTTGTAAGATAATTTTAAATTAAAAAAAACATTTTAATTTAATTATTAAAATATTAATAAGTGAAACTAAAATACAACAGTTAAGAACTTTTCAATTTTTTAATTCAATTGTACATATTTACTACTGCATAAAAAGTATTTAAATTTATGTAATTTCTTAATAAAATAAAAATGCCAAATGTTTTGTAAATTAATAAGCCTAATTTTTTTATAAATTACATGTTTTATAAAAAATATATACTTAACAATATTTTAAAATTTCATTACCGTGTATTAGGATAACCTTCAGAATATTTATTTGTTAAACATGACCCATTACATTCTGATATCGCTTTACTAGAAAAATTCTAAATAATTATTTTTAAATTAATACATAATAATACTTCTGATGCAACCAATTCCAAAAAAGACATTTGACGTTTCTTTTCTTCGTTAATAAGATACCAAATTTCAAAATCTGTCTGTTTTAAACTTTCATTACTTTTCTTATTAAATACATTCTGTAAAACAATGCGCATATTAAAAATAATTCTTGTGTTACCAATCTTGCTTCTGTAAGTTGTACTACCGCTTGTGATATTCCTCGATGTTTAAAAACTAAGTATCGATTCATTAAGTGATAAACATTTTGAACGAATTTATTTGTAATAAAAAATGTCTTATTCATTTTGATTGTGATTGTAAAATTCAAAATAGCGAAAGTCGGGATTGAAAATTTTATAAAACCTTAAAACAATGAAAAAAATTTAAAAATTAAAATAAAAAATCTATGCTAACTTTTAATATACTAAAAACTACAAAAATATACGCTTCAAAAAATAAAATACTTTATTAAAGTATAATCAAAATATTCATTAATTGATGTAAATCATAATGCAAATTACATGTTGGTACACATTGTAACTAAATTAAACAAATTCAACGTTTTATTAAATTCCATTTAAATATTTAAAAAACATTAATTTATTTAATTTAAAAATTGTAATTAAAAAAATAAAGAAAGATATTATTTTAATAAATATAAAATTTGATTAAAATAAATAAAATATTCTAAAAAAATACGTTAACATAATTTATTTATTACTATAATGCAAAACACCGTAATTATTTTTAGAAAAATAAATATTATTTTAAATAAAGCTATGGTTAGTATGAATCGTGAAACGGCCTTTAGTTTACAGGTAAAACAATTCTTTAAAACACAACGTAAAGTTACCTAATAAACAAAAAATATTTTATTATTTTTCAAGATAATTGGATCCGTTGCACAAATTTACGAAAACCTACTATACTTTCCACTTTGTGCTCAAATAATAATGTAACACATTAGCACATTTAAACATTATCTATAATGATATATATTTTATATTATTTATTTATTTTTACAATTAAAATAAATATTAAATAATATTTTTAATAGTTTAAATTTTTAATATGAAATAAAACTAATAAATTAAATATAACACATTTAGTTTTTTAAACATTGCTTTTTATCTTTTATTTTTGTATTTTATGTTTATTTTTTAAAATGTTTTTAAAAAAATATTTTTCAGCAGTAAACATTTTAGTGAAGCCAAATGTGTGCTTACAATTTAGTGCCGGTGGTGGGATTCGAACCTCATACCCACCGAGTTCCAAATCGAGCGCTGTACCGCTAGAACACCCCAGTACAACAAGGGAGTATTGTAAAGTTTTTCTACTAACTGTACGCTTAAATAAATTTGATTGGAATCGTTGAGAGCTTCAACCCGCTATAATGCAATGGCCAGCCTCCACTTGGAGTCAAAGCATTCGTAATCACTCTAACCCGGAGCAAAAAATAATTTATTAATAACAGTAAATTATAAATACCAAAAAATACAACAACAAAAGGTAGCTGCAGTAATTTAGTATGTATATATATAAACAGTAATATTAAATGATTTAATACAAAGTTCAAGTACAAAAATAAAAATTTGTCAAGATATGCAACAATTAAGTTTTAGTACTTGCATTTCAAATGATTTTTAATTAATATTTTTAAACAATTTAAAAACTAAAAATAATAACTTTTTTTACATTAAAACAATTTAATAAATTAAAAATTTATAAATATTTAAAAATTTATAATTTCACTCGCGAGGTAAGGTGTGCGCCACGCTACACGTCCATTGGAGCGTTATTCATCCTTTTCTCTTTCCTTCTTTTTTGAAGATTCTTGCAGTGTTTTTGCATTGTAATACGTAACTTGTTTTATTATTATTTTTGCATATTTATAATTTTTGCTCGTTTTCCATAGTTGTTAACTTTCACTATCTACCTTGATTTTATCTTGATTTCAAATATTTTTTCTGTGACTAATCCTCCTTTACCTCACTATCCATTTCATTTTTGCCCCTGAAAATTTGAGACAATTTGAGAACTGAGTACTAAAAGGCGTTTTGGCCTACTCAACTCGTGAAAAATCCTGAAACAAATGTTTCCACGTATTTGAACATTCTTCCAAACGTTGTGTTTAATCCTATAAAACATTCATTTTAATTAAATTTTTTCAAATAGTTTTTAACCTAGTTTTTTGTGATATACCAACCTTTCTTTTACCATTTACAATTGTCCTTTCCAAAACCGTTCTTTCTGGTCCTTTGGGCGGTAAACTTAGAATTTAATTAAGTAATTTTTTTCGTTTAATTGTAATAATGTTATGTAGTAAACAAGAGTCCGTTCTTCTCATGATCCCATTATTTGAAATGTGATCGCGCCAAATAATTTTTAAAATGCTTTTATGACACTAGTGATAAAAAAACATCCACCATTTTATCAATCTTGTCTGTTCGCTTCCATGTTTTACAGTAGGAATGATTATTGATGCGTACAAACAAAGTTTTGTCTTCAGATAAATGAAAGAACATGATCATATTGATTTGACTCCATGGATGACTGACATTACCTTTTCAAGTCTGACTTTAACATAAATTTCAGTTTGTTCGTTATAACCAATGATACTTCCCAAATATGTAAACAAATCAACAAAATCAATATTTGATCCACTAATTTTGATGGACAAATAATTGTTTGATTTAGTGTACAACATTTTCGTTTTTAAACAATTAACCCGTAAGTTAATACGAGAATTGATATCACTGGGACGTGTTGTTATATTTTGTATTATCTCTGGAGTTTTACTTACCAGACCAATATCATCTACAAAATCTAAGTCTGTTAATCTGGTTCTATTTGATACCATAAAACAAATTATTCATAGATCGAGTCATAATGAAATTAATTACCGGAAGAAACAAAAATGGTGACAAAATGCATTTTTGACATACCCCTATGTCAATTTCAAATACAAGTATAATCACTATTTTTTAAACACAACAAATTTTAGTATAACGAAAACATAATATTCATACATTTCAACGGTATTCCATAAAACTTAACGATTTTCTACAAAGATTCTCGAAGATCACCGTGAAAACCTTTCATAAAATCAATAAAATGAATTTTATGTAATTGCTGAGATTTTTGATTTTGTTTAATAATGTTGCAGAAAGTGAGTATTTGTTTAATGCAACTTCTCCCTTTCCAAAACTTGTTTGTTGTTGTCAAGATGTTTATCTACCGTATTACTTAAAGGATTTAAAATTACTTTGCAAAACATTTTCCAAAAACAAATAACAAGGTTATTCTGTGCTAATTATTGCAATCGTTCAGACTTACCTTTTTGGAAAAAAGTAACAATTACCTTTTGTTACCAATTATTTGGAACTTGTTCATTATGTCATATAATATTAAGTAAATTCTGCTGTATTATCTACTTCTTTGCACTCATGTTCTAACCAATTATTTTTATCTTTGCTGTACCTTTTTTAACTTTTTTTTATCTACATTTATATACTTATCAACAGTCTGTAATTGCTTTTTAAAACAAATTATATTAATGATTAAACATTTTCACATAGGCGGAGTTACAGCAAAATATATAAATAAAAACTTTATATTAAAAATTTTTAAATTTTAACAATAGTTTATTTATTTATTTTAAAAACAAATTATTACTTAAAATTTATTTAAATAAAATATTATTGGGTTATCTTAATTTTTTGTTTTAGTATATTTAAAAACTTTTTTCTATATTAGTATTTTAGATAGTTTTAAATATTTTGAAATTTAATAATTTAGAAATATATTTAATTAAAAAATAATAACAATTTTTACTTTACGTGATGTAAAGTTGAGTATTAGCACAACCTGATTTTATTTTATACTACGGTGCGTTTTTACTAATTTGTTAAAATATTAATTTGTGTTTGAAATTTAAAACTTTGAATTTTAATAATTTAAAGAGTTTTGTATACATTAAAATAATTATTAAGCAAATGTTTAAACAAGACATTAGTTTTATTCAGGATTTTTCACGAGTTGAGTAGGCCAAAACGCCTTTTAGTACTCGGTTCTCAAATTTTCAGGGGAAAAAATGAAATGGATGGTGAGGTAAAGGGGGATTAGTCACAGAAAAAATATTTGAAATTAAGGTAGATAGTGGAAGTTAACAATTATGGAAAACGAGCAAAAATTATAAGTATGCAAAAATAATAATAAAACAAGTTACGTATTACAATGCAAAAACACTGCAATAATCTTCAAAAAAGAAGGAAAGAGAAAAGGATGAATAACGCTCCAATGGACGTGTAGCGTGACGCGCGCCTCACCTCGCGATTGTCTAAGGAATCATAATGACAGCATTTTGATTAATCTAACTAGATCAAATATTGTAGTGTATCCAGTTTAAATCAGTTACAATTGAGAGGTTCTGTTTTTATTTAAAATATTTTTTAATATACAAATATTATTTTTGATATTTTTATCTAGACAGAATTAACATTTTGGTCTAAGCCGAAGTTCGCCTGATTAATTAATTAATATTCATCTTTGGTTATTTATGTCTTAATGATAAATTTTTGAGGGAATTATAATACAGTTCGATTTGATTTAACAAATTCCAATGTTTCCATTGAGTGGATTATTTTTTGCCTCAAATATATTCAAAACTGGTTTGAATTGTTTCTCTTCCCAATCTGTTTCCAAAGTTTCCTTATCCAAATTGCGCAAACTTACGGGTTTTCCGTTTAGTGTATGTAAAGAAGCTTTGTTAAGAAACAACGATAATCTTGAAGATGCCCAAAATTGGTTGAAAGAAGAATCTGTTCGTCGTGGTTGGGACAAGGCTCAGAAGCTCTCAGGCCGTTCAATGTCTTGCGGTTTATTGGGTCTCGTGGACTGTAAGTCGAAATTATTGGTGGTTGAAGCAAATTGTGAAACGGATTTTGTGGCACGTAACAACGCATTTCAAAATTTTGTGGCGATTACTACCGAAGCAATTATGAATAATTGTGTACGTTTTTTTTATTTGGATTTTTAAACGTGGATAATGTCGGACTGCTATATCGTGAATAGGACATAATAATGAAAATTTTTAGAATCTTATAAATGAATTATATTAAAATACGCAGTTACAAGTATAAATGCCATTATAACGCTTGATTGACGTTCTTTAAATATCGAATGATTAATGATTGGGTGAATTTTGAGTAAAATTATATGTACTGTCTTCATAATGAAAATATTGAAACGTTTTTAGTTTATGAAGTTATATACATAAACGCTGTTTTTACTTATACCAATTCTTTATTGGTTAACTATAGTTTGTTTTACATTAAAATATTGATGTGACATTTTGTCAATTTTTAATTAAAATGTACTACAAATACGATAGGTTATTTGGATAGTGTGAACGTTTAAAGTTAATATTTGTTTTACGAATGTTGAATATGGATTTTAATCTTACTTTTGAGATGCACATATAGATTTTACTATATTTCAGTAATAGTGAGGAGTTTTAAATTTTATTTCATTTTGACTTATTGATATGATCTCTAGTTTTCAAGCTGAGAGGTATAGTATTCAAACTTAGGCGATTGCCGATACTTTATACTTGGACAATCTAGTAGTATTAAAGCACAATACAAAACCGAGTAGTTGTGCAGTTAGTACTATGCAATCCCAGGATAATTTATTAAAAAACTGTTAAAGAATTATTTATTCTAATTTTCAGTCTATTTTTATTACAGCAATTTAGTCATCGATCATACTGGAATTGGGACGATGTTAGCCAAATATCCGTACCGGATTCGCACACATTAAAAGACAAACTATCGCTTACAATTGGTTCGATTGGGGAAAATATTCAACTGCGCAGGGCTATTGGTATGAGCGTATCCGAATCTGATTCCAATCAATATTTGGCCTATTACAATCACATGAGTATGGATATCAAGCAAAGTATTCGGGACGTACGTTTTGGAAAATACGCTGCTCTTATTCGATATTCTTCAGTTGATGAAAAGGTATCTTTGGTGTGTGTGTATTTTCTATTTTTGATTAAAATTTTACCGGTAATTACTGTGATAGTACTTTTTGTTTTTGATATGAAGAGCCTGGGTTCAATGTATAGAGTACGGCTTTGTATCTTGACAATTAAACGGTATTTCAGTCCTAAACTTGTACATATAACCAACTAGTGGTATAATTAATTTTATGCAACTCAAATCTAGTCAAGACAGTCAATTGAGAGATGATGTTTGTAAAAGAACTTTTGATCTGACTTTTTATGTTTTTTCATATTTTATTAAATTTATTCTTATTATTTATTGAAACCAAACAAGGGCTTGAAGGTCTATAGTTGAATTCCAATTCTTGTTAAGTTGAATAAGAGTTTAGCAGCTTTGCCACTTAATACTGGAACTAAAAGTAGAGACCTAATTTTGTTTTCTAGTAGTGAACTGAACACACTAGTGAATGCATAATTGTATGTAAAACACTGCATGGAAGTGATAATCATCAAGCTACTAGAAACTATTTTGTATTATAATATTTTATTAAATGCCCAATACAACATTATCTTTGTTCAAATAAATTGACTTTAGTGTGCAACAGAAAAGTGGCGCGATAATGCCCGTATGTTAGGCAAACAACTTTGCCAACACATTGTGGGAATGAACCCTACTCCTTGTCTAGATCCACCCGAAGTTCCGGCCAAAGAAGCGGGCGACGAAAAGTTTATTTTGTGGCAGCCATTTCTCATCGACGAAGCGGTCAAAGTGGGCGACGTTCTCGAACGAAACGACATGGTTTTGCACGACTTTGTGCGCATTGAATGTGGCCAACTCGACGAAGTGGTCGAGGTGCGTGACGATTCGTACAAGGGCGAAAGTGATGCAACGACGGTAGATTCTAACGAACAGTTAAAACGACAAACTGTTTGAACATTGTTTTCAAATATATTGATTACATTAATCGACAATTTTTACCGAATTATTTTTGAATTTGTCTTTGAAAGGCGATTTTTTGTCTTAGGACAAATTTGGTTTCAAACTTGTTTAAAATTACTTTGTAAATGTATGGATTTTTCTTAGTGATAAATTATTTCTATACAAATGTTTGTTATGGTATTTTCTTTGGTAAATAAGCTGAATAGATGTTCTTATAAATGCCCCCTTAAACCGTGATTCACAGTTTGTTAAAAATAGAATTTTTTTAACAGATTTAAAATAAATTAACTCATGATGGATGTTGACAAACTGAATGAACAACTCCAGTATAATGTAATTTTACCAATCAAGAAAGTGCATCAAATGTTTGGTTATCTTTGATATCTCGAGATTAGTAAGTGTAGTTGCACAGCAAATATATCACTTGGATTTGATGGAGTTAGTTGTAAATTATTAAACAACAACAAAAGTTGGTGGCAAAGCCACCTCTTTATTAGTTCCAAGTTTTCAAAGCATCACGAATAATTCCCCTCCATTGTTCACGATTTTCGGAGGCGGGCACAGATATGATAGTCCAGCGACTTTGCCATTGTTTCCAAGATATAGCCCCGGCCAAAATAAGGTAAAGATCGTCCCAAACAGCGTCCATCCAAGTACGTTTCTGACCACCTTTCCTTTTCTTCCAATCGGCGTTTGGACAAGCCAAAGTTACTGAACGTGAGATTGCATCAGGATTTTTACGAAGAACGTGACCAAACCAGCGCAATCTACGTTGTCACGACACCAAGGAAGGAAGATCATGGAATTGGAGGTCATCTCGAATTTGATGGATACTGATCTTTTTTGTCCAGTCTCCTGATATGGATGATGCGAAATGAGTATTGTGCCAAATATATCTGAGACATCTTGCCTCAAATTTGTTAAGCTTCGAGATCTCAGACCCTGTAAGAGTCCAGGTTTCAGCTGCGTATAGGAGCACTGTGCGAACCAATGAAGAGAAAATATTCATCTTTGTCTTTGGATTGATGTTTTTTCGTCTCCATAATGGATTAGCAAGTTTCCCAAACGCAGCAGCAGCCAAACAAATTCGACGATTTACTTCGTTAGATGAACCTCCGTCAGAAGTAATCGAAGAGCCCAGATACGTAAATTGCTTTACATTGGGAAGCACAACATCATTCAATATAATCCTCGCATCAGGAGCCTGTGACGTCATGATGACTGATTTTTTGGGATTGATCTTCAGGCCAAATTCACCAGAAACGATCACAAGCTTTGCACTTTATCAATCGTGCAATTATTGCCAGCAATAGTAAATAGTGGATTAGGTAACACGTGCTGTATTTCACGTATCACACTTATTCAAAACGTTTCAGCTCTATTAATCAAATTTGAACATTATTACCAAATAGTTTGTACTTTGGTCATTTTTAAATTGCTAGAAGAAATATTAAGCAAACTTAAACTAATACTAAGCATTGGCAATAATTCATATCAATTATTCTACTTTAGATTGTGTGGCAAGTTTAGTCTACGAGATCACTGAATTGCCAAATACAGGAAAGTGCTCTATAAAATGTATGTTTATTGACTAGAAATCCATTTTTAACATTATTTTGAGAAAGAAATTAATTCAGTGTATCGAACAGATAGAAACACACGACCACATCACAGACTGTTGACAAAACGTTTTGAAATGAGAAACACTGCTCAAATCAACAAAAAATAACAATGGAGTCTCACATTGTGCAGTACTGTCTATCTATTTTTATCTTATATAGATTGTATGCAAGTTTCACTAACCTTTTGTTCATATGTTTGTATGTGGAAGAATTTGTCCACGTTTTCGGGCTGATAGCTTCATGATTAGAGAATACATCTTTTTGTTACCTGGACGTATGCTGTCTACGTTTTTATAAATTACAATTATTGTTATAACAGTTTGTAAAACAAATAATATGATTTTAACTGTAAAAGCAATACAATTTTATTGTTGAAAGTTTATACATTATTCTATAATCGTTTGGGTAAACGTATCTTTGAATAAATAGAATTTACACATGCGTGCTGTGAGTATAATGCTTCAAAATTGTTCATAACAACTTTTCAAATATCTGACTCTATTTAATAAAACATGTAGTGTTTTACCTAAAAGCTATTCCTAATTAGTAACGAATTATAAGTGCTCTCGTGATGCAGTGGCTGAGTTATTAAATTAGTGCCACAGTTAACGATGAGTTCGAATTGTACTGTTAAAACCTTCATTAGCTTTGCGCTTGACTATCCATTTGCCATAAACCTGTTCCAGTAAAATTACTGTAAATTAGAGACAGAAAAACACAACAATTGGCCATTTATTAAAAACAATAAAAAATTAGCACCAAAATCGTAACCAAACTGGACAAGAACACACATACAAACAGCAAAATGGATTTGAGCACAGCAACCGACAACTTGACAAAATGGGCCAATTTGAAGTCGTTCATGGGAGTCATTTGGACAAGCGAATCGCGATTCATTGGATCCAAATGTCTCGAATATTTATTGACAAACATCAACTCGTCCGGACAATAACGATTGAAGAGATGTGGCTGACACATTTCGATTTGAATGTGATTCGGATCGACGTTGCTGTGGGGACCGCACGTTTCGCTCAAGCAATCGCGATAGCGCGTTCGAAATGGATGTGTCCGGCGACCGCAATTGGGCGTACATTCGGACCACGGTGACCAGTGTGCCCATTGGCCTCGAGTGAATTCACAATGCGGTCCATAGACGTTGTTGGGACAAATACAGTATGTTTCCTGGCCCGATTTTTAAGTACAATTGTGACAATTGTAATGCGTTTGATAGACACGCGTTTACTTGGATACTAAAACTGTGTACGTGGCTAGGCGCTTGATATACGCCCTAGTGAGCTTGATGTTTTTTAAATAAATGAGGGTCCTTATTTGGCTGTTAAAAAATGTTTGGCAGTTAAAGACGATGCGTACTTTACCAATGATCCTGATAATTATTGCTAGTAAAAACATTTAATGCGAAAAGGATGTTACAAAGTTATTATGATTATTTAACTACTATGGTAATATTTTAAATTATTTTTAAACAGTTACAAAGAGTTGGTTTGTACATTTTAGTTACATATATTATTGTTTATATTAATGTCATGTTACTTAATCAAGTAAGACAAAAATTAATACAATTTATATTTGTGTATTTATAAAGACTTAAATTGGTAGCTAAAAAAATGTTTTGAACTGTAATATTTTTTAAAAATCTATGAAATATTTTTATTAAAATTACTTACTAAGTAGTTCTTGACAAGTAAAAAAAATTTGTTTATGAATAGCCAAAATTGTTACATAGTATTAAATACAAAATATACACTTGTAGTTTATTTTACAGTAACTACAATTATAATTTTCTATTATTTTATTGTAAATATTAAGCAATTTAACAAATATATTTCGAAATCAATCTTACTTGACCATCTTTGGAAGAAATGCAATCACCTTGAACACAAATTGTACTCGAACATCGGTCATATGTTTGTAAACAATTTGGATGAGGATAAGTTAAATCAGACGTCAAAGATGGCGGACATCTGGAGAGAATGTACAATTGTTGCGAGTTGTTTGTGTACAATGAAAATTGTTGATTTGTGAAAACATTTTATAAAATTATTTTTTATTGTGGTTGGTAACGTGATAGCCTGTTCGTTATTAATTTATTTACACAACATATCAAACAATTGACTCGAATGGGTTTATAAGCTCAATAAACGTAGAATTATAGTAATATTTTATGGCTGATAGACGAAATTTTTGTAATGTGACTACTGTTTGCTCAAATTGACAAGACTGTTTGGTTTTTTGTCTCTTAGCACGTGTACTTATGATAATGGTATATTTTAAGATACCTTTTAAGTAGTTATCTTCTAAAACGAAAGCCCAGTTATGTTACTGTGAACTTAATCCCTGATGAATGTTATTCTAAATCTAGAATGTATTACATAAATATATAGACACTAGATTATCACCATTAGTGAAAATTGAAATGTTATAAGAATTACTCACTTCTTCAGGATTATTAGCGTTACTTATAAAATAAACGATATTATGCTTTAAAGTTATCGTTTTCTTACATATTGTTCAAAAATTTAATTATTTAAAATCTTTAAAGTACAAAAGCGAAAACATTAAATTATTCAATTTAATGTATTTATTTTTTTATATATCGCAATAAATAATTTTATTTAAAATATGATTTATTGTTTAAATTAAACAATTGATTTTTTGTATTGTGTATTACGGATTTTATTATTAAATTAGTCATGTGTTTACATATTTATTGACATCATTGTTAAAAATTATTAAAAAATGATGTCATAACCCGGGATGTGATTAAAGTCAGCACACCTCAAATGTCGTTCATTAAGTGCACATTTCAAAAGTTGGTGTTTTGCAAACGTTTTGGAAGTTGGACTATTCCGGGCGATAATAACCGGTCGGGAGTGTTTATTCTCTATGATTATGATGATCATCATCATGTTATAAATTATAATATTATACACATTTATGATACTTCCATGCTCCATGAAGATAAACCAAACGAAACCACTTAGCCAAACGTCTGATTGTACAGCGAATGGATTACTGTTTAGTTAATTTGATATATGTAACCTTCTGGTCAAAATAACTTTAAGAATCAATATACTCACAAACCCCAAACCGCGATACGGTCGTAATCTCGTTGGATAATTTTTAAATTTGGGAACAATTAATCTATTTGTAGTATACAACATGTAATAAATTACTAATATTTTTATTACAACTTGCGTTCTACTGACTTAATCAAGTATTTTACTTATTTATACCACACTCTATTAAATTGCTTAATATTTGGTAACTTTTCTAATCTCTATATAGTAATTTCACATACTTGCAATAATATGTATTAGTTGAATTTGTACCTACGCAAATTCCTCCTTTTGCCACATTGCAAGCCATCGATCCCGATAATTGACGTTTATCAGATATTTGAAAACAGGGATCACGAGGAAATTGACACAATGAGCCCATGTGAGAATTCTGATTAATTTTTAAAATAAATATTGAATTACTTATTTATACTGTAAGTAGTCATAGAAGGCTGCAAAAATACTAATTATTTAAAAGTATACGGCGGGTTGGCTAAGAGCTTAAAGTACATAATAAATAAATAAATAAAATCAATTTATACAACTACCCAAACTTTTAGAAAATATTTTTTTGTTATGTGTAAATAAATGCACATATTTCTTACGTAGCATGTACAAAAATATGTATTATGAACAACTTCACATCGTCTTGTTCCAAGTTTATTGCAGTAATCATAACATTTATTTTCTACTTCACAACGACCTACATACATGAAATGAAATGATAATCAAATAAAAATAATTTACATAAAAATAATTAAATAAAAATAGCATATTATTGTGAAGGTACATAGAAAACAAAATATTTCAACAGCAAAATTTAACATTTAAGTTTAGTCTAAAAATAAAATGTGATTTTTAAAGACAGTTTAAAGATGAGACAAAGTTAACACAAAATCCGGTCTAGCAATACAGCACTCGACTCGAATCTGGGTGGGTGTGGGTTTGATATCCACTATCGGCACCGAATGTAGGTTAACGTTCCTCTTCGTTAAAATGTCCACTGGCACAAGATGTTTGCCGTAAAACATTTAAAGTAGTAAAAAATGTTTTATTATAAGTTAAATTATAAACAATGGGTTGTGTCTTAAATCAAAAACGTATTTAAACGTTTATTAATTTTTTGAATAATTATTTACATTATATTTTACATATTGTATTTTATGATTAGCCTAGAAATTCACTTGAAATATATTATTTATTGTAAAAATCTTAATAATATTTATATGCATATATATGTATTTATACAGGAGCTAAAATGGATACTGTCATAATTAACACATTGAACTTGATTGACTTTCCTCACATCACTTAAACATATTAGGCTTATCAACATTTTGCTAAAATAACCCTTAAATATCACTTTAGCATTACTAATAATTAAAACAAAAATATTTTTTTTACAAATAATATTACCAAATTTTTACTTAGACTAAAAGCCCAGAACTTACACACTTCGACAAGAAAAAAATACTACTACATTATTTGCTTAAAAATTAATTATATTATAAAATATGTACATATATAAATAATGGGCATCACCAATTTTACAAATTTCGTAGTTCAAAAAATAATCATGGCTTTTTATCACTTCTTTTAAACGCTTTAGATAGGAATCAACCAATTTATTAATATAATCATGTTGAATTTGATTTGTCAACAAATAATTAATTTTTTCTTTGAGCGTGCCTTGATTTTCTATCTGATTTACCTCTCGTTTAAGATAACTAAAAGATTTTCAATTACATTGAGGTCCTGGCTGTATGGAGGCAATTCAATAAAGCTCAGTTTTTTACTATTTAAAGAATCTTTAGTATAAATAATAAAAAATGTGTTAAATTTTAAATTATGATATAAGCACATTGCCTTTTTCAATGTATGCACTGGAAAATTATCTTGAACAACCACTAAATGCCTAAAGCATTTTGTCGTAGTTCAGTCTTAAAATATTTTTTGAAAATGATTATAAATTCTGAGCTGTATAACTGGCTACTTGTTTGATTCTATTTTGGCAGTTGGTCGAACTTAATTCCATAATATTCATAAAGGCATGATAGATGCGCAACCTTTTATACAATGCAATTGTAGTTTTGAGAAAAATCAGGACTACAAATAATCGTAGGTTGCACTGTCCATGATTCATACTTCAAAGCACACTCATTAGTAAAAAAATCTCCAAAAACAAACTGAACGGTTTTCATATATTTTTAAAAATTTTACACGTTTTTTCTATGTTCTGCTGTTAAAGGAACTTTTTAAAATGTTTTCTTTAACTGCAGATTTGCCGATTTTATCCGATTGCGGATAAGTAAATATAAAAAATGTGGTAATTCTTTTTTTGTGTTTGTTGAGTAGGTTTTATTTTGTTTCTTTTTAATTTGGTGATAATAAACGTATCATGTTGTTTACTCGTAGATGATGCAGGTACAGTTCCTGCTGTTCTTGGGCGTGTATAATCCTTTAAAACTATGTATACAATCCCTGTACTTACCTCAAATAAATCTGCAAATTGTTCAACATTTATACCGAAATTATAATTTTTGTTCGTAATTTTTAGCAGTTAAGAAAAAGCTTCTACTATTTAAACTCATTGTAATTAACTGCTGTAAGAGTTCAAAATTGTGCCAGGGTTAAGGGGTAAAATTAAAATGTTTGACAGATCGATAAAACAAACATGAGAAGTCAAGTTTTTAAATTATTTTTTTTGATATTTTTACATAATAATTGCTTTTGATTTGTTTATATATATATATATATATAGGATACTAATAATCCTGAGGATTTGAGTAATGAGTATTAAGTCTCAATTTCCAATAACGGTGCACTCTGGACTAGGTGCCTACAGACATTCTAGACTCAGTGGACAGCGACACAACTGGGCTATCGCCTTGACGAGTAGGTGCAAGCATACTCTCAAAGAACTTAAAAAGTATATTAAGGTATATTTATGCTATATGTAGCTCTTAAGTTAAGAGAGATAATCCTGACAAAAATCAGGTGGTTTCGCCAATTTTTGCAAACAGTTGCTCCGTCACAAGGATGCCGTCTACCAGCCAAAAAACGTTTTTATTCTTCCACGTTTGTATACGCTTGTCAAACCATTGAAGTCGATTGTTTAACATATACAAATATAGAAATAATAAAAAGGTGACTACGTCATTAACCAAATGAACGAAGATATGCTTAGACATGACTAACGTTATAAAAGAAAACGTGCAAAGTGATAATATGACATTTGATAATATGTAGTGGGATAGACACTGGCAAATAATTATGCATTACATTGAATGCGTAGGATTATTAAAAACATTGTGACTAATTATTTCTAAAGCATTGGGTTTCCTTTATAATTCCAAACAAAAATAATAGAAGACGTAAACTGTGAAATGAATTCATTTCGTATATTCTCTTCAGTCACAACATATAAAGAATCATATAAATATATCATATATATATATATATATATATATAAATTATTATATGATGTAATTAACTTGACATTTATAACTATACATACATACACATATGCAACATGCATATGTTAAGTCCACGCTAAATTTAATGAAGTTACAAATTGTTTTTGTGCACACAAAATGGGTTTTAATGTGTGGATGTACACAGATTCAAGTGTTTTCAACATATTAACAATTTGAGTAGTTATCAACACTTTAAAGCAATCATTAAAGTTCACTCGATGTTTTGTTTGAACCAAGTGACGTAATATTGACAAAGTGCATTTGAATTGGACTCTTTATCGATTCACTTGGGAATGTGTTCTTTGGCCCGTTCAGATAAGCGACGAGTTGTCCGACCAATATATTTGTCACTGCAACTGCAAGTGAACTGATAGATACGGTGGGAGGTGAAGAACATTGCTTTAGCTGTTTTTACGTTGGGCAAGGGTAGACCTGTTGTGGTACATAACATTCTCAATTGGGTCAACAAATATGTCCTTTTAATCGCACTTTTGAGCGTAATTTTTAGGAGGTTCATGATGCATGTTGCATATGTGTATGTATGTATAGTTATAAATGTCAAGTTAATTACATTATATAATTTATATATATATATATATATATATATATATATATATATATATATATATATACTGATTCTTTATATATTTGTGACTGAAAGAATATACGAAATGAATTCATCTCACAGTTTACGTCTTCTATTATTTTTGTTTGGGACTAATTATTTTACTAAGTCAAATCTCCTTTGTTAAGCTGGTGCCAAATTAGAGTGTTTATAAATAGCTCAAATTAAAAAACGATTTTTATAACAAATGAATTGTTTGTGGTAAATTTTATTGCGGCAGTTTGTTATTTTTTGTAATTTTAACAACTACTGAATAAATAAAAAGTAATAAATTATTTATTGACAAAAAATGTGCAAAATTTTAGTAAACGGCATATTATTGTGATTAATTTCAAAAGTTGAAAAGTCATTTTTTTCCAGAAATAAAAACTCCTATTTATTTCCCCACTAATATTTTTAAAATACAAAACATAAAAAAACGCTTTGAAAACTTTGAAAAAAACCCGTTAAATTGTTTCCATACAATTCTTTAATTATTTGGTTTAGGTTTTTGTTTGAGTTAAGCAACTTTTATTAAACAGCTCAAAGGTCATTTGAAACATTTTTGTTCAAACACATTATTTAAATTTTAATTAAAAGTTTAAAAAATAGTAATTAATGCAAATTGAAACTAATATTTTATAGCATTGGGTTCCCTTTATAATTCCAAATAAAAAAATGAGAAGACGTAAACTGTGAGATGAATTCATTTTGTATATTTTCGTCAGTCACAAACATATAACATTTTAGTATATATATATACAAAAAACGGGGTACAGATAACGTTTAAATTAGTACAACTCAAACATTTACACACAATCATTACGACCAAGCTAAGTTCAATGTAGTGACGAACTGTTTTTGTGCACACAAAGCAGGTTTCAATGTGTGAAAATAAACAGATTCAAGAATTTTGTGTTTGTAACTGACGCGAATATACGAAATGAATTCATCTCACAGTGTACGTCTTTTTATATTTTTATTTGAAACTAATATCTTATTGAAGATACACATTTCATACTTTAGAAACACATTTTAAAAGATGGATTTATAGTTTAATTAAGATTCAAAACAGATTCGACAAAAAATTTAATTCTTGCAATGATTAAAGTACATTTTATTTATGATTTGTATAAACTTAAATTGATAAGTATATACTTTTTTTTTAAGGATTACACAACAGTAAACAAACCTGCGTTTTTAAACCTTTATCAATAATGCTTAATTTTCAAATATTTCAATTTAATTTAATCAACCTAAATAACTTTTAAATTACTAAACAAATATTTTAAAATCATTATATATTAACAATTATGTGATAAAATCAAACGCTTTTTAATAAAATTATAATAAAATAATTATGTAGAAAACAAGTTTTTTACCCAAAACTTGTTACTAAATTGCACATAGTTGCATTTCATTTTTATTAATGGATAAAGAAATTTAAACAAATCTAGTATAAACCTTAAAAATATTTTACTAACTGATGTTTTTCTGTAAACTTGACTCAATTTTATTATTTTTAATTAATATATTTAAATTAATTTAGAAATAATTAAAACTTTATAAAATATTTATTATATAAATCAGTATTAGTATTAGTAGACCACAGAAAACTTAATTAAGAACCATTGGGGGAAAATCTAATTAAAATGAATATCTCATGAAATGAAACAAAAATGTTGGCAAAATGTTCGAATACATGGAATTATTTTGTTGCCCCATATGTTGTTTTTAAATTATGGGACTTTGTTGTTTTTGTTGTTACTATTATCTGGTTGCCCCATGCTTATTTTAAAATAAAAGGGTTTGTGTAATTTTAATAAGTAAATAAGTAGTAAAAAGTAAATTGACATTTTTAAAATGTCGTATTTAGAAAAAGATAAATTGTTTGCAAAAGTTTAGTAAACATGCGAATTATTCAGACTTTAATAACAAATTTAATAATGAATGTTTCTGTGTGGTCTAGTGGGGCAGTGCTAGATTTAAACGCGGGTGGTCATAAATTTAAATGTTCATACCTTTATTTAGTTTTTCTAAGATGTCCACTTGCTAAAAAATATCTCTCGTTAAGCGTTTAAGTAATAATAATAATAATAATGAATAAATAAGACGTCACTAATAATTCATTTTGACACGATAACATAAAGCAACGATTCATTTTTTAATTAATGCAACAATTAATTTTGTTAAAATTATATATATTTTAAATTAATACTAAAATTAACTTTAAAATGCTTAATGTTTTTTGTATGTAAATTTATTGAACATATTTTTAAATGTTTTAAAAAACTCAACTAAACAAGTTACTTCCAACTTTATTGCTTGAATGTTTTACGGAAGTCCATTTTCAAAATGTGTTTACGCAGCCCTTATCAATCGGAACTTTGTCGATCAGCGTACAAATCTAGAACAATGGCGCTATTTGTGACAATCTAAAAAATACTAGTAATTAATTTATTAACAGACATTGTTGGTAAAGTGCTTTAGTAAATGTTGCATTTAGGTTAATGGCAGCCTAACCAACCTAGTACTTATAGTTATTATTTATTATAAAGGGATTGTAGGAATGTAATATCATCCAATTTTAAACAGAAAGGGGTACTTAAATTTAAATTCTTACCAATTTGATTTCAAGAGCAGAACATTATTTACAATGTTACTTGCATTTAAAAATAGCTTTATAAATAACACAAAGAGATAAGGTGTTTTGACAGTACTGTAACTAAGCGAAATTTTTACTTATTAAACAATGTTTTAAACGATAAAGTCAGAAAAAATTTATTAAAATGACCTACCTGGTCTTCCATAAGTGCCCCTTACCCAAGTAGCTGGATAAGCACAAGTACAGTCAAATTCATTTTCATAAATTCCATACGAATTACAGGATTTTCCATCTAAAATTAATTCATTAATTTGTTTCAAACGTGCACAGGGATGATTAGCGCACGGATTGGGACACAGGCTATTCATCAAGTACAATTTATTTTTGTACGCATCACACACGATATACCAAAACACCAAATTCAACTGTTCCAAATGTGTATTGGATATGACAACTTTTAGGCCTAAAGTGGAATGACTAAAATCAAACGTTTCATAATGAGGCGCAAAACTCATTGTGTACCAGTTCCACAAGTGAAATACCTTCAATGTAACTGGCTTTGAGGAGAAATCTAAAATTTTTTCATGAAGAGTTTCGTTAATCATGCTTCTAGTCCACGGATTTTTGTAGGAAAAGTTAGTGTATCTATAAAATGGTTGTAAAGTTATGGAACTGTTGGTATGTTTGAGAAACATTGTGGGAATAACATCAGTAAATGGGACCATGTTGGCGTTTTGTTTAAATTGTTTCAAAATATGCAAAATGTGATTAAAAGTTTGATGTCCAAGTAATTTCCATTCCATTTTTTTTATTTTGTCGTATTGAAAACCACTTTTAAAATGAATTTTTATAGATTCTTGTAGTTGGTCGAATATTTTAAAGTGAGTACAATACAAATTAGTGATGTTGTGGCTGTCAGTCGTATTCAAAACGACTGAGTTTAGCAAAATTAGAAAAAAAATCCGCATTGACTTAAAAGAAAACCGTTTGCAAAAAAAGTTCATTATCTACCACAATAAGCACCACATTTTCCACAATCATTAATTATAAATAAGATATGTTTAAATTTGTTTAATATTCTTAATTATTGATTTTTATTGATTAATATTTTTTAAAATAACGGATAAACTAAATAAAAATACGTATGGAAGAGCACTTAATTTAAATGTGTAAAAATTGCTAAAATGGTATGTTAAAAAACATACATTTTACTATTTATCTAAGCATATGTAAATAAATAAAACAAATTCCAATTTTCAAAGTTTGTGTAATTATGTGATGTAATTAATATTTTACCGCTAATAATTTTTGTAGAATAAAATAAAATAAAAAAACATTTACTTTAATATGAACGTGACTGCTCACTTTTTACAACTATTTTTATGTGTACCAAATTGACACATGTGATTATCGCCATATTTGTACTCTAATGAGTAAGAATTATATCCAGTTACATCGTTTGATTACTTTTAAGTGTACATTTGATACAACATATATTACAAAATATTTCGATAATAATTTTTTTTAAATGAAAATGCGGTTTGATTAAATATAACGATAGAATAATAATAGTTGCTTCTGTTAAACGTTATAAAAGTAAAATTCTTTTCTCAATGTTTTGTTGTTCTCATTCATGGTTTTGTTATGAGTCCGGAATATTATTGTTATATGGTTGTTATATATTGTTATATATTTGAACACTCAATCCAGGTCCCAAGTTACATATGTGCTATAGTCAAGGTCAATAGAAATATGTTTAATCAGATTTGTCTATCAAACGGTTGAATCTTTCTCTCAATAAATACTAATTCAAAATTTTGACACAACGGGCATATAAAATAGAACAGTGGTCTACCAACTAATGATCTTAATTTAAATAATAATAATAATAATAATAATAATAATAATAATAATAATAATAATAATAATAATAATAATTGAAAATGTTTTAAAGGTATTGCTTATAAACATATTTTCAGTAAACAGGATACACAACATATATAAAACATATACTAATTCTTTGAAACAAATTATCAGCATTTCAAATTTTCAATTTTTTTTATTATAATGGAGTCACTATATGAACTTTCACTACGTATATATATATATATATATTACTACTTTATTCTAAGGTAAGCATCTTTCATCAGTGGACAATTTAGCGAAACCGAACGTGAGTCCGCATTTAGAGCCGGTGGTGGAGATTGAATCCATGCCCACCCAAGCTCAAATCAAGCGCTGTACCTCTAGACCACCCACAATACTAAGTTACCAATCTACAATTTAGTTAAAAATATGTTACTTTTACTTTTAAATAATGTCAATAATGAACAAAACATTTTCAAATGTTTTAAAATATCGTGTAATTTATTCTAAATCACGTTTGAAAAAACTAGATTGCAGCCAATTTGCATTTTTTGAATTTTGTTACTGACAAGTGACTAATCAAATCATGTACGCACACGTTGGCGATGTGTAATCAACATCTGATTCATTCAACTTAGTCACTTTATCTTTGATGCAAATGGAAGGGGAAGAAAACAAAGAATGAATTCCAAAAGATGTAAATGACATGACTGAAAATCAGCAAGCTAGATTGTAATTGGTCAGTCCTAATATTACTTACAACCAATGAAATTTGGCCAAATATATTTAGTTGAAAAATGCTAAATATTTTATAAATCATTAGCTAAACCTGTACTTTATCACACGTACGTAGGTGGACTTTTTTGTTTAATTGATTAACTTTAATATAAACAGACGAACAAATACATCTATTTAAAAAATACAGATTAGTATTTTACATTAATAAATCGATAAATAAACACATACGCGTGTGTGTATGTATGGGCCAGCATTATTTGTGTGCTTAGGCCACAATTGCTATAAATAACAACTTGGTTATATCTTTTTGTATTTTTTATTATTACTAGAATTTGTGATATCGATGGATAATTTCCGAACCGAAATCACTATACCCGTATCACGCGATTCACGGACATTCGAGCAGCGTCGAAAGGACATGCTCAAGGATTTGGAACAAAGTTGTCAGTCTCAGTCCAAGATTCGGTCGAGCAAAGTAACCAGTATGCACCAAAGTATGCATGAAAATAACAATTCATTTCACGGCCCCAACTCCGATTTAACGATAAATGTACCATCGATGGGCAAAGACGGCAGTTTCAGTGACGATTGGGACAAAGACGTCAACCGATGGATTCAGGATTCCAGAGCCAAGTGGAACGAAGATATGAAGAAAATGCGGCAGTCGATGTTTGCTTTGGAAGTACGTTTGTTTTTGAAAAGTGGGAATGCATAGACAAAATGGTCAACAACAATACCACGGTTTAGTTTAAATAACTGTAGAAACAAACAAATGTTTTTAATTTTTGGTCATTGGTTGTACATAAGAGAGTAAAGTGTAGTTTTGAAAAGTGTTATTTATGTAGTTTTTAAGGCAATGTCAAAATGTGACTCCCAAAACAGAGTTACCAATCATACTTTTAAATTCTGTTCTCTTCTTGGTACCAACTTGAAACTTGGTTATAAAGTGCTTTTATTTTGAGTTGAGGTGAATGAGTTTTGCATTCAAACACCGTCTGTATTGTATTGTTTGAACACAAACAATACAAGAATATGATCAATTTTATAAATACAACATTGCAGACACTTAATTTACTACTCAAAACAGTTACTCAATATAGAATCAATTATTATAAATATTAGAATTGCTTTCATTTATATATATTGATATTGTCACAAGTACAACCTCGTCAAAAAATACTTTTAAGAATGTAACAGCTATAAAACTTAAAAAGTAAATTGGGTTTAATTATACAATAGATAATATGACATAATAAGTAAAATACTGCTACAAATTTACTAATATATGTTGTTATTAATAAAACATTTAACATAAAATATTAACTGCCTCATAATTTAAGATTGAGTAAAATTATCAACATAAAATATAAAAGTTACAAAACGCATATAATTTTTGGTGATTACTAAATTATTTTTTAAATAATTTACTACAAAATATTGAATAATAAATGTAATTGCTTGTGTTTATAAACACTTGGCTTAGGTTTTTTGGTATGCTCTTGGTTAAAATGTTGATATAGTTTTATGTAATCTAAATTTAAACAAAAAACTAATTTGAACAGGTAGTGTTTTTATTTGAATATGCTTATACACGTTTCGTGTTATTATAGAAAAAAATATTAATACTAAAATTATTAAATGCCAATTTTTAAAAATATAATTCTTTTTTTATTTTAATTAAGATTTTTATGTAAACAAAATAAATTTAAATATAATTAAAATTAATTATCTAAAATTACAACACAGATTATAATTTTTATAAACAATTGTGATTCTGACATAAGTACATTGCATTTTAATTTAAACGATATCGTTATACTTTGTGATAAAGATACCACAACTTAAATTGATTAATATTATTTTTTATATAATAGTTGTTTCATACTTTTTATAAAGCCAATAAAATATTTGTCGCATACATTCTTTTCAACCGTAAAATCTTACGTTTGTACAAAAATGTTTATACACAATAGCCTATTTTAGCATGCAAAATATTAATCCTTTTAAGTTGGTGTTTTATTAGCTACAATTAAAATTAATTAATATTGAAAACTTGTTTAATTTTACTACTATAAATTATACGTCTAGTACATTTTTTGTAATAAAAAATCAACTAAACATTTTGTGATTTATAAGTTAGAACATATTTTTTCTGCTTCTTACTAGCAAATAACTAAATTTATGTTAATTAACTACAAAAATTGGTATATTTAATTTTTTTAAGTTACCACAATTTTTTTAAACAAACAAAAAAAGAAATTATTTAATTTGTTACAAATAACTTATATAATTAAAAAAAACCAATAATATTTTGGTATTGTTTTAACAAGACATATTTAATTTTTATTTTATTTTTTTATAAAAATATCAATATTTAATTTAATTTTAAATAAAGATCAATAATTATTAGTAAAAAACGGTTTTTTAACTAATATTTTTATTTTTTATTTTTTGTGAACAACAAATAATTGAAAAAAAGTTTCATATAAAATATTTTTTTAAATTTTAGTTTTATATTTTAATTATAGGGTAATTACGACGTTAAACTTAGTGCATAAAAACATAAATTTGGAGTATTAAAAAAAATATTTTTAAAGTGCTTTTAATCACATAAATTAATCATTTTTTATTTATTATAAACAATATATAAATTGTATTTAATAATAATAATAATTATTATTATTATGATTATTATTACATTAAGCTTTAATATCTCACTAGAGATACATTCAACGTAAAATGCATTTTCACCATCAATATAAAAAACAAAAATAACAACAAAATTAAAAAGAACGTAGTAGTACAAATAATGGGAACAAAATGAAATAGAATGTCACATGTTAAATAAATAAATATAGTCAAAGATGTGCTTTTCTAAAAATTTCAAAATTACTTTACTTTGAATAGGTCATTATAAGGCACAGTTACATTGTGCTGTAGGATGTCTAAATTATATATAATTGTTGTTATTAAATGACAACTTCTTTACAATTGCCAACCTTTTAAACAATTATTTCTTATTCAATGCGAAAGTAAATATGCAATAATTTATATTATTTTGTTAATATTTTGTACAAAAAGCTTATTATTAAAATCAACTAGAAATTTAATAAAATAAACAAAAATACTTTTTTTCAGTATTTTATGTTGGAGTTGGAAACGCGTTAAGACAAACATTTACTTTCTTTTGTTTTAAAAAACTGTGTAACATAAATTTTTACTATTAATTAAACTGCATTCCACTTAGCACGTCAAAACGTTGACTGTAGCTAAATCAACCATTTACCACAATGACGTAAACAAATTGTAGAAAATAACTCATTACATTGGGGTCAACATGATGTAAGATTATGAACGGTAATGTTAGGCATTAAAATAAGTTATGTCATAAGTAGAAATTGCCGTAAATAAAAAAACAACTTTGTACAATATACCAAACATGTTTGCATAACTAGTTTCGATTGTATTTAAATTTATTTTTTGTTTAAAAAATAATTTAAACATAGCGCGGACTAAAATAAAAATAGAGGTTTTTAAAAATTACTATTTAGTGATTTTAATATTAATAGTATTTATTTTATCCTTTGTATAATCAAACAAAACATGTACAAGCATATTCAAATTTTGAAAAGAATAGTCTTACCCAATGTTTTTAATATAGATTACATAAGACTTTATCAACAACATAACCAATGGTACAACAAACCACCTGAGGCAGGTGTTTTTAGGAAAAGAGACAATCACATTTATTATTTGATATTTTGCTGTCTATTATATAAAACATTATTTAGTATTTAAAACAATTAAATATGCTTTGTATTTATATATTATACATTTATATATATTATTTTACGTAATATAATTAACTGGACTTCTTTTACCAAGTTATGTGGTTTCTAAAAATGTTTTTGTTTAAAAACTACTTTTTTCACTAATTGTTTTAAGAGTTGTATATATATATATATATATATATATATATATATATATATATATATATATATATATATATATAATTATTGTTTTTAGCATTTTTTATATTATATTAATTACATTTTCCAAACAATATTTGTTGTGATCATTTTGCTTATTAGGTATGCGCAAAAATCAATATTATATGAAATCGATTTTCAAAATTGAGCAATGTATGCGATAAATAGTCAAATAAATAGAACAGTTTGAATTACTTTCGTATTATAAGCTGTTGCAAGAAACAATTAGTAAATATGACTTTGCTTACAGGTTTACAAACTTGATACATTGCATATGTACTTAAAAACCTACATTCGTAATTGTCAAAGTAATTCAAAAAGATGTGTAAATTAACAAATTAAGACATATGACATACAATATTTCTTACTTTTATTTGTCTATTTTTTGCACTTTAGATATTGAGTCACTTCGGTTTGGCATTTATCAAATGTCAACAGCACAAAGTGTGTAACTAGCGGCTTTGTGTTGTTTTGTTTTTATTGAAAAAAAGGATTTTTATGAATAAAGGTTATTAGATAAATTTTTTAAATATTCTATTGTTTTGATCTTAGGTATGAAAAATAGGTTTTGCAAATATAATTTTGGTTTTATGTGATACCAGAATTTATTATTCTGTGTTTTTCAGTACGCAGCAAAAATACTAAATAATAGAAATGCATTCAGATGATTCACAAAATACAAATAAAACGTTCAAAATTTAAAAGATGTGTTTATGGAAAAATAGAAAATGGAAGCAAATCCATTTATATTTAAAAACAAGCAACGGCATTAAAGAGACATTTCTGACGACTATGTTGCATTTTACTGAGTTAGGGTGGGGATTTTCCTTGGGAAAACAGGTAAAACTAATTTCAATTTACACATTTTCAAATATTTTTTGTAATATTTGTTATTGGAGCCTGTTGTTTAAATATATTCTTAATTGATTATGTACTCGTATGTGCTTATACTAAGGTGTCTAACTGCATATAAAAATAACTAATACAGTATAAACAATATATTGTTTATTGTTGGAAATATAGTAATCCTTTATTTATAATAGACTTGCTTTCGATTAAAAGTATTATAAAGGACAAAATCTAATGACATAAACTTCAACTTACAATCAAATACATTTAAAACTTGTACTGCGCGTTTGGATATCTTTTTGCATTTTGCGTTGTTGGCAAGAGTGTTGCTAATTAGATAAACTAATGTTTGTTTCAGAAATTGACTTAATTCTTATTCAAACAATATTTTAAATTTTCTAAGTTACATACGTTATGCAATACTATTTTATATAGTCTAATTTCGTCTTTTCTAAAAACAATAACAATAAATTTGCTTATACATACATAATCAAGTTCTTTCTTGGATATTTTAAGTCAACACATGCCTTACAAACATTTTCTAAAACTAATAAATTTTTAAGTTTCCGTTTACTATTATTTATTGTTATTAATATTATTTGCATATATGGCTTTGAAGTGTTACAACAACTATTTAAAACACACAAAGTTTTAGCTCAGTCAAGAGTCTTCCGTTGGTGGAATCAAACTCACATTTATTGCAGTACAAGTCTGATGTTTTAGATATATGTACCACTCCTGCATAGATACATCAGTTTATGCGAATCCATGTACAAGTTAAATAATAAATCCGAACTCCAGAAAATCGAATTATTCAAATTATTAGCTCTCTATTGTAAAGCATTGAACGTTTGATTGGTTCATAAATAAAACCCAACATAATTATTTATTGATCTAATTTGTGTGTAATTTACAATAACAAAAAAGTAATCAAAATAAATTAAAAGACACGTGATGTCTAATTAAAAACGTTTTAAATTCAAAATTAATTTACGTTTGACGGTTGAACGCAGTTTAAGGTAGCGCATATATGTGTGCACTCATATACTATCGGTATTTGAAATCGATGTAAATTATCTACTCATTTATATATATATATATATATATATATGCATGTTACCTTCCACATTTAACATTTATTTTCTTTACTAAATATTGTAGTTTTCTCAATTTTGTAAGTTCAATGTGATGTTTTGGTTCTTAAGATTAAAATAGTTGATTTTATTATCTCAACATATTTTTTATACATTTTTAATTTTATTTTTTATAATTATATGTTACTTCTGGTTACTAACAAGTGATTGAAACGTGCTAAATTAATTCAGTTTGTTAGTTTATAGGCATATATATATATATATATAGTTTTGTGCTGCAACTAATTCATTTCCACTTAATACTATGTTTTCTTGAAATCCAATTGTTATATATGCATTTATCATTTAACGTAAATTATTAATATACGTATCGTATACTTCCAGTGTTAGTAGTAGGAAACAAGAAGCTTTAATATATAAATTATTCAACATGTAATACCCTAGTTATATTACAGGCTGAAGAATTATGTTTATGTTGGCAGTATATTTGTATTTATAATTATTTGTATTTTTAAAATTTTATGTTTGCCACTTTGAATGTTTTACGAGAAACATCTTTTAACAGTGGACATTTTTAGCAAAGCCGAACGTGGGCCCGCATTTTAGTGTCAGTAATGGGATTGAGACCCATGTCCACCGAGGTCCAAATTCGAGCGCTGTACCGCTGGACCACCCCTGCCAAATGTAAATATTGAGATATTTCCGTTAAAGTCAGTTTAGATTATTTCATTTATAAAAAACGTGATATAAATCTTTCCAATTTGCACATCTATGCCGGTGATTTTCTTTACAGCGTGGTGCAGAATAGTAAATTGTTTGTTCTATTGTTTCTGTAGCGGCAACATGTAGTTCTCCACAGATGATGTTGTCAGTTCTACAAGGCCTCTCTGTTTTCTTAATGGGGACTTGGAATAAACTACAATATGGCAGTTAAGCAAGTACTAAAAATTGTTAAGCCTTACGTAAATTTAAAAATTTTATATTTTAAACAAGCAAACAATTATAAGCTTATATATTTGTTGTGTTGGTAATTTAATTGTATCTAAAAATGTAAAAAACGTGTAGCAATTTTTTAACTTTTTACTTTAAAAATATTTTAAATAAAGCAACTCATTTTCCAATTTTGAACATTTTGTCAAAGCACTTTTAGCTAGAAATTGTTGGAATTAAATTTATCATTTAATTGGTTGTGAAAATATGTGTTTCTATTTTATATTAAATACTAAAATTTGCAGAAACTCAATATCTTTATGCGTTTGTGTACTTAAATATATATTGTTATTTTTGACCATTTTAATATAAGTAAAATACAAAAAAACTTTTTGAAATTATTTTTAAAAGTTCAATTTTGTTATTTTTATTATTTGTAAGGATTATTTGACATGGTAAGTTATACGCGACTTTATTGATGCAACATAAGTTAATTAAATTAATAATTGAACAGTTTTTTCTAACTATTTAATTAATGAATTTTACCGCCGTATAAATTAAAATGTACTTTATCTTGTAGTTCATTGTTTTAAGCACTTTTAGCCAGTAAACAAGTGATAAAACAAAAACGTGGATGTGGGTTTAGTAGGTGATAATGTGAATGGAATCCTTGTTCAATAAAATAGCGGCCAGGCAACTTTACTGTTTCGTACAAGTAACTAAATACTATGCATTCAGAAGATATTGAGAATAATTTAAATAAAAATTATTACTATTCTGTTGCACCCATTAGTATTTGGAGATATGTAAAAGGTTTTTCATTGTTATCTATTTTCTGTAAATGTATTGGTCGACCTTCACGTGTAACAAGATACCAAAATATCATTTATTATTTATAGATAATTATTTTGCCTATGTTTCGTTCATCTTTATAAATTATATGGGATAATTTTTAGACTTTATTTCCCTTATTTTATTCTGTGCTAACCAAACCATATGCTATTGGATAATAATTTTGTTTACCAATTAAAACCATATATTGATTTTGTTGGGTAGACTTACAAACAGCCATATTGTCATGAAATCTCTAGATAGTTAACATAACAATTTGCATCAGAAAAATGTTTGTTAATCGTTGTCTATGCAAATACGCTATAATAAAAATATTTTTCAACAAAAAAAAATTTTGGCATTAAGCATTTTTAATTATTTACGTATTAACTTTAATTTTTTTCAATATTTTTTTCAATAAGCTGATAACAGTTGTTTTTAAAATAATGATTTTAGTTTGTTTTTGTTAAAAATGTCCACTTGCTAAAAATAATACAACAATTTTCCAGGCCTACACTATTCTAACATTTTTTAAACTGTAGCATACATATTTTATAATTTTAATATTTTGTTGAAGAAATAAAAACTAACTCATTAAAACACAACTCCTCCAAGTTTGAAGTATTACCAATTCTCATTAAAAACATAAACATTAATTGGGTATTTCATTGTTTAACTTTGCATTGCAATAACTCCTCCCAGCTTTATGTAACAAGATTTGCTTATTCACACAATTGTACAAATACACCATTGATGATTTTTTTTGTATTCATTATTAAGTGTTTGCAAAACAATTTTTAACGAATAAACATTCCTAATCAAAGCCTTATTGATCGTGAAATTCAAACAACTAGTCACTAGTCTACAAATTTCAATATCATTTTCAACTTGACACAATTTTTTAAAATTTCTTCCAACCCACCGATAAACGTTCCTTTTTTTTCCATTTTCCACTTCCATATTAATCCAGCCAGTAGACGACTTTGATTTGGATCACTGGCGTGATTTCGGATCGACTATGGAAGATCCATCAGCCATGATGCAACGAATGGAAAAACAAATGGAATCGTTTCGCCAAAAGATGGGTTCCATGTCGGTCGGATCGAATTTTTCTAATTTCGGCAGTCCTTCGGGCAGTCACCACACATCGAGTCATTCGTCTAGCTCGCGAGTCGTTACGTCCAAGTCGACTTCAAGCGGCAGTGATCCGCGCAACATGTTGACTAAGAGCAATGTGGTCGAATCGAGCAAGCAAAGTTTGACGGTTGACGGTCAGACGACCAGCAGTTCGAGTCATTCTTCGTCTTCCAAGACTATGACTGGCGCCGACGAAATGAAAAACAATGGATATGCAAATCATACACCCGGCACGTTAATGACTTCGCACAAAAACAATTTGACTGAAGGCGTAATGGACTTTCTTAAAGATGCCTACGAATTGGGCGACGATGGAAAAGTGAGTGTTTGATAAAATCAACTGGGAAGCGACAGGGTAGCATTTGGGTTGAACGACATAGAGTAAAGAAAATAGCAATGTCCGTGGCTAAACGATGCTTTTGTTGTGGTGGAAACAACTACATATTCTATTGGTATAATTTTAGATAATTTGTTTATTATAATGTGTTTAGGTTTGTATCTATCCTTCTACTACAACAGAAAACAAATTATACACTATGCATTTGGTTTGTGTTTTGTACTAATTTGAGTTGTGAGTGCACTATGTGGAGATACGAAACTGGGGTTATTACTATTATTGAAACTAAGGGCTACGTAAACTTTTGGAGCTTTACTATTATTTAACAATAATTTTGTTAATTATAATATTTTGTAAATCGTAGTTTAACGTTTTTATATCTTAATATTTACAATTTTCAATTTTTGTTAATATTATATATATATATATATATATATATATATATTGTTTCACTGCATTGGAAGGTACGACAATAAACATTGGCGTGCTTGTGGAATGTAATGCGGTTTGTGTAACCTTGAATTTTTTAGTTTGTCCGTTTGTTTTATTTGTTTTACGGTACATAATTGTATTAATTGTATTGAGTAATGCCTATAAAGTTTTAGTTTCTAATTATGATGATATTCCTGACTGTTTGTTCTCCACGTTGTGCATCCTGCAATAGATGCTCCTAGGCATGTAAACTAATAAGAGTAAGATCTGAGTGCACAGTGGTATAACTGGGCGTTCGCTACAGCGGGTGAGTGCGAGCATACACTTAGAATACCTAAAAGGTTTCTAAAGGTATATGTATACCATATGTAGCAGTTGGCCCAAAAAGGTAATCCTGACAAAAAATCAGGCGGTCTCGTTTATCTTTGTGAACAGTGGTGACATCCCAAACCGTCTACCAGCAAAGGAACTTTGTTATTTTTTTGTGTTTGTTACGCTTATTAAGTCATCAAAGTCGATCGTTTATATGCCGTATAAATATAGAAAATAATGAAGAGATGACTACATCACAAACCAATATAAATGAATGAAATTACGAAATACTTAATAATTTATATTTTTTTATAACAAGTTAAGATTAAACGATTAATGTATTTCTAAAATGTGTCAACTTTCTTTAAGTTTGCAAAACTAATAATAATACAGTAGAATGAATAGTATTTATTATCAAAAATGTTTTTTAGGTAAATAAAGAAATAGACGAATAACAATAATTATAAGAATAAAAATTCTTATTACGTTTATTTGTATTAATCATTGTATTATTTACTAGATGTAATATTAAATGACAATAGTAACAATTGCTAATTTGAAGCATATTAGACTAATTATTGCATTTGTACAAATTAATAAATAACAATCAATGTAAATTGAAAGTCTTTAAATTTGAATACAATTTTGCTTTATAAATTTATATTGGACACAGACAATATGTTTTGAACTAGACAAAACTTCCGACTACAAATCAATGGAGCGTTTGATACAAAACCTTTTTTTATACAAACATTATGAATAATTGCAAAATAGATTTTATAAATCTAATTATGCCGTACATGATGCAAGACTATTGATTTCAATTTGGCCATAACTTGAATGTTTTTCAAATTATTATGATTTGGTTAGACATATTTATATTATTGCACAACAAACAATTTGTCATTGCTAATTAATTTGTTGTTGGCTATATGCTGAATTTATTTATATGACAATTAAAAAAAAGACTAATTTTATTTCATTTCCTGAAAACTTTTTAATTTCGTTACTTGAACGTGAACGCAGTATTTTTATCCAATCCGTTAATAAATAAAATTTGGTTTTTAGTTATGCACTTACATATAATAACAAGAAAACAAACTAAGTCGAGAGTTTATTGAGTCATGTTGGAATAAAAACAATTCCATATAATTATATAAACTACAGTTTTTAAAAGACCGAAAAAAGATCACAAAAACGTGATGTTTGTTCATTCAAAAAAAAAATCGTCAACTATAATAATTTGTAAGTGGAAAATACTAAAAACTGGATAATTAAGTTGTTTTTAATATATTTCCATAAATGTTTAAAACCGAAAACTGTTTTGGCGAGTCGATACCTAGAGCAGCCAAACGAGAACTGGAACCGAATGTACGAAGGCTCGGCCTGAGCATTGTAAACACAGTGTGCCGTATTGGCACTCAATTACATGTTATTGCAATTGTTTGCATCCTTTTAGGTTCATTTCAAAGTGCGTTTCGATGCCAAAGATTTTTCGCCCGAAGATATTGACGTATCGACAGTCGACAACAAACTTACGGTGCATGCCAAGAAAACGGGAACGGCTCACGATTCGACAACTTCGAGAGAATTTTCACGCAGCATTGAATTGCCACGTTCCATCGATCACGAACATTTTCAGTGTCATCTAACTGAAGTGGGTTTTCGTTTTATTGAATGAATGTTTGTTTGTATATGTAGATAAGTGTCTGCCATGGTAAATAAACATGATTGAAAAAAATTGTTATTAGAATTATTCATTAAAATGTAATCAAGTTGTACTGGCGTTGTATAAACTGTACAACTTGTACAGTAGTAGACAGGGCATTAATTCCACAATTGATACTAAATTTATATACCTCTATTTAAAGCACTAAATGGATACTTTTTAAAAATTAATTTTTGCAAAATATTTAAGCTATATATTTGGGTAAAGATACAAAAAGGTAAACGTTATTATTATTATTATTATTATTATTATTATTATTATTATTATTATTATTATTATTATTATTATTATTATTATTATTATTACTATTATTATTATTATTATTATTATTTTATTTACAGCATTATTTTTAAACTAAACTTCAGTTGTCTTTAAATTATTTTTAGTAAATTTAAATTATCAAACTAATGTTTTTAACAAAAAAAAAAATTAATTCAAACGTACAAAAACTAAATATCAAAATTGTATCCAAGTTTTTTTCAATCAAACTTTAGGACGTTTTGAGGTCGATAAAAAGCTTTTAATAATCGGTTTAAACAAACATTTAATACACTTTAAAATTTTTTTGTTTAGATTTGTTTGATTTTATTTGACAATACAGATGTTATCCCTTAATTTGTTTAAAAACCACAGTTTAAATCTTTATATCCATTTTAATGTTTTTCCTCAAAGGTGTTTTTTATTTATAAAATGATATTTGTGTTAATTAAAACACTCTGTAGCATATGTGCTAATACAATAAACTTATGTGCAGTAAGTTAAATTTGTGTATTACAAAATGTTAAAAGCAATATATTTAAAGGACTTAAACTGATACTGATACTAATACTCGTATTAGTAATAATAATAATAATGTTAACAGTAATTGAAATATTAAAGGAAAATTTTAATTACTAACAATGTAGATACAACAAAAATTTTTATGGTACAATTATTATTTAAGTTACGGTTTTGTGCTTTGTTTGTGTTTGTACTGCATGGACGAAATATTATTTTAATAAGTGCATAAAAGTTGATAAGAATAGTGAAGTACAATTAAGGTTAGTGTTTATATAGGTACCATTAATATATAAACAATTTAACACACACACATAAGTTTATAAATCAACAAAATAAATACAACTCAAATTACAGTGTAATTGTTGTTTATTTAAAGAATAAAAATATTATAATTGATTATCGAAGTATTTATAATTATAAAGTGCTATTAAGTAACTATATATGTAATTATATTGGTCTTAATAAGATTTTATAAATTGAATGTGTTCTACAGCTGACGATAATAGAAACAAGATAAACAGCGCACTACTATTGATAATTGCACTGTTACTTATATGCTTATTATGATTTCGTCTTGCACTAAAAGATAAAAAAAAACAGCATTAAAATTAAGCAAGAAAATTAAATTATTTAACATAATATCTTTTTTGTTGATGTTCGGCCAAAATAAAATAAAATTAAACATTTATTTGATTAAATGTTAAAACAAAACAAAATAAATATAATTAAATATTATTTCAATATGGAAAACAATGTAAACAAACTAATTTACACATTTAAATAAACCAAAAATATTGCATTTATATTTTTAAGTCTCAATAGCTATTATGTTTCTATTTTTTTAGTATTGTGTTGTTTAAAAACTAAAACATTTAAAAATTACACTAATAAAATAAATGGACATTTTTAAATGTTTATTAAAAATGTACAAAAAAGTGATATAGAAAAGATTGCGTTAGTCTAGACTTAACTTGGTTGGGACATAAGATAAACAGTCTTACTTGTTTATACATATTCCAAAACAGTGAATAAACAAATATGTTGATAACCAAATAAAATGAAATCTGTAAAATGCGTCGCAACTGGTTTTAACCGATTGGTTGCCATGCACCTCGAGTCTATGTACTACCTAAAACCCACTAAAACGGCGTGTCTATTCGACCAATTTTATCCACGATTAACTTGCTGTACCATAAATTAACTATATGACTAAGACAAATAATTACAGCATGATGATGAAAGATGTGTTTCACTGATGAGAAGTCTAAACTTGAATAAATTCTTCATTATTGTTTTAATTAACCCATTCAAATTATCGCAGTTATAAGTGCACCAAATATCAAGTATACTTGTACTACACACAATTCAAGAAAATAATAATGTTAATTGTTAAAATATTACTACCCTAAGCGTTTTCTAATCAATTTGAGCTGGGTGAAATAAAAATGTGCAATTTTGCAAATTTTTTCTAACCGTTTCAAAGCGAATTATACTTGAGTCATTAAAAAAAGTAGCATTTATTAAAAACAATAAGATAATTCATTTATATAAAATACACTAAAAATTTTAGATGCTGACGTAATTTAAATTGTTTTTAGAAACATTTATTAATTGAAAATAACAAAATATGATACTCACTATAAGCCCACGTTCGATTTCTGTAAAATATCCGCTGTTAAGATATCTTTATTGTAAAACACTTTATGTAGTGAAATTAAAAATAACTATACTTATATATATATATAAACTATAATATTTAAACTAACAACTTATTAACTACAAAAACGTGATGTCTGATTATTAAAAAGAAAAATCGATAAGTATGTTAATTTGTAATGCTTAATTAAGTAGTTATGACTATATTATTATATTATTATACAAAACCCTTTTGCTTTAAAAATAAGACAACAATTACATCAAGACAACAACAACAACAAAGTCTCGTTGGCATTGACGATTCTGCAAATCGAAGATTTAGCTTTCTTTCGACTTTCACTCAACCCCGTCACTTGTGTAACTCTGTCATACAGATACGTGCAATCACTTCTTTACCGTTGTTTACCGGAATGGCGTCCTTTTATTGTTTCTGTAGTAATATAGATTTTTTACAGAGGTCAAGTTGCTAACCTTGCACTCAAACCCTCTTCCTTTATTCAGGCTTGGAACTGGCTATATTGAATTACTTCTGGTCCAAACTAGGCGGAGTTATTATTACAACTAAATAGTGGATAGTTAAATAGTGGATAATTAATTTGTTCTTAGTACATTTTTATAAACCGAATTTATTACTACACGTCTACTTGTCGCTCAACATTTCCTATATGTACAACAATTTATTAAACTGAACTAAAATACAACCAGATGGTAAACAAACACGGGAATAGAACTTAATACTAAACCAAACGTTTTAATCGTTACATGCTTGTAAATTAAATTTCTTTAATACTAATTGGACCTCATTCGTGTATGTTGCCATTGAGATGATGACTTGCATATTATTATTATTATTATTACTATTAGTATTATTATCACTATTATTATTATTATTATTACTATTATTATTATTGTTATTATTATTACTATTATTATTATTATTACTATTATTATTATTATTATTATTATTATCATTATTATTGTTTTATTAGCCTTAAGCATAAGTAGAACAACGTTTTTGTAGTTTCACTTATATCCAAAAGATATATTTTTAAATGTTGTATATATATATATATTAAACAATAAAAAATTTAATTTTATCATGCTTTTTACAATACAATTGAAATAATAGTTATAGTTATTTGTAATTTTTTTAATCATTTGTAAATACTGCCCAATACTGTCTAGGATGGTGTGTTAATTTTGGATGCTCCGGTCAAGGCACCCAATTATCAATCGATTACGTTCAACGACAAAAACCAGCTGGGCATTCGACCTCAGTCAGAATTTGATTTAAAGTTAACGGCAAATGACAAAACAGTTCCGCCTCCTTTGGTTATCCACGGTAAGCACATAAATTTTTGACAATAAATATGCCAAAATGACACAGTCACATGACGTGTATTTTTGTAAATTGGGGGCGTTGAGTTTTACTGTCGGCATTGAATGTTCACTTGTTAAAAAAAGCGACATTGTAAAAAGTTGCAATACTTTCAACTTGTTTAGACTTCAATAGATAGAATTAATTGTCGCTAATACCTAGTCCACAAATACGTTTTTACAGTAGAACTATTTTTATTTGCACAAAAAGTAATTTTCAAAACAATTAGACCATTAATAAAAAAATAATTTAAACTTTATTATTATTATTATTATTACTCTAATTTGGCACAGTTGTTAAATCGTTACACTCGCATTCTATAAAAAAAGTTCAACTCCTACTATAAACACTTTAAGTATTATGTTAGAAGCCTTTTGTCCTAAAGAGCATAGAATAACAGGATTGTCTTATTGCATTTTTGACATTAAAAATCTTGCAAATTGAAGGTTGAACTTTTATTCGAATTTTTTAAAACCTCTTTTTCGTAGTTGTATAAAATAGTATTCTCTTGTTGTTTTCTGGCAATATATTTTAAATAGATCTGGTTTTTAACCTGTTGTTCTAACCTTTCTCTTTTCTTAACCAGGTTTGAGACTGGTTACGCTAGAATTTTACCAACACAAAATACAAACTATTGTTAGTTGGACAAATGACCAATTAATACAAAATAGTGTGAGCAAAAACATTCAAGCAATAAAGTAAAAAGGATGAAAGGATATCTACTAGTAATATAATATTTCTGGGTTTATAAAAAAAATTAAAAATACTTTTAATATTAGTTTAATTATCAAATATAACTTCAAATATTTCTAAAAACTTTTAAAATTTTAAATGTCAAAATATTATTTTATTTGATAACAAATTTTCTTACATTTTCAAAAAGACTGTCAAGAAAGACCGTCAAATTCATTTTTTATTTTGCTTGTCGTTTAGATTTTTTATGCATTTAGTGTATTATTGTTTTTATTATCTTGTGTGTATTATATTGAATGCGCAAAAAAATAAAATTTTAATTTAATTTTGCAAATAATGCTGCATTGAATGTTTATGTAGATAATCCTTTACAATTGAAACAATTGTCACTACCTATAAAGCTTGAGTGGAAATGGATATTGCTAAACGTGCATGGACGTTTAATATTCAACACATACGTGTAGCGCAGTTTTTAAATATTTTGCATTAATAGTTTGTAAACCTTAAATCATATTTTGGATGCACTGGTTGAGTACATTTAGTTAATATTAAGGTACATTTTACATCTCAAACCAATTCAAAGCAGTTGTCATGACACAATTTTTATAATTTAACATTTAACTGCTACTGTTGTGCTTATAGATTGGACAAATGTCCTTAATTGACATTGTATAAATATAACCAATGAATGACCATCAAACTGAGCTGAATGTAGGTTTTATAGTAATAAATATTATATATATATATATATATATATATATATATATATAAACAGAACAAAGCACTAGTTAACCAACGATGTTTACTAGGTAGAACGCCATAGTCAAACAGAATCAACACAACCATCAATTTTACAATAATTTCGAAAACTAAAATTTGACAAGAAAAATGAGTAAATAATAGAAACAATGTTTTATTAAAATCATTTTGTAACAAAAAAATAAATAATTTACGGAAAAGTTAACAACTTAGAAAATAAAACGTTTTATCGCTGATGCAATAGGGAATAATTTTAATGAAAGGAAATATTTGTCTATTATGAGATTAATGAAAAACATTTTTTTTAAATACAAGAAACTATTTTTATACTGATATCAGTTGAAGATTATCCCCTTTAATTACCTGTAACTGCATGTAGAATAACTGTATTGTATAAATTCATAAACAAGTATTATCAATTGATTAAACTGTCAACAAGTACATAAAGTGCATGTTGGGTATGAATGTACACAATAAAAATAAAAATAATAACAATAACAATAATAATTTTTTGTTTACCTTTTTTCTTAAAAAACGGATTATCATACATTGTTGTGTATTGTTGAATAAATAAATAAATAAATAAGTCACAATGATAAAAATAAAGTGAATAACATGATTGTAGGAGAAAATAACAATTCAGTGCAAATGATTTTATTTTGTTCTAAAAACAAAGACCTACATGCTAGTCAATCTAGAGGGCATTTACACAATGAGGCACACAAATTTATCAATACACAATATGCAATAATGTGAAGCAAAAACATGGTAGAAAATAAATTGGAAAAATTGCATATTTTATTTTTAAAGAAAAACAGTTTAATAACAAAAATGTTCGCACAGGTTAAAAAATATTTCTATTTTGTTAATAAATAGTAAATTTATATTCACAATTGTATTTTAGTATTTGAGAATAATAATAACAATAATAATAATAATAATTATTATTATTATTATTATTATCATTATAATTGGAGCATATGGTTCTTTTTATACTTATAAAAATATAAAAACAAATATTGAACTTAGCTTAATTGTAATGCTTGTGTTTATGCATGCTAGTGATTTGTACTAACTTAAATGTCAACTGTACCCTTCCTTTATATATATATATATATATATACTGAAATTTTATGTTTGTGACTGACAAGAATATACGAAATGAATTACGCTCACAGTCTACATCTTTTTATATTTAATAATAATTATTATTGCTTTATCGTAGAATATAATTTTAAGTAACAATAAACAATAACTCATTAGTATTATTTTATTTTTAAACAATGATAAATTTAGTACTTTAGCTTTCATTCAAAGATTTACAAATAAATTTAAATATTTTAACAATTAAGGGATTTATAAAATGGTTTTTCGTAACTATGTTATTGCAACATTTTCGTTTTAAATTTTGATTTTGCAATCATTGTATAATCTTAATTTTTATTGATCTCTGGTTTTCTTTGCTTATGCCAATGGAACAAAATTTTTCCTGTATTTTATAAAACTTAATGTATTTCTACTAAAGTATTTAAGCTAACTGTATTATTATTATTATTATTATTATTATTATTATTATTATATACTACTGTCGAAGCCTCTTTTAACAAATGTAGTTTGAACAGTTAGGGAGCTACTAGCATTCAATTATTTCTATTACAATAATGATAATAAAAATTAATTTACCTTTAAGTGAGGGACGGTCCTTGACTGTACATTCCAAAAAGATTTAATTTACAAATCGCAGTTCTTACTGCTGAGTTAATCACGTTAAATAAAAATTGAATTTTAACAATATGCCATTGGTAATTGTATTATAAGCTACAGTAGATAAAGAAACTGCTGTCAAAATTAGTACAGTATAATTCATTCACTTTTGTAAAACTGTTTAATCACATGAAGTACATCTAAATTGCACTAAAAATTGTTAAACATTATTTCAATAGTATAAGTAAAATATTTTATACCAATTTTATTATGAAATTCTACATTAGGCTGAAAATAAAAAATATTGACATTTTAAAAAATTGAAAAACAGGCATATTAGTTGCTTGAAAATAATTTATATTATAAATAAAATAATTAAAATAGATAATAAAAGCTATACAGTTTTGATATTTTAGGTAATATTCATTGATTTCTAGAATTTTATAAAAGTGTTTAATGTAGGGGATTTCTACATATTTTAACCCAATGTTGTGTAACTTGATTTTGCATTAAATAATTAATTTTTGAATCAAATTATATTAAATAAATTATACTGTATTGATTTTGACAGCAACTTACTTATCTACTATAAATATACATACATATTATAAAAATTAATGCATTTAATGTCAGTGATAGGACCCAAACCCATGTCTACAATTAAGCTGACTTTGCTACTCCGGTATATATATATATATATATATATATAACCAGCTAATGCCTCGGTTTGTTTTACATCCTAACCGATAAACCCACATGTAAAATAATGATTAAGAAAATGTTAATTTGGTCTTATTTTATCAACCCCTATTTAATTTCCTATTGGACAGGTCGTGCCGGACCGACCATCATGAAGGACGGTTTCAACGGTCGTAAACTCCACTTGGAAGTTAACATTGATTCGGCCTATACAGCCCATGACTTGTGTGTTCGAATGGATGAAAACAGCATTATCGTTTCGGGTTCGCGAATTGGTCCCACCAAATCCAAGATGGAGTTTACGCAAAAGTTTGAAATTCCCGAAACCATCGATCCACTGACTGTGACTGCTCAGCTCATTAACAACACGCTGGTAATTGAAGCACCGCTAAGATGTAGCGTTTGAACAAAACAACATTTTATTTTGAAAAAAAAATCAATTTGATAATTGAAATTATTTATTGTAATTACATTTTTAAACATGAAAAAATTGATACATTTATAGATAAGTTCGCTTTCAGTAAAAATATTAGGCTGTTGGTGACTACACACTGAGTTATTTCATTTTCAAATGTCAAATTGCACACGTCATAATTGTTTCAATCGCCTATCCAAAATCATTTTCCTAAACAAACATTTTAATTCTAATTATTGCGCAAAGTTCAAATTTTCTTTTTAAAATAAGCAATTAGGGAACGATTAAAAAGCATGCTTGATAAAGTCATATTTTTTTTAATTTTATGATGCTTTTAACACAATTCTACATAAATCATTGTCAATCGTGATTATTTTTATTTGAATAAAATAAACAGTTTTTAAAAAGAGTCTTTTTTTACATGAGCATATTTGGTTAAAACAGTAAAGTCGGTTTTATACAATTGAAAGATTGTGATGTTTTGCAGATATTTTGTTCAAGATAAATTATAGCTAATATGACCTTGGCTTATCCGCACTACTTAAGGATGAGAATTGACAGAAGAGAATAATAAATGTTTACCTTTATATATATATATATATATATATATATTATACCCTTTACCCTCGTTTCTAAAGAGTGCTATTTTTGGTCAGTTCTGTATCGAACCAATTTAAAGCGTTTCTCTGATTAACTAGTTTTGGCGTGGGTTTTTTACTACAAGATGCCCGTCTTGCGGCAAATTCTCCTCATTTATTCAGACTTGGTGCTGCCAGTTGACATTTGAGCAAAGCCGAACATTGGTGCCCGTGATAGGAATCGAATCCATGCCCACTCAAGTCAAATCGAGAACTGTATAGCTAGACCAACCCTACGGCAGTATATATATATTATTAAAAAAGAATTGGTAGGTAAAAATATTTTTGAAAAATAGACTTTTATCATAAGCAACCAATAAGAAATTGTTTGAAGTTGAAACATTTACTTACTGACTAATATTTTTATAGTGACAATTAATGTATGTTTATAAATAGCTAATTTTAAATCTTTCAAATTTTGAAACCAATCGAACACTGTTTTAAGTAGTTCTTTTCTACACCAAAACAATGACTTTTTCTTTAGTTGCGATGTATTTATCTCAACACAACTGGATAAGACAAAACTACCAACTATCATCAAGTTTATTAAAATACACTAAAAAGATTTTCTACATACAACAGTTGAATACAATTGTGTGTTTGTATGTGTGTGTGTGTGTGTGTGTGTGTGTGTGTGTGTACAAAAACATTTTATCAATACGCTTTGTTTGTTGGCCGTGTATTAACATACTCGAGCAAATGACCTTGAGTAACGATACGAACCGATAAATGTCCAATTATGCAAATGAATATGGGACACAATGGAATTCATTGTCATTGTATAAACTTCGTGTGCCTTTTAGTTATGCACCTTTTTTTATAGAAAAATAAGTATGTATATCGTTTACATATTTTAAAAACATTCAATCAAGTACAGCTTTGTTTTTGTTTGCGCAAGTTGCAACTGTCTGTAATTCGGCAAATTTGTGATTTACTTCGTCCAACGCATTTATTGTTTAACCAGCACTATTCAACGCATCTCTACTTATTAGGATATTTGTTTAAATAACTATTAGAGTTACTTTGACTTGTTTCACAATGCTGTTAGGCTGTTAGCAGTGTGTCTGTAACCGAAAAGCATAAAGTAGCTGTTACTGTAAACTATTTAATACAAAAACTGTTTGTTTGATATAAACTAAAATAATTATTCATTATACTTGTTTTTAATTTCGTATACAATTTATTACAGTAAATGTTAATTTCTCATTCATATTGGATGTATTATTGATTCGTGATCGTTAAATATTTTAGTATTAGCAGTTAATTATACAATTGTAGTGCAACATATTGATAATCACTATTATTTCATTTCCTTAGATATTATAATTGGCATCTCTAAACAGATGATGGAGCTCAGCGTTGGATTATAACTTTGTTCATTTGATGACAGCATTTTAACCACTGAACCAAATGTACATTATTAGATTATGGTTCTAACAAATTTTGTTTCTTAAAAGAATATTGAATAGTGAATGAACATTTCACAAGCGGTACAATTTGAAATAGTTTTTTCTTTACATCAATCTGCGTTTTTAAGATGCATGGGATTATCCAAACGGGATTATTTTATTAATAATATCTGCCAAGATGGCGAAGGTAACCGAGGTGCTTGACCGGTAGATCGTTGATTGAACTTTTATCAACGGTATCAATTGGGGGGGGACCTTTATTTGGATTTGCTAATTGTACACATAGTGAACAGTATTTTGGTGAATAAACTCAAATAGATGAAAGCAAAACAGCTGAAAATCAAACAAAAACGTTTTTGTCACTCAAGTCAATTCGGTTTTGTATTTATTTTTGAGTAATTTTAGTTAAAGCAAATAAAGTTTGTAACTAAATGAAAATGTTATTATAGGAACGTTTTCACATTATCTTTGTAGTAGACCGATAGTTCTAGATGAAATGAATGAACGGACTAAAATTACTTAATTGGTTATCATAAGATGATTATCTATGCTTATACTTGGTTGCTTTTAAATCGGAAAATAAATTGATTCCATTTTAGTGACTTCATTTACTGGCTACATTTTTGTGCTGCTAAATGCGTTACGCTGCACTCGATCAATTGTTTGTAAATTAAGTCAATATGATTTTGTGCATCACAGTTTTTATTCTACACATTGGACTATTTTGATTAAACAAACAGTATTTAAAGTCTTATTACGAACAAATTGGGACTGAATAAGACCGAAAATGAACAATCTTCATTCAACGTCTAAACATTTATTTGCTTAATTTGCTTAATAAACATCAATGTATTATTTAATTTTTACGTATTCTAACTTTTTTAAAACTACAATTTTTTCAAATAAATGTAAATACCTAAATATGTTAATGTCAAAAAAGATTCTTTTTATTGTGTTTATGGTAAATGTCAGTCTATATATACTTGGATTATGGTTTATTTTGTTAAAGCGCATCTAATAATTTACCTTTTTTACTTTATTAAAAAAAAGACATTTTGACAAAGAATGTGTTTGAAAACAATTTTAATTGGTTCAAATTGTGCACCATTACTTATTTACGTGCCAAAGTCAATCGGTTTAAACAACCACAAAACTTAATTAATTAATGTTTTACTATTTTTAATTTCTAATTTGATTGTGCGGCGTTGATTCATCTTCTTGCCAGCCAATGCCATACTCCTGCTGACCATGGCATAGTATTGGATAACAACCTCAACTTTGTAACAAAATTTATACCAAAAATTATTACAATTATGTTTTCATTTTTGGAATACATTATTTTGTATTTATTATTATAAATTATTTTGTACAATTTTTTTCTAGAAAAAAACGATGTTTACTCTGTAATACATCCAAACCTTTAATTACTTTAAACCAAAGTGTTAAATGTATTAAATTTGTCTGTGAGGTTATAATAGACACATATTCGATTAATTTAATAGCTAAATTAAACCTATAATTATTTTTTTAATTTATTCAAATTTTTTCTCAATTAAAAACCTATTTTTATTTTTGTTCTTGTAAGTATATAAGTACATTTTGAAAATTTTAGTTTGGATTAATTTACTGTCGGATTTGAATAATTAACCCTCGTGTTTAAATTAACTAACCTTTTTATTTAAATTTTATATAATAAAATATATTAAATTATATGCATAATGTAAACAATTAATTTGCAGTAAATCAAAGTTATGCGGTCACGTGCTTTTCTATATAAACACATATTTGAAGATAAAAAACTTTTTTGTTTTATTTGTAATTTAAAAAATATTTCTTGAAAATTAATCATTTTTATAAACCACTTTAAAAATCAAGTATTTAATCTTCCCAATTTGAAATGATTAATGGCTTAGATATCCTTTAAAACCAGTATTTTTATTGTAATAAATTCTTAAACGCTTTTGCTTAACATGAAATATCCAGTATATAAAAGTAATTGTTTATTATATATATATATATAAAGACAATTACTTTTATTTGTTGAAAATTTCATGTTAAGCAGAAAACTTTAAGAATAATGGAGTGAATTTATTTTAATGTAACAAATCTAGTAAAGCTGTACTGTTTAAAAAGGATTATTTCCTGGTATTAAAAATAGATTTAAACGTTGCTAATATTGTTTTGGGTTTTTTAAAGGCTAGGTTAACAAATTGTAAAATAACGTATTACTTATAAAGAATATCATTTATGTGTTATAAAAAATTGAGTTTCAAAGGATTTTATTGGTACTTTGATAGCCTTAGAATTACAAACGGCTGACAGAAATTATAAATAGAAGTGAGTGTTACTTGAATTCTTGACATTACAAAGTTTGTAAATTTTTCTTTATATATATTAATGTATTTTGGTCAATAAAATTCTTTTTTTAACAAATTAAATATTTGTTTATAAGTTTTAATAAACAGAGGTATTATGATTTATTGTTCGAACGAATGTTATTATATTGAGAATTATACTTTATATATTTTTTGATTAAGTTTTATCTAAGGTATTTACTAGTAAGTGTTAGATATGTATGAGATAAGTAAGATTGGTTAGTTAAATATTTGCTTAAAATACGCATAATAAAAACGAAAACCACTTAAATGATTAGAAACAATTTAGGATGTATCAGTTAAATTAGACTATAATTTAAAGTTGTCAAAAGTATATTCAATCAATAAAATCAATTTGACACATTTGAATCAAAAAATGTTTACATTTAGTTTACAAACTTTTGAAATCCAACTCACCGTAGACAAGGTTTTAATTCAGCAAACGTTGAACGCATAGATGGATCGGTATGCCAGCATTTTAACAATAAATCGTACAGATTTAGCGGACATATAATAGGTCTGGTCAATCGAATTCCTTGAGAAATTTGTTTCACTGCCTCGGCATTTGTAAGATCTGCAAACGGTTTGACACCCTTTGACAAAATTTCCCAAACGCACACTCCTAAATTGTTCAAAGAAAAGAAAACGAACACATTTCATTATTATAAAACATTTGTTGGTTTTACCCAATTAACATAATTTATTCTTAAAGTGTTTATTAAATAATTAATTATAGTAGGTCAATATAGGATTAAATTTTATTACCCACTGTATATATATGCAATTTTTGGGATGCTAATGATCCTGAGGATTTGAGTAATGCTTATAAAGTCTCAATTTCCAATGATGGTGATATTCCTGACTGTTAGTCCTCCACGTGGTGCATCCTGGACTAGGTGCCCCTAGGCATCTAGACTAATAACAGCAGGGTCCGAGTACACAGCGGTATAACTGGGCTTCCGCTACGGCGGGTGGGTGCAAACATACACCCAGGATACTTAAAAGGTATCTAAAGATATACGTATACCATATGTAGCCCTTGCGCTAAGAGAGATAACCCTGACAAAAAATCAGGCGGCCTCGTCGGCGACGTCACAAGGATGCCGTCTACCAGCCAAGAAACTTTGTTATTCTTCCACGTTTGTCTACGCATGTTAAGCCATCAAAATAGATCGTTCTACATGTCGTATAAAAATGGGAAATAATGAAGAGGTGACTACGTCACCAACCAAAATGAATGATATGCAATTTTTGTTTATTATTTATTTTATTTGTGGATTATTCTTAAACACACCCATTTCAAAAAGATTATATTTTTTATTTAATTTTTATTGTTTGAATGTTGGATAGTAAACAATTTACAGTAAAGTCAAACAACGGCTCTTCTTTAGTCCCGGTCGGGTGACCCCACGTTCAATGACCTTTAACAATTGTTTTCAAATATTGTATTCGCATTTTTGTTTTGAAATATAAAATGTCTAAACATTATTAATTTATTTTACTTTGCATAAAAAACAGTTTCGCGTATTTTACAAAATTTACAAAACAAATTTCATTTTGTTATGGTTGTTGTTGTTGTTGCTATTGCTGTTGTTCGTATCTTGTAGCAACTACAAATGTTTTTATTTTTATTTTCAAAAATAGGTAATTGCAAAAATAAATTTGTCTAATAAAATACCTTGCTTAATAAAGTTATTGTATGGCTTTTAAGTGTTGTTTTAAGGAGTTGTTATCATTGTACTAAAAACCCGTAATTATATATTTTAAATTATTGCAATATCTAACAATTAATAAAGAATATAATTAATTAAAGTTAGCTTTAAGTACTATTTTATTTTAATTTTCATCAAAATAAAAGAAACAGTGTACAATTAAACGTTGTGAATAAGTAAATATATTTTTTATTGTTTTGATTGACTTATGCAAAGTACATAATTATTGCTTAATTAGTGTTCGAATTTTGTGCTGACGTCTTATTTCAACGTTGAGTTTATAATTAACTTTTCAGTTTTTACTTAAATTTTAACAAGATAATGCTAAAACTGTTGCTTAATCATTTAGTCACGGTAAGCACAAAAACCAGATTTCCAACTACCATCTATTTTTGCATTTTACTATAATCTTTTTTTCCTTCCACCTATTCAATAGTTTTATCATCCCAGTGGCAATTCTTGTTGTATGTGTTGAAGGACGTTGTAATACATGTAACAACTCCACAAAATGACATTCTTTAATTATTTTCAAAAAGATACGTATTTTATGCTGTCTGTACATATAGCAATTTTTATCAATTATAATTACATGTCTGCTACTTATGTACATGTCGGCATGTGTGTATTTACCTATATTGAAACGCAACTAAAGATAAATGCTGTCTCAGGTTTTCTAATTCCCGTTTACCCAACCAAAGCCACATTAGTTTGCAATTATGTGTTTGTTTATATTTGGTATCTGTATAGCATAATCGCTGTTTGGCAAATGTCATAATCCAATTTAACATTTCATTCTGTCCAGTTATAACTAATTTTTAAAACTTCGGTATTTACTTTGGTCGAGTCATGCTTATTCCTTCAGTTTGTAAATAGCAACTAATCAATTATTCAATATTGGCATATTAAACGGATAAAATTCGAAATATTAAATTACTCTTTTATGTTACAACAAACACGGCTAATCAATGTTACAAAACAACCCAAAAACTAACATATTTAAAGGTGTACATTTTGAAATTAAAAAAATTCAGGTTAAATAAAATAAAAATGTGCATTTTAAAAATGTAATTTAAATAACTAGAACAATTACACAAAATATATTTTATAATTAAATTTTTTTAAATAACTATTTCTTTATTAAATTTTACTCCAGAAATATCTTTCAACAATTAAATATTTAAAAAGTTAAGTAGTGCCTCGTATGTAGTACTCGTAGTAGGATTTACACTTCCGTCTACCCGACTACAAATTTACTTACAGTATGTACCAGATTAATTTAAAAACGTTTAACATAGATGCTTGGTTTGCATTTTTATATTTTATATTTTATTTATTAACATGCTTTAATATTTTATGAACGAGTCAAAAGGGGTACAAAAACCACAAATTACAAAATTATTTTTAATTATTTATTTTTACTACTTTGAATGCTTTACGTCAATCATCTTTCAGTAATGAACATTTTAGCAAAGCTGAACGTAGGCCCACATTTAGTGTCGGTGATGGAATACGAACCCATGTCTACCAGATCCAAGTCTAGCACAATGATAATAATAATAATACTAATAATAATAATACTAATAATAATATTACTAATAATAATAATAATAATAATAATAATAATAATAATAATAATAATAATAATAATAATACTAATAATAATAATAATACTAATAATACTAATAATATTAATAATAATATTAATAATAATAATAATAATAATAATAATAGTAATGATAATAATAATAATAATGATAATGGTAATAATAACTACACTTAGTTTGGATTAGAAATAATTCAATTTAGTCAGTTCGAAGCCTAGATAAAGGATGAGGGTTTGAGCGCAAGGTTAGCAACCTGGCCTCTGTAAAAAATTTATACTGCTACAGAAACAATAAGAGGACGCCATTCCGGCAAACAACAGCAAAAAAGTGATCGCATGTATCTGTATGACAAAGTTACACAGATGACAGGGTTGAGTAAACACCGAAAGGAAGCTCAATCTTCGATTAGCAGAATCTTCAATACCAACGAGACTTTGTCATTGTTGTTGATGTTGTTTTGCTGTAATTGTTGTCTTATTGCTTCATACTTATTTTTAAAGCAAAAGGGTTTTGTATAATATATATAATAATAATGGTAATACTACTACTACTACTACTACTACTAATAACAATAATAATAATAACAATAATAACAATAATAATAATAATTGTAATAATAATAATTATTATTATTATTTTAACGACAGTAATAATAACAGTAAGAGTAATATTAATAGTAATAACAATAATAATAGTAATACTAATAATGGTAATAACAATGATAATAATATAATTTTAAATAGATCATTATAATACAGTATTTAAAAATAAATTTTATTAACAAAGATTATAAATAAAATAAGATGCAAAAATGCATAATTTATGTCCCATTTTTATGAAGAAAGAGGTACGTTGTGAGTTTTGTATACAAAAGGACAAACTGTGTGTGTTCAAATTAAGCATTGTAAAAGTATGTATTTTTAAAATAATCTTTAAAAGAAACAATCAATAAACCTAATTTAATAACTTATTTTTAATAAAACTGTGTAATTTTATGCGCTTGGATTGTGTGATCAGTTTTCAATTTTTTATTTCTATGGTAACATTATATGCAAATTTTTTCAATCTGCACCATTTATTTTCTAATGTAGTGCATTTTTTTAAACTTTTTTTTTACCAGTAATGCAGTTTTACAAATATAGACCTGCTAGTGCAATGCATTATTATTATTATTATTATAAAAATAGTAATGAAAACTAGTTAAAGCTCCTGTAATTTAAAATAAATATTTTTAAAATTTTCAAGCATTTTATTTACAATTTTTTTATAAATAAAATTTTAATTAATAATATTTTTTCTTATAGTAAGACTCTAGCTAAAACTTAAATATTTGTACAGCTTAAAAAAAATTTTTGTTTATCGCACACAGAAAAAGTAATAAATTGTAATTTTTAATTACTATTTTTTATAACTAATTTTAAACATTAATTATTTCGGTTTGAAAATATCACAAAGAATAATAGATTGTCACTTTTTATTAAGGGAATAAAAAATGACATTAGTAAATAGTTTTTAATTCTTTTTTTAACAAGAGTAATTTTTGATATTTTATTGTAAAATTTGTAATAAAAAATGCCGCATTTAAAATTACTTTTAATTTTTTTACAGCTGTATATAACAAAATAGTATTGTTTTTTATAAATTCCATTGCTTGTAATTTGTCTTATTTTGTTCACTTGTACATTGGGTGTATGTGACGTATTTAACACATGTTTCATAAAAACGTTTATTTATTTAATGCATATTTTGTAGCATAAATATTGGATAAATAGATACAAAAAAATTTAATGTTAATTCCAATTGCTCAGTTAAGCAATTTGACAAACAAAAACATTTACATCATAAATTAAATTTGCAATTGTAATGCTTGTTACCATTTTGAGTTTGCATTAAAAATTTATTTTTTATTTAAATATTACTAATAAACTAATGTCAATGCTAATATATATATATATATATATATATACACCTATTTTAACAATTAACGCAAAAAATTACAAAGGTATTAAATCTAAATTAATTTGTTATGTCCAATTGTTTTTTGTAAAAACAAATATCGGGAATTAAAAATAATGTCTAGTGCTTTATAGATCCTTTATATATACTTAGAAATATTTATTTAAGAAGGCTGTGTCGGCCAAAATAGCATATTTTAAAAGCTACTTCTATATTAACGTAGATAATAAGTTAAAATTACACAATTTTTATAATCATTAGTCCATTATTATTCTGTGTGCTTAATTTCACTAAAAATGAACAATAACTAATCCTTAAAATTGATGTTAAACGAACATCCAAATCTGCCCTAATGGTGATGTCATAATAATTATCAAAATAAACATTTAATTATTCTAATCTATATAAATAAAAATAATAAAAAAATTTTTTTCTTAATCTTAAATAAAAATTTTAAAATAAATCTAATAAATTATTATTTACGTTTAATCTTGAGATTCCGCTCATCCGTTAATTCTGCTTTCTGATTGCATTGTTTTTGAAATGGAGAATAGTGATAAAAATTGTTTTCATCTCACCGAAAATGAATACCGTGTTATTAAAGAATTAAAAATGAAGGATTTTCACCGAAAAAATTAGCAGATTTATATAGAGTTAACCTTTCAACAATTTATCGGATTATCAACGGTCAAAAACCACGAAATTATGATAATGTTGGAAGAAAACGTGTAACAACAAGTACGGATGACCAAAAAATTATTATAGAGTTAAAAAATTTTTATAATAAACCTATTTCAGAAACTAAAAGAAATAGTTTAAACAATTTTACATATTCCACTATAAGAAACAGAGCAATTGAATCCGGATTAGCTCTACAATCACCAAAGATCAAGCCATTTATTACCAAAAAACAAAAGGATGACAGATTAGCCTTTTGTAAACTATGGAGTGAACGACACTTATGTTATTG
>JAKXYG010001413.1:0-2500 GCA_025895645.1 Cardicola forsteri | reverse complement strand
ACTACAATATATAGCCATTTTTAAAAATATATTTAAACTTAAATAAAAAACTTTGGTACATGTACAATATACAAACAACTTTGTCTTTTCCAGCAATGTAACTATTAAGTATAATGAGAAACATATTAGGTAATAAATTTATTAACACATTAATCAAAAAACAAATACTTTTTATTTTTATGATTTTTACAGGTTGTTGTTCGTTGAAATCATCGTTTATGCGTACATTCTTCCGTTGAAAACACCAACGATCGGCGCTAATCGATCTTCGTCGAAGTTCATTTTTAGCGGGTGCACAAATTCGAAACATTCCATCCTTTGATTTCAACAATACATTATATATAGTAATGATTTTTCAAGTGTGAATTATTAGAATTGTCAAATTTACTTAAATAATAAATCCAGTTGGTTTTAGCCAACCAGGAGCACGGTGCAGCTGTTTCATCCTTGTCTGTAATTATCAGTAGTGCATACCTTTCAAGCCTACCTATCAAGTTTAAATATTTTGTACAAGTTGATTTGTTACTAAACTTTTTTCTAATTTGCTTTGTATTACTTCAATAATGTATTGAAAAACATTTTTTGAACAAAACTAACGAAGGCTCGCATTTAGTGCCGCCAGTGGAATTAAAACCGTCAGTAATGAGTCTGTGGCTTTAGGCACCTCTGTCACTTTTCGACAATATTATTCAATTAAATGTTGTGTTCTTGTGCCATAAGTTGCTCAGTCCACAGACACATAGGCCCATAATAATTAAATGCAAACTGTCGAATAGCTGCTTTATACGTTATCTTTCTCGAAAACGTTTCTCATAAATGGAGCAATTAACTACAAAATAAATTTTATATTCCGTATTTATTTAATGCATCCTCAATTTACATTTATAAATAAAGGATAGTAAATGTCTAACAATTGAAACACGTAATAGCTTTTAAAAAGTAACTTGTAATTTTGAAAATATAATTACTTGTTAAATACATTGTATTATTGGTCATTTTTGTAGTTTAATATTAATAATGTACAGGTTGAACGGTAGTTATTAATTAATACTAACTTAAAAACGGTCCCATTATTAAAAGAACGATTTTTGTCAGTCTTATTAGAGATGGATATATCCATTAACAACAATTGTTTTATACTGTGTCGACAGAATTATACTCATATTAATATAATTACATTTGCTATGTTGAACAGAATATTTATTTATTGGTTTATTTATTATGTACAGGACGCTTTCAATCAAATATTATATTTGCAACCATTTATCTACATTATTGTAGACAATTTATAAAATGCAAACGGAAATTATTATATATCGTAGTAGTCTAGTGGTACAGCGCTGGACTCGAATTTTGGTGAGCATAGGTTCGAGTGCCACTACCGGCCCTAAATGTAGGCTTCCTTTTGGCTTCACTAAATGTCAACTTGCTAAAAACGCTTCCCGTAAAATATTCAGGTAGCAACAACCAGTAATAACTATGATAATATTAATAACAATAAATAATAATAATAATAATAATAGTAATAATAATAGCAATAATAATAATAACAATAGTAATAAATGTACATATAATTGTGCTACTTTAGTGTACAACTCAAATCAGAAATCTAAACCAAAATTGTAATTAATAAAACATTTTGTTTCCACTTGTTTATTGCCAGTTGAGTTACAGCGTGTCCAGTTTACATTATCCTTATTTAGTCAAATAAGGACACGTCCACTCACATTTGTTTAATCCGATAAACATAACAGTAATGTATGCGGCACAAATACAAATGGATTATTTCTAAATAATATTTAAGTAAATAATTTGCAGTAGATGAAAGTTGTTACATAATTAAATGTAACTATTTTTAAATTAAATTAATATACAACTGTATCATTATTAAAATTATATGACTTCTCAGTTTTATATAAGCTTTACAAGCACACTATTTTCTGAATTGTAAATAAAGTAACTTAATTTAATATTTATACAAATTAGTAAACGTCAATCGAATAAATTTATATGTAGAGTAAATGTAATTGGCAAATTTCAGACTTACGTCATCATACGTGCATTTCAGTTTGTTCTGATCAATGTCACGTGGAACTTGAAGCATCCGACAATAACGACTAGTACTGCTGAACTTGTTCGTAGCAATTTTTTTTTCAGCTTGAATCAAAACATAATTTCCCGTTATACCGACAGCAATGTTATCAGGATCAAAATCTTCGGCATTGAAACACAGTTTGAATATTTTCTTACACCAAATACACACAGACCAAGATAAATGTGAAATGTATTTACATGGTTTGTTACACTTAAAAATAATTAGTTTGCGTTTCTACTTTATAAAACTCTACTTGAAAATGCTTTAATTATTCTATATGGGACCTAACGTAGATCAGATTTATTAAGCTTGACCTTTGTTATTATAGTGTGGTCTAGCGGTACAGCGCTCGAATTCGGACCTCGGTGGACATGGGTTCGAATCCCATTGCCGGCACTAAAATGC
>JAKXYG010000296.1:0-20860 GCA_025895645.1 Cardicola forsteri | reverse complement strand
AGATAAAATCTAAAATCTTTATTTTTAAAACGGTTGTTAATAAACTTTTACTTAGTCGTGCCCATAGATTACAACAAATGGAGTTTTTTAAAAAAAACAAACATTATTTATTGTCATTTTGGAAATAAATATACTTTATAAATGAGTGTGCTATATTAAATGAATTATAGACTAAACATTCAAATATTATTTATAGTCTAAATTTCTTACTCAATCACACTTATATTGCTATAAAGGTTGCACATCCTTCATGTGTTAAAGGATATTTTGCAATTAAGTACAATTAATTTGCAAAATAGATGCGTACTAGTAGCAATTTAAACAACTTTAAATTTCTAGAAATATTTAGAGATTTGTTTTATAATCAGTTGTTTAAAAATGCTGAAGAAGAATTCACAATTATTCAAAACGATGCTTATGTGCATACTTTAAAAGTGGTAATGTATATTTTAACATAACTTACAATTTATTTTACGTTTTTTTATTTAGACTTTAAGAAACAAAAAATTTACTTTTATTTAATTTCCTTTATACAATAATATAATAGAAAACCTTTTTAGTATTTAAAAACGTGCGGTGAACCGCATAGAAATTGACGTATTATTGGAAGCAAAAATTAATCTTGTAAAAAATTGCATTTTGAATAACTATATTGATACATTAATAGATTGCTACCTCATGCAACTAGCAGAAGTTAAACAAAAGCGTGGATTTTACTTAATGTATTAAGTTTGTTATTTTTATTTTGTATTTTTACGTATTTTAGTTAATAAAACCGTTATTTAAAGTTAATTATTTGTATTTGTTTTTAAGTTTTCATCATGGTGGTATTGTGGTTTATTGCTAAAACAAATGTTATTGTGTATTATAATATAAACATTTTTGCGAATAATATTAAATATATATATATATATTGGTAACATATTATCTATGGTACTTATTAATAAGCGTTAGATATGTCTAAAATAAGTAACACGTGCTACATATATATTAATATAACATTGGATTTATTTAGGTCACTATCTGTATTTGTACTACTAATTTTTTTTATTTTAATTTTATTATCTTTTATATTAATAGTAAAATGTATTTTAGGCGACATGTATCTTTTGTGAAATACTAAGGTTTAAAAATAACAATAAATATATACTTTTTATTCATAAAAATTTTAGCAGTATTACTTTTTTTAAAAACTATTTTGTTATATTACAACGCCAAGTTGTCTTTAATATAATTTAATACTAATTTTTATACAATTGTTTAAATTTAATGTGTTTTAATAACAGTTATTGTAAAAAATTAATATTACAAAATAATTAAATTGCAGTTACCAATTATGGTCATGTGAATGTTGATTTATACTATTACATATTAACTGTTCGTGTATAATAAAACTATTTTTTTAAATAAATGTACAATTAAATAGTAAATACTTTAATTCACTTTTTATTTAAAATTTTATTTTACAATTTCTTTCAAAAATTTGTCAGTTAATTACATAATATTATACAAAATTAGTTATAATGATTAATTATTTTGTCTTTTTTAACTATTTACACATGTTTGTTTAATTTTAATAAAAAATATATAATATTTTAAAATGCATACAAACAAATGCAATAACGATAAAAATAAAGTAATATATACAATTTAACTAAATAAAAAAATATAAAAGTTCCAAAAAATTAAATTTAAATAAAAAGTATTTTATAATTTATGTAGAAAAATTAAGGTATTGCAATACTTTGCAACATTCAACTCTTAAAGTTATCTAACTGACACATTATAATAAAGCTTTAGTAATATACACTAAGTAACAGTAATAACAAAGGTATTTTGTAATTATAATTAAAAACAACTATTAGTTTTGCAATAAACATTATAACATTAATTATTATAATTTAAATTCAAATACATAATGTTTTAAAAATTAACTTTATTAACTAAAATGCAGAAACGTATTAAATAAATGTTGTTTTTTAAAATGATAATAATTAAAATAACATTTATTATTTTATATTTTTTTATAAATCATTATATATAAAAATATTAACAAATAAAAAAATGTAATAAAATTAAATGTTAATAACATAAATATTATTTTCTGTAGGTTGTACGTTATTTAAAAAAATGTAAAACTACTATTTAAAAGCAACTTAAAAAAAAATTATATTTGAGCTGCACAATATCAAATGTACAAAGATCCGTTTTTTGTTTAACAACATGTGTGCTGTCTGAATGTATCAAGCATACATGAACTTGTAAATAATAATAAAAATCACAGTTAAGTTAGTTACATATTATAGCATATTGTAAAATAAAATATAGCATTTTATGCAGTTTATTATAATTTAATGTATTATATTTTATTATATATATTATAAAACCTTTTGCTTTAAAAATAAATATAAGCAATAAAACAACAATTACAGCAAACTAGCAACAACAACACACTTTTGTTGGAATTAAGGAATCTGCAAATTAAATTGAGCTTTTTTGGCTTTTTTACTTAATCCTATCGTTGTGTAACATAAATTACTTATTTGCTGTTGTTTGCCAGATAGTATTTTTATTGTTTTTACGTAAAAAGTATAATTTTTGCAAAGGCAGGTTGCTTTTTGCGTTCAAACCGTCCTTTTTATGAGACTGTCTAGATTTAATCATTTTTAATTTAAGGTAAGTAGAATTAACGTGCAATAATATAATTTATGTTTTATATAAATAATGAAATACATTGTTTGGCATATGCTCTATACTACATATAATATATACTTACTTATAGATAAACCATTTTGTTATTATTTCTTATATTGTAGTTATTTAATAAGTAATACATTTTTAGTAATATTTACAATTTATAAATAATAAATATATATATATATATATATATATATATATACTTAATGCATCATTCTTGTATCAAACAGTGACAGTAACTTTACAATTAGTTAGTATAGTTTTAAAATTAAAATTAACAATACTTTTTTTTTATTTACAGAAAAATAAATCATAAATATTAAATAATTACCTGCAAATATTAGTTAAACATTGTGAATTATTGTGATTATTTTAGTAGTAAAAAAACAAACATTTGCAACGCAAATTTCTCCATATTTATTGTTAAACTGTTTTTAATTAGTTAAATAATTAAGCATATAATCTATATACTAATTAAACAACAAAATTATTATTATACTAAATTTATAGGCATATTAATTTTACAGAATATGTAAACTACTAACAACAAAATTATTAAATATTTAAATTATATGTTGTTTTTAGTAAAATAATATAACTAATTAATAATTTATATTACATTAAAATACAAATATTTAAATTTATTTACATATTACAAATAATAAATAATATATTTTAGCCGATTATGGCAAGTAATAAAATATGTACATGTACAAATTAAAATAAATATTTTAAAAATATTTGCTTAAGGTATTAATATTTTTCCGTTTTGTATAATATTAACAAAACAATGTGTATTTTAATACATTATATAAATATAAAAGTAAAATTGGTGTAATAATTTGTCTATTTACTAGTGCTAAAGAATATTACGGTAAATGTACATTTTACAAACTTAAAAATAAACAATATGTTATAGTTTGGGTATATTCCTTTTAGAGTTGAAAATGCATTTACTTAACAAGTCAAGTTTTAAATAGTTAAATAATTACCATATTGTTTATATTATTTTATCGGTTTCTTAAAAAGCATAACATAACACGAAATTATATTAAATAATTTAATTAATAAGTATTTTTAAAATGCTAAAAATACATTTATTTTAAATTATAATTGCTGATAAAAGTAGTTTTAATTTTATTTCTACAAAAGTAGTTTTAATTTTATTAATCCTTTGTTAAATTGTTAAATAAAAAATTTTTTTAAAATAAAAAATTAATTTTAGCTTTGACAATTACTTTTTAATAATTTAAATATATATATTTTTAATATAATAGAAAACAAACCACTACATATTTAGATTAAAATATGTTTGTTTTTAAAATATATTATTTACACTTTATAAAACTTCTTTTTAAAAAAATATTTTGAAATTATTACTAATTTAAATTATTTTGCAATAGAAAATTGTAATTGTTTTAATTTGTGATATATTTATTAAATTAATAAAGTAAATTATATTTTAATTTTTTAAATATTTATTTTTTAAAGTTAAATGTATTTTTTTTTAAACCTTCCTGATCTAAACAAATAATGTTACACTAATTGTTTTGTTACTTTATTTTAAAAAAATTAATAATAATTTAATATTAATAATTTGAATAATTTTTTTCTTATATAAATATTGGGACAATAAAAATACATAATTTAATAATTAAGATTAATGTGGCTAATTAATTTTTTGTTATATTTTGGAAAAATATTTTCAGTTTATTTTATAAATTTACATAAGAATACACTAAATATTGATAAGTAACAAAAAATTAATTAACTCAACTCTTATATTAGAAACAGACTGTTGCTTAGTAATTTTTTTAATAAACTGTTATATTGCATTTTTAAATGCATAACATTACCAAAAATACGATTAAATATGGTACAATTCTTATTTTATTTAACTGTTCTAAAACTCACTATGTATCTGCAAAATAAGGTGTTTCCATGTGTTATCTATGTAGAAAATGTAGTTGAGTATGTCTAAATATTAGAAAATAGATTTGTAATACTAACATATATATATATATATATATGTATAGATATATAAAATTTTAAGAAGGATAAATTTAAATTGTTAATATTTTTTACATTGTGGGTTTAGCTCAAAGTAAAAATTAAATTATTAACAATACAAAAATAATGCAAAAATATTATTTTAATTGTTGTTATTTAATTTTAAATTATGCATTGTTATTTAAAATATGTTGTTTAATTATAATAAGTTGTATTAAATACATTCTATTATATATATGTATATTCAGTATATATATATAGTATAAAAATGTTACCTGCAGACTGCAATTAAATTGTCAGTAATAATAAATATATTAATTACATATGTACACACGAATATTATAATATATTTTATTTAAAACGTTAATTATTATTAAGTATAACACAACCGTGTGTTTTATTATTACTTTACTAAACTGAAACATATTTACACACGGTTTTAGTTGCAAGTACCCGTATCTACACCACTCAATATCGGTTTGCGTTATACTAAATTTAATATTTATTAGTTAAACTCTGTTAGTTGTAAACAATTAGGCACCAACAACTAAATTAAAAATTTAATAAAATGTTAAAAATATAATTATAATTATAACAACATATTTAGTATAATTAATATAGTTTATAGCAAATAATATTTTTGTTAGTGAATTTAAAATATTAAATTTAACAAAAATTAAAAACTTTTAACAACTAAAAATATTTATAAAAAAATAAAAAATTAAAGTATATATATATTATATAAAATTATTTTAATGTACAGACTTTTACTGTAAGTAATATTATATTTTTATTAAATATACTCACATAAATAATAGCGTTTTTTACTACGCTGTATTATTTAAAATAGTTTATATTTGTATATATATTACTTTCATAACTAAAAAAGTAACGTAGCATCTATTAAATTTTTTAAAAATACTTTATATAATTAATAACAATTTTTTAAAAATAAAAAAATTAATTACATTATAATATATGAAGCAACATCGTAAGAATATATATATATATATATATATATATATATATATATATATATATATATATATATATATATATATATATATATATATAGCAGAAACAAACATAATTCATTTTAAAAATAATAAATTATGTATAATTTAATTTACCGCTTCAAAAGAACTACATTATGTTTGTATGTTTTCTAGTTATTATCATTAATGTTATTCGTTTACAGGCACAAGTACCAAAAACTTTAAACATTGGATAATATTGTAATATGCATATAAAGATTATTAACGAATTATTTGCTACATTATATGTTTATCGTAACAAAATACAATAATATTATGCCAGTTATAAAAAGGACTTAATATTTGTATACAAACTTGTATTTATTTTTCTAACTGTATATATATATATATATATATATATATATATATATAATTTTTTAAATATTAAAACTTATTTTATTAAATATTTATTTAATTTTTATTTTTTTAGTTATTCTAAATTAAACATTATTTAAGAATTTATTGTAATCAAATTAAAGTCGTTATAAAATTAATAATAACTAATGTTTTTGTTTTTTTACACATGACAAAATTTGTTTATTTTGTTTTAAACTAAAGAGGGATTGTTAAAATGCTAATATTTTTTTAATAAGTGTAAATGTTTATATATATATAAAATTTTTTGTAAATAATTTACTTATTTTTATGTTTAATATTTTTACAAAATAGGAATTGGACATAACAAATTATCTTAAATTAATTATTTTAGTATTTATTCTTTTAACGTTATATATATATATATACGTGGTTGTTATTTGTTCGCATTATTTTAATTGTTTATTGCAAATAATATATTTTAATATTTAAAATAAATAGAATATTATTGTAACCAATAATTAAAATGTTATTTTTTTTAAATAATTACTTAAAATAATTTAATTATTTTAAAATATTTTTTTACTAAATAGACGACGAGAGTAAGTATAATAAAAGTATTAATTAGTTAAACATAATATATATTTTTCTAATAATAAAACTAAACTGCGGATAAAGTAATAATAAATAGCACTAATAAAATTTACATAACTTTTTTTGTAAATATATGATGACAATTTTTAATCGTCAGTTAAAATTTAAAAAATATTTAAATTTGTGGCCAAACTTGCTCAATTTACACCGTGATGCAATACAAAGTATTTAATAAAAAATAAATTTTAATTTAATAAGAAACAAAATTTAATAACAAACAAAAGAAATAAAAAAACAAAAAAATAGATTATTTTATACTAATGTTATGCACATAAGGTACTGTTATTATTTTTTATAACTTCTGCCAGCCGTTTTTAAATTATATATATTAGGGCACAAATAACGTTTTCTAAAATGTGGTTTTTTATATTGCAAACAACATCCTTTATAAATAATACTTTATTTTACAATTTTTAGCTAAACGTTTTAAAATAACAAACCACCAAATTTCAAAATTAAATGTACAAAAATCCGTTTTTTGTTTATCAAGATTTTGACGGTCGAAACATGTCAAACATATAATAAACTGTAAGTTATACTGCAAAACACATTACCTATATTAAACATACATTAGTAAATTATGTGAAATACGTTTTATACCTTTTGAGACATTTTTTTAAAAATTATGAGTAAAATAAGTTTAAGGAAAATATTACTAAATTATTACTGTTTAAAATTGTGTTAATATTGCAAATTCATTTTTAAAAACCTAGACATATTTTAACACATTTCTTTTATGGATAAATCATGTAAACATCTTATTTAAATAAACACTGTAACTTTAAGTATAGTTAAATAAAGTATAAATTTTCCCAAATTTAACTTTATTTTTGGCAATAATATGCAATACATATTTTTTGTGTTTTTTTATGAGCATTTCTTTTAATATAGTTTTTTTTGGAAATATTAAATGTTGTATTTAAGGAATAATACTGACTTATTTTAATTTTTATAATACATATATATAATTGTTTTTTAATAGTTAGTAATATTTTTATTAATTAAAAACTTTTAAATTTGCGAGTTTTTATTATAAAAAATTATTGTTCTATAATTTAAAATACGTTTAATTATATTTTGTAACAAATAAGTACAAAATAGAGTTTATCTTGTATAATTTAATAAAATTAATTCCAATTATACTTTTATTACATAGAACAAAAAGGTATGTATAACTAAATTTTTAATTATTTAGATAGTTAAAGATATATCTATATATATATATATATATATATACATTATGTGCAACTTATGTATATGCAACTTTAGGTTATGTTTAAAATAATGATGTTAATTTTGTAATTGATAAAATTACAAAAGTTTTATTTTGCAAATAAAAAATAACAAAACTATATTAAAAATATAATTTAGTAATAAATGACATTAGAATAAGAATTTTTTTATAAAATATTGTATTTATATAATTAAAAAAATTATAAACTTAAACGTAATATGATTAAAATGCCAAATTTAGCAAATATTAGTAAGTGTTATTATAATAAAAATTAAATTAAACTTTAAAATCTGTATTTGTAATTACAACAATTTAACATTGTAATTACTTTGTAATATTTGGTTTAACGCAAAATTTCTAGCAAGCGTTTTTATAAAAATTTAAATTACTTTGAAATTTAATTAAATTATTTAATGATTCAACCTATGTTTTGATATAAACACAATATTATGTTGTTACATAAATGATAAAATGCTTTTTTCTCTTGATAAAAAATAATTACATAATAATTTAAAATACTGTTTTATTAATTTGTGTATTGTTTTATTATTTATATTTTTATTTAATAAAACATAAATGTAATCATTAAAAAATAATAATAATATTATTATTAATAATAATAATAATAATAATGGTAATAATAACCTGCATAGTATTATGAATAATATATTGTTTTAGTATTTTACATTAATATGAAAATGCTTTTATATTGAGCGGGCCCTCGAACGGCTGCGCTCCATTTTTAAAAACATTAGAAAATCACAAAATTAATGCACAATTATATTCTACATTGGTTAGTAGTACTTTTTTTGTTTACTTTATAATAATAATAATAATAATAATAATAAAACATTTAAAATACACAAGTTCCTTTTTAATTAAATTATAACGATTATGATTACTTCTCAAAGAATTCGCTTTAATAGAACATTTTTACTTTAACAAAAAGTACTTATATCGGATATAATATTAAATATTCCTATATGTTACAAATAAGCAAATATTAAAACAAAAACAAAATCATTACTCCGGTTATTAGCAAATTTTAAAAAATACTCTTATATAGAAAATAACGTGGCCGTTAGTTCTATCAATGAATGTACGGTTATTATTTTACACAATGGATTACTTAAAACTACTTTTAAAAAAGAGGTTGCATCAAAACAGTAAATTCTTTTTTATTTAAAAATCATGGCTTAGCAAATACATTAACAACAGTTTAATATTAATGAATAAATTTACAACATATTGCTTCGATAAAAACAACGGAGTTAAAACACGTGGTGGTGGTCTGGTTACTTACATAAAAAAGAGTTTTGCTCTTATTCCAGTATATCATTTACATTTTTGCAATTTAGCATTAAACATTTGAGTGTAAAATGTAAATGTCTATTTTTCTTTCATTATAAAATATTGATGCTATCAATACGCATATCTTACTATCAGCAAGTCGTTCCAAATGTAAAATAAAAATAATTAATTACTTAATAACTGTTTGTGACAATAATCTGATTTTATTTGCTGGTAATTTTAACAACAGTAATAAAAATAATTATTTGTTTATTGGTTTAACCGACATAATAAACTTTAATAATAGTGGTAACTTTAGGTTATATTGAGTTTTTACTAATGCACCCCAATTTTACAAAGCCAAATCACTTACTTTATTGGCTTTGTCAAACCACTCAATTATTCAAGCACTTTTTACAATCAATTTTATTGTATACGCACTTTATTAAACTCATTTTAAAATTATATATGTTTGCTTGACATTTATCACAACAAAATATAAAAAAGCTAAACATATTTTTTGAACAATTATGTATTATTGCAAAAAGTAATAATGACTTAAACACCGCCACAAACAGTTTTGTTACACTAGTTAAAAATTATTTTAAAAGGTTCTGTGCAAAAGTTAAAATACTTGTAACACACCCCAAAGTACTCTTAAAATTAACTGCAAAATTAATTTTAAATAAACTAATTGATACATTTAAAACAAGTTGTGATCCCTGTCAATTTGCATACAAGCAAAATAGTTCTACACTAGATTGTGTAACTAGCTTAGTTAACTACGTTGCAAAATTAATAGATAATAAAAAAGGCTTTGTCAACTGTTTGTTTGTTAATTATAAAGTCGCATGCAGATAACATGGCGTTATGTGAATCCATCTCTTTAATTAAAAATAATGTACATTTCTTGTAGTCAGTTAGTGAATTAGTTGACTGGTCAACAAAACAGTAATTCATTTTACCTCACACAAACCTTTAACACAATTAATTTAACTTTATCTAAAGGTTTGTATTAAAATGTAAAGATTGACATTTGTGATAATTTTTATTATCTTGGTGTTTTATTAAATAACAAACTTACCTGGTTTGATTACATTGACTATTTGTTCACAAAAACTCGAGGTTTACGTTACTACATAAAATGTTTAAAAAACCTGCGTGTTCGCCAACATGTTATTAAAACATATTTTAAAGTTAAATTTTGTTTAATAATATTATATTGCTCCCCTGTAATATTTTTAAAACTAAAAATAAGATTTTATAAAATTAAAAAAATGTATTACCGTTATTAGCCAATTATTAGGTACTCCTTAAAATGACAATTTTTATGAAATAAATTATCAGCACTTTAAGGAATGTTTTCAATTAATCAGTTGTATTTTCAACAACTCTAATCATCCACTTTATTGTGATTTCAGCAAATTATTTGCATCAAAAATGACAAAACGATTACATATACACGTTAAGTGCAGAACCAATGTGTACTTAATTTTATATCTGCCGCGTTTAGCAAGGTTACTATTCAATCCCAACAAAGTACAAAAGTGACCTTTACATTAGGTTATTTAAATCATAAGTATGTTTTTTTTGTGTTTTTTAATCCTACCAATTACCGTTGTTCGTAATCTGCCTATTTTAATTTGATGCAACGTATTATCTTTTATACAGGGTATTATTTTATTAATCATGCCCACTCATGTGTTATGAGTCATTCGCATTGCATGTATACTGATATACTTGCACACTATTAACCATGATGTTTCCTAAATAATAACATGCCTCTTTACGCATATTATATTGAACATGACTTTTATATATACGTTGATTTTAAGTTTTTTTTTCTTTTAGCTTATGTATTTTAATCTTACTATATGTATTTATTTATTTTATTTTTGAACTAATGTTACACATTGCTAATTGTATTGTATTTTTATAATTGTACATATTTTTTTGTGTGCTGAAAACTATTTCTACTAAAATATCTGAGCCAATCACCATAAATAAATAATAAATAAATAAAAATAAAACTACAGACAAAAAAAATATTATTTTATTATTTATTATTATTTATGTTTACTACGTTTAATGCTTTACGAAAAACGCATTTTTTAGCAGAGGACATTTTAGCGAAGCCAAACGTGGGCTCGCATTTTAGTGCTGGTGATGGGATTCGAACCCCGATGCTTACCAATGTCCGAATTCAAGTGCTGTACCGCTAAACCACCCCGGCACAACATTAATAAGTTAAAATATAAATTTAATTAATATATATAGTGTCCCCTAAATAATACCATGCCTCTTTACGCATATCATATTGAACATGACTTTTGAATATACTTTGATTTTGAATTTTTTTTTTTTTTAGCCTATGTAATTTAACCTTACTTTATTTTTTTAGACTGATGTTATACACTGCTAATTGTATTGTATTTTTAATAATTGTACATATTTTTGTGTGTGCTGAATGCTACTTCTACTAAAGTATCCAAGCCAATAACCATAAATAATAATAATAATAATAATAATAATAATAATAATAATAAATAATATATGCTTTGTAACTAAAAACATTGATTACAGCATAATTTAAAAAATGTAATTAAAACTTAAATACAATTTTATTATAGCCATAAGATGTAAGTATTATTAAAGAATAAATTATTTAAATATATACAAAATATACAAAACATTAATATAGATATTAAATGAAAATTACGTGTTTATAATTATTTCTGCTGTTTTATAAAACATTTAACATATTGACTACATTAATTTTTTAGTATAAACATAAAATTACATTTTCAATTTAAAATAAATTTATTTAATAAAACAATTTAAATATATACATAACAAAATATATATTAATTAATGTAATAACCTTTTTTTAACTTGCAGACACAGGTATACATTTGAAATTAAACTTTTATTGTTTATACATAATGTTTTATGTTATAACAATTTACTACATTATTGCATGCTTATAATTTATTAATAATTTTCCAGGCTCTATAATTAAAATTTATTATTTATTGTTTTATAAAACACAAATTGTAAAAACCATTTTTTTTAAATAAAAAACATAAATAAGTTAATTATATATATATATATATATATATATATTACACGCACAATTAACTGTTTATTGATAGTTAGTAACTGATATATTTTAACACAATGTTATGATATTTATGTAATCACTATTAACATTACGTTTGTTTTTATATAGAAATAATAAATGTAATAACATTAATAATAATAATATTAAAGTATTTATTTTATAGCATCTGTAAATATTAAAACATTTTTTATTAAAAATACCTCTAATAATACAAATCATAACTATAAACTATAAACTGTAATTAAGATTAAAAAGTATAATTTATAAATAAATAAATCTATAAAACAGAATAAATAAAACTTTATTTTTAAATATATATTATTACAAATAAAACTTGTAAAACGTATTATTCCCGTTTTATTAAAATGTCAAATTTACATAAATTACATTATAAATATCTAACGCATTAACTATAGTAATAATTATAACAATAATACTTTTAAAATATTTTTATTTTGTAAATATTTATTTTAAATTGCAAAAAAATAATAATTTTAATAATAATAAAAAAACACTTGTTACATTAAATTTTATGGAGAGACACTTTTCTATGCTAATGCGTAATTTATCGGTTTAAAAAATTGAATTTTTAAATGTATGATTTATTTTAATTATATGTATGTTGTTAATACACATTTATAACGTTTTTTTAGCAATTTCTGATATCAATTTTATTTGACAAACTATTTTGTTTTTGTTGATAAATTATTTAAATAATCTTTTATTTAATTTAATAATTACATAAAAATTACTAAACATAAAATGGTATTAACCGTTAAATATTAATGTTTATATTTTTTAACTTTATTGAACTGTTTTTAATAATTATATGTAATTGTTTACCTGTTTTTTACAGATGTTTATAGATTTTAATTTAAAAATTTTATTTGTTAACATTATATATTAAATATTATAATCCTTTAGTTAAAAAAATACTATTACATGTGTACATTAATAAAATGGCCAATAACGCAAAATTATATTTTTCTACCAAAATAGTATTTTAAGTAAAACAAACCGCATTTTTTAAAATGTATATTTATTTAATTATAAAAACATCTATTATAATTAACACAATTGTTTTACTATTTAAAGTAATACATATAATTCTTTATTTTATAGGTTAATTAAATTTATTATTAAACCAACAAGTTACGATTCGATCTTGGAATTTTGTTTTAACAACGAATAGTAAATATGCTGGACTTACACAACATTTTGTATTTATAGCTAAATTGTTTGTCCGGAATTAATGTTTCTTTTGTATTAAATCACTTAATTTTTGGTAATTGAAGCGATTATAGAATTAATAAAATTATTTAAACTATTTATTTTTGTTTCTAAGATAAGCTTATAAAACATAATTTAAATTTTGTAACAATTTTCTGATTATTCAACAATATCACAATTTTGTATTTTTTTAACCATTAATAATTCAAAAAATTGTTAAAAAATTTACTTTGTCTAACTTTACCAAATATTTTGTTTAAAATCCTTTACTTTTAATTCTTTAATAACCTAATATTTATTTTTGGAAAAATAAACTATTTTTATTGCTACTAACTATTTCACAAACAATGCAATGAGAAAGAAAAATAACAAGATGAGCGAAAACTCAAAGTTAAACGTACACAATAAATTATTTAATTGGCTATAGAAAACTTTAAATTTTTATTTATATGGATTACAATATTTAAGTAATTATTTAAATAATTATTATGACATTTTAAAAATTAAAGTAGATTTAAATATAAATTTAACATTAATTTTAAGGATTAATTATTGTATATTTTTAATAATATCAAGCAGAAAAAACAAAAAATAAACTAATTATTACAAAACGTATGTAACCTCAATTTATAAACTATAAGTATATAATACTAAATGTTAAGATATAATATTTGACCTACTCAGAATTTTTAAATAAATATTTCTAAGTGCACATAAAGAAACTATTAAGTAATTAACATTATTTTTAATTGTAAATTTTTATTTTTACAAAAAAACATTCGGATATAACAAATTAATTCAGATTTTATATTTTTATATTTTTTGGGTTATTTTTGAAATAATTGTATACAAAACTTAAATGTAGTTTAATTACTAATTTATTGAATTACAAAATATTTTTAGAAAAATCTTTATATGTATATACATCTAAATTAAACTACTAATTGTTTTTTTAAATATATATATATATATATAACCCTTACAACAATTACTGCAAGAAAGTGATTATTAAACGTCTTTTTAATTATAAAATATACAATACTATATAATAATTTAAAAAAAACTATAATTATATATATATATATAATTATATAATGTAAGTTAAAAAAAATTATAAAATTTTAACGGGTGCAAAATTGGAAATAAAGTAAAGTGATTAACATAATTTATAACGTCAACTATTAATAAAAATACAGATTACATGTAATTTTTTTAGTTCCCACATGTTCATAAACATTGCAGAGTTTACAAAATTCCATAATTTATGTGATTGCCTTTTTTTGAACAATCTGATTCAGGCGTTTTGAAATGTTGTCAATGAGAGTGTTGATATATTTTTGTTTCATCTAATATTAAACAACAAACCGAATGCGTTTACATAAATCCTTAATTTTGGTATGTTTATTAATAATGCGCTTTAGCATACTAAAATGTTTTTAATAACATTAATATCCGAACAGTTAGGTGGCAATTGATTGAAATATAGCTTTTTTATAGTTTAGCCTTTCTACTGTCTACATGACTAAATATAAAGCAAATATAGTAAACTTAGGTAAATATGACGTTACCTTTTTAAACGTATAACATAGAGCATTGTCCTGAAAAACAGTAGTAACCCCGGTGTACATTTTGTAATAAAAACCATTTTTTATAACTGAAATATTTTTTTTACTATTTAAGGTATCAGATATAATTCTCCATTTAATAGGTTGATTATACTTAACATCAAAACAACACATTACTTGTTAAAGGGAGTAAATATTTTAAAAACTCATCCCACACAACATTCTGTTTTTAAAGCTAAATGGTTTATCCTAAATCTTTGTTTTATTAGCAAAATATACGGAACGCAAATAAAATAAGTGTTGTTTACTCCATAGTTTACAAAAGGTTAATTTATCATATTTTAGTATTTTCGTAATAAATGGCTTAATCTTAAGTGATTGTCGAGTTAAACCGGATTCAATTGCTTTGTTTTTTATTGTAGAATAAATAAAATTGCTTAAACTTTTTTTTGAGTTTTTAAAATAGGTTTATTATAATTTATTTTAACTCTATAATTTTTGGTTATCCGTACTTGTTGTTACACGTTTTCTTCCAACATTATCATAATTTCGTGATTTTTTACCGTTGATAATTCGATAAATTGTTGAAAGGTTTATTCTATATAAATCTGCTATTTTTTCCGGTAAAAATCCAGTATTTTTTATTTTTTTAATAACGCGGTCTTTATTTTCGGTAAGATGAAAACATTTTTTATCGCTAAACTCCATATTAAAAACAATGCAAACAGAAAACAGAATTAGCGTGTAAACGGAATCTCAAGGTTAAATGTAAATAATAAATTATTAAATTTGTTTTAAAATTTATTTATAAAGATTAGAATAATTAAATGTTTATTTTAATAATTAATATAATATAACAATCAGAGCAAATCAGTCTTCTTAAATAATTATATCTAAGTATATATAATGGATCTATTAAGCACTAGACATTATTTTCAATTCCCAATATTTGTTTTTACGAAAAAACAATTGGACGTAACAAATAAATTTATATAAAATACCTTTGTAATTTTTTCCGTTTATTTTTATATAGGTGTATATATATATATATATATATATAAAGATTAGAAGTTTTGCGTAATTAAAAAAAATTAAACATTAAGTTTATACAAATATTAATTTGTATTATAGGGACAACTTGTAAGTAATATGTAAATATAAATAGTTTAATAACACACATTTAGTATTATTTGCAAACAAATTAATAATAATAATTAAAAATTATATATATATATATATATATATAGACCAAAAAAAGTATTTAACCAGTCTCAAACCTAAAATAAAAAAAGGATTTAAATGCAAAATTAGCATCAATTTGCATTACTTATGAAATAATAAAAAAATGTTCATTCTAGTTAACAATGGTGAAAATTATATTTACGACTATACAAATAATGGGATTAAGTAAAATTCAAAAATGCTTAATTTTTAATTTGCAAAATATTTAATATTAAAAACTTAATTAATGTTAAAACATGAAGTGTGCGCATATGTTTGTGTTGTAGAGCGTTAATTATGTGTAAATTGTTCATCGTTCTAATGTTTTTTTTTTTAATTAAACGTTTTTTACTTGTTCTATATATATATATATATATATATATATATATATATATACTTTAAATATATTTTTATTATTATTTAATTAAAAACAATGTAAAATTTATTTAAGCAACAAAAAATTAACATTATTTTAATCTTTGATAATAAATTTAACATTTTTTATTACACACTATTAGATGGCACAACAAATCGGTTATTTGTTATTTAATTTTAATACAATTTTAACAAAAAAATTAAAAATATATATACATGTATTTATTGAAAATAAATAAAAAAATTATTAATACAATAAATTTTAAAGCCGTTAATTGTATAAAGTTATATATTTTCAATTAGTTAATAGTATATTCCTTGGTTTACAATTTTTAACTGTTATTACTAAAATTTTTGTTTAAAAATAAATATAGGCAATAAAATAACAAGTACAACAACAAAAAAAACAGATTCCAAAATAAAAAAATAATTTAAAACAAATAAATGTTTTCATGTAGTTCAACATTCTGCCAATTATGTTACTTATTCCCATAAAATAATTATTATTTAAACTGTTTTAAATTATCTTATATAATATTTTATTAAAAACAAACAATAAGGTTTTGTTTTTTTAATTTATATTTATGAAAAAAGTAATAATTGCTGTTTAGTGCCAATTATTTGGAACTTGTTTATTTGCCCTAAATGAGCAATCTTACGTGCTACATCACCCTTATGTTTAATCATATGTGTAGTTATCTTGTCAAATTCCCTTGTTTTGTTGTTTTTTAGTTACAGAAATGTTATCAATGTTTATATTTGGTTTTTTATTTACATTCATATCTTTATTATTATTAATATATATAAGAGTATTTGGCATGATTGTTTATTATTTGTTAAACGTAAACAACCACATTTAAAAAAATTAAAATATTAGTGTTTTTTACTTACGCTACATGTCTATTAGAGCGTTATTTATTCTTTTCTTTTTTCAAAGATTATTGCAATGTTTTTGCTTTGTAATACGTAACTTGTTTTATTATTGTTTTTATATATTTATATTCTTTGCTTGTTTTCTATAATTGTAAACTTGTATTATCTACCTTAAATTTATCTTAATTTAAAATATTTTTTTATTGTGACTAATCCCCCTTTACCTCACTATTTATTTCATTTTTCCCCTAAAAATTAAAAATATTTTAGAAATAGTTTTAGATATTTGACCGTTTACATTTTTTACACAACAATAATAACAAGTTTTTTGTGGTTTTTGTTATATTTAATTTTAAACAAACTTTTTAACAATAAGATTGTAATCAGAACCATTATTTGCACCGCGATATGCGCGTATTTCTTGAAAGGAGATTGCCATATTGTGCTAATAAAATATAGTCAATCTTGTTTGTTGTTTTTTTTGTTGAAAAAAGATCACGTTGTTTTGTGTATATTTTTGTGAGAAATAATATGCTGCCATCATTTATGAAAAAATGATTATTCAGCGTTATAAGTAATATTTTACATATAGATAGCAATGCAATATTAAACTAAAAATTGTGGTTAAATAAATATGTTAATAATAATCTTATAACGGTTAATTATTTTTTTAATCTTTTTATTTAATTAAAACAATTGTATTAAGAAAGGTAGAGAAAACCTTTTTACATAAACTAATAAAAAATATTGCACTTACCCTACATTAGAATTTTAATATTTACAAAATGTAATTAAATGTTTAATTTTTAATTGCAAAAATAATATACGTCTTACTATAGAAATATAAAAATTTACATCAAACCATCTTCTAGCACTGTAAAAATTAATTGTTTTTTTACAATCACTTAATTGATTATTTTATTATGTATATTAAAAACATTAATTATATAAACTGGTAATTTTAATTATGCAAATACTAATTTATTTAAACTAATAAACCTCACTAATCTAGTTAATTTTTTACAGAACTTTAAACACAACAACATTTTTTCATAAAGCAACACGCACTTTTTTTAACATGTGACTACTCCATTATTTATCTGTTTTCAAAAATATAATCAAAACATTATTTTTTAAAACATTTAAAGATTATTTTTAAAGTATTCATATATGTGCAAGATGCATTGACTTTAAATGTAGTGTTAATTAAATCCACACTATTAAACATTATTAACATTAATTTTAACAATTTTAGCCTAACTGGTGCTATTTTACAGTTACACTTATATTAACAAATATTGTCTAGTGCATAAGGTTGAGATTACAAACAATAATATTTTTTATTTAAATTTAAAAGAATTAGACGCAAAAAGGAAGTAACATATTAATCTAATAACTGTACTAAATTAAAGACCAGAAACAAACAAGTAAAATTAAAAATAAGCAAACTTAATAACTATGCTAATAATTATTTTTTATTAAACTGCGTTTTACAATCTATTTAAAAATATATTAATAACATTTTTAATAAATTAAAAGTAAATCAATTTAAGATAGATGCTAAAGAACTAAATAATTATTTTACTTTAAACAATTCAAACATATCAACATTTAATTAATTGAATAAAAGATATTTAACGCTTATTATTAATTTTAATATTTAAAAATTAATTAACATTTGTAAAAAATGCATTTTATTTAAAACTGATATAATAAGTTGCAACATATTAAAGCTCTGTATGCAAGCAATTGTTTTATTTGTATCTAAAATAGAAAACAAATCTATTATAAATTGTAAAAAACTAATATTTAGTGTATTTAACAAATTACACATACTCCAAAAGCTTTTGACTTTTTAACACATTTAGAATAATATTACCAAATTGCTTACACCTCAGTGTCTTTATTATTAACTTAACGACATTCAGCATAAATTAAACATTAGTAATGATTATTAGCAATTTGCTTATAAAAATAATTATTTTACACTAAACTGTGCAGCGACTTTTTATTATTAAATTACTAAATCTCTTGAAAAATAAAAATGTTAAATATACTGCATCTTTCTGAATAATTTAACTGCTTTATATAACACATTAAAAAAAATATTAATTAAGCGTTTTGAATTAATTGAAACACTTTACCAAACTTTAAACTGGCTACAAAATTATTTTTTTAAAGAAAACAATTTACACAAATGCGTTTTAATTAATTAGAGCTAACAGCAATTTAACAATAAAGTTTTGCAAAGTTCAAAATTAAACTACTATCAAACCTATCAAAGTAAGAATTATTCTATTCACGCATTTATTTGCGCTAATTTGGATATGCTACAAAATAATGCATTAACTGTGCCTTATAATAACTTATTCAATGTATAGTAATTGTAATTGTTTTTAAATTGCATTTTTACAGTATTGACTATATTTGTGTTTATTAGCATATTACATTTTATTTTACTTTGTTTACATTATTTGCACTAATACTTTTTTTATTTTGTAGTAATCATTTTTTATATTAAAACTGAATGTATCTCTAGTAAGATAATAAAGCTCAATAATAATAATAATAATAAAAATAACTATTATTATGTAATTGTTTAAAGTAAATATTTTTTAGGTTAATCTTAGTAGCCTCAGTAATGGCACAATTACTCTTTTCGCAAAACTAATAGTGAAATTAGTTTGAATCATGTAGTTGCATACGCGTTTATATTTTATTAGATCTTTAGCATCATTATTACTTAATACGTTATTATTTTTGTAAATATAATGTGTTTTATGTTTAGAATATAACCAAAAGATATTTCTACTTTTGAAATAACTTTGACTTTTTTATTGTTTTTGCTAATACCTAAAATTAATAGGTTGTTTTTTTAACTTCTTAAATAAATTGATTTAATTGTCTAGTACAATAGAAAATGTGCTTATATTTAATTTTCTAACACTAATGAAGGTTTTAACATAAAAAATTCTACAACTCAAAAACTGAGCTTGTTTTTAAACTTAACTCAACCCTGTTATTTAGGTAAGTAAGCTTACGTTTTTTTATTGTTTGTCGAAATGGTGTTTTTTATTATTAGCGCCTATATGTAATTTTTTTACAAATAAAATAAAAACATTTTTATAAGTAAAAAAATACGTATAATATAAGTATTTGATTATTCGCAAAACAATAAAATTGGATAATTAATATGACAACCCTATAAGGCGTACGTAAAGTTAGTAGCGTGATTTTGTTA